>VZRF01015768.1:974174-1121483 GCA_013396875.1 Vireo altiloquus
GCGCGCGTCCGGCGGCGGGGGCTGCCCCGGGTGACGTCACGGGCCGGGCGGCGGGAGCGCCGTGCCGCCGGGATGGCGATGGAGGCGTGCGGGTGTCGGGCCCTGCTCCGGGCCGCTCCCCGCAGGGCTTTGCGGCGTCACCCCGCGCCGGAGCGGCTGCTCGGCGGGACCCGCGCGTGTGCTCGTGTTTCTCCGAGCGCCTGCTTAGGATTCAGAGTTACTCTGGCAGTGCGGTCAGGGCTTTGGATGCTTTGGTAAAATCATTTCACTTCCTGTACTCCAGTAGTCACGCTGGTGTGTGTTCTTCCACCGTTTCCGTCTCTGTACAGGCGGAGAGCAGGGCATGTGTAGCAAGGAGGAATGAAGTCAGGAGTGGTGGAAGTATGACAGCCAGGAGGGAGAACTGATAAGTTCTAGAAGAGGCTTGAAAGGGAAAAGTTGAGTCTAATGGGAGCTTAACAAGTGGAAGCAGCAGGTTTGTGAATGAAATGTAAAAGGACTTGGAAGAGATTGAGATGGGAGGGGCTTGAGAAAATTGAGTTGGTGGGGAGGAAATGTTTACAAACTGAAGCAAACAAGAGAAGATAAGTTGTCTGTACGTTCTCTGGTAGAAATAAACACATCCTTAGACCCAGCTATATGCAAAGGCCTCCTTAGGATTTTCAACCTGCAGTTGCACCGTTAGTAAGTCTTTAGGTGACATCTCCATCTGAATTTTCAAAAGCCATTTATCGTCACTATTGCTTTCCCGAACGCCACACTATTTCTTCCTTCTTGTGAGAGTTTTAATTCCTTTGCTCCTTTGTCATTTGGTGAAGTCTGTACTGTACCCTTGTTGCAGAAGTGACTTTCTCTAGGGCATTACGAGATGGAACAAAGGGGACCAATGGTTGCTGGATCCTTCTTTACTATTATTAGTAAAAAGGAAGTAAATGCACTTTAATTTTAGCACTGAAGTTTATACAAGTGACCATTACAATTGGATGTAATCCATAAATACTCTTTCTGTAGAGCCTGTTGTATTGTAGTGGCCTTTCATTTTGTATCAAGACATACATAATTATAACAATAAGTTAATACTTAATTTTGAAAAGTAAATTTATTAATGTATGAAGATTACTATGTATGTTTAGCATTTAAGTAGAAATGATGGTAAATAAATAACTTCCTCCAGAGGTGTGCTAATTCTTCTTATCAAAAGAATAGTTATGGCAAACCAGCTGGTTTGTTCTGTGGCAGTGCCAAATCTTGCTAAGCATCATTTGCATAGTTTGGTTCATTTAAATGAAGTGGTATTTAATTACTGGAGTAAGCCATATAGCATTTGCCAAGTCAGTGGTTTAAGTCGCGTTAAACATTCCATTTTTCCGCTTCTGTTCACTTTCTGGTGTTCTTGGGTTACGAAGTCCTTTTCAAGATGGTAGGAGTGATAGACATTATACAGGAATATAGAGGTGTAGAGTCTGAGCATGGTTTGGATTGTAAGGGACCTTAAAAATCATCTAGTTCTTAATATGTAACCCATCTTAATATATTATAGGAATATTCTCCATTTCTGCACTAACACTCCGTGCTTTTCACTTCCTTTAGTAATTCAACATATAGAATGTCTCCGTGTTTTACCTGTTGAACCAGAGAAATGGTTTTGTGTCAGGATTAGTATGCTGTGAATAACAGCAGCAGTAAATACAAAGAGTTTTTTGGTGACTCCTGATACATACATCATTCTATATTGTTACTTCTGTTTCATGTACGAGACATTATTGACAATATTTCCATTAGCTTTATATAAACATTAAATTCCTTAAAAATCTTAAGGGTAACCATCAAAACCAATAGAGTTACTAAATTATTTGAGCATGACTTAAGCATGTTGTGGTTCACTAGTAATCATGGTAGCTCTGTTTATCCAGGCAAACATTATTTCACTGTTTTAGGCTTATTTGGTTTTGTTTTAGAAATACTTTGTCATTAAAAAAAAGTTAATTTATTTTTTTCTTTTCCTGCTGCATATTAGTGGGAAATTATAAGGAGATGGGATGAAACAGTATAGAAGAATAGGAGTTCATTATAGGATCTTAAAGAGCTATTCCCTGCAAAAGAAAGGAAAAGGTATGGTGTTTTAAAGGGTTACTCATGTGCTAGTTAGATGTAATGGGTGGAGAAATAAGTTGTGTTGTTGAAAAACAGGACACCATGGAAAGCAAAACTTATATTAACAATTGCTTCCAGTGTCTGGCAAGATCAAGGTTCAAGTTATGTTATAGTGAAAAGGCTGCTTTCAACTTGCAATGTGAACTTTGATTATTTTAAGTCTCACTAATGCTGTTGGCTAGGGAAGAGGCAGAACTTGGAAGCTCTCCTTTGGAGAGGTGTGTTCCCCTTGGTTCAAACCTCTCTCCCCAAAGTTCATTCTGAGGTTGTTTGTGTGAAATTCATCTCTTGAAATCAGTGTCTAACATATACATTTGATCTGGTTTTAGGATGATTTCTCTCCAGAGTTTATTTTTGAATGGAAGTGTGCTCCTTCCCATTAGAAGATGGTGATCCTAATGTGTGATCATGGAGAAGGGGATAAGTTCAGTAGAAGTGTTACCTTCCAAATCATCTCAGGTTACAGCTGTAAAAGTGGTGGTCAAAGAGCCCGAAACAAAGCAAACCCAAAGAGGGAAACGAGTGGGATTTGTGCTTGTCCATGCAGGTAAGATATGGAATCAGAACTGCTGGGATGGAAATTATGGATATTTTGATCTCAAACTAGATATCAACAAAAATTTTATAGTGGCTTTGGGCTATTAGTGTGCTAATAAAGTGACATTAACTCTGTGTGCGTCTGGGAATGGGGAGTTTGATTGGAAGTTGCACTGGAAACTCTTAATCAAAATAACACCCATATTTGGGTGTTGTGGGTGGTATTTTTTTTTCTCCTTGACAAAGAAAACCCCTAAATTTAAATGATTATAAAATGTCATATTCTGCAGTTGTCTGCTAAGTTTGGCAAACCTACAAAATGGGGGAGATATTTCAGTCTGTTTCCTTATCTATGGAAGGACCAAGTACAGTCGTTTCATTAGTGATGGTTTCTGTCTAACTTGTCCCTGAGGGCAGTCCAGCTAAGACCTTCTGAAACCTCCTTGGGCTGTTTGTTACAGAACTCTTTTTACCCTTTTGAGATTTTTCTTCCAAGTCTGTTTTGTTGATCTTGTTCATGTTTAAACGAGTTACTGTTTATTCTTTCCACATGTAGTGAAGGACTCCTCTGCTGAGATCTGATACAAAAATTATGTGTTATGTGTGTCTTGTTCATAAATACTTTTCTCGTAGGTTCTTTATTAAATACTATGAATCATGAAGTTAACAATGCTTATATCTGGATGTATATTTGTTTCGAGTGTCTGTGTGAGGACATGAGGTGAAATTGAGCAAAGTGACCTGGTGATGCCTAAAATGTTTGAAAAGCCAACATGTTACTTGCTTTATAAAATCATTGGGGTTTGAAAAAAAACCCCAAACTTCAAATAATTTATTCTGGGTTGCTATTTGATGACCCTGGTATTCTCTTATAAGGGCAAATGAAATTACTCAATATGGTGTCCTTTACTGGGTCACTTAGGTAGTAGTATTAAAGCTTATTTTATTAGAGTTTATCAAACTAATATTTCTAAAGCAGAGCAAAGGGAAGTTGAGATAAATACAAGCACATTTTAAAGTGCAAAACCTGGTAAAATGGAAGTAGATTTTAAATATAAGTGTGCTACTCTTGTTTTTCTGATGCTCCATTTAGTTGAGTGGTGGCATTGATAAATTTTTCAGGTATGGAAGCAGAGGCAGTGGCTTCAAAATAGGGCAGAATGGTTCAATACAGCAGGATAGATATAAAGACTGAAAATAAGAAAAAGGTGAAAAATCTGTATGGTCTTCATTTCAAGGAACTCCTTGTTTTAAACCAAGTAACAAGCTCTTAAAATGTAGCATAAACATGAGAAAATGAGCAGAATGGTAATTATGGTAAAAAGAAAATCAGAGTTTGACATAAAACCGAGAGTTTTGCCCAATAATGAACAGTAAAGAAAAAAACGATGCCGGAAATCCTCCAAGAATGGGTGAAATGGAATCTCTTAGAAAGTGTTGATAGGAAGAGATTGATGCTGATATATATACCTGTATTCTTCTGGATATATGCCCTGTATCCTGTTTTTTACTGAGTGTGTATGATTGTATGTTGGAATGCATAAAGTTGTCAATCATTGATACAAAAAGGAAACACCAATGTAATCCAGAATAAGGAAAGCTGTATCTGCCTGTGTCTTAAATCTCTGTGTGAACTAGAGGCTGTAGTTTGCCAGGTTCTATAATATTTTTTCCTTTCTCTTCAATTGCAGGTGCAGGTTATCATTCCGAATCCAAAGCTAAAGAGTACAAGCATGTGTGCAAAAGGGCCTGCCAGAAGGTGTGTGTTGTTACCAACTCCATGGTCCTGTACTGGGTACATGAGAAACACCTTTAGCAGCACCATCTCTTCACTAGGAATGGACATACCTGGATGTAGCTGCTCAGGCTGTATGTGTTTATAGAGGGAAGTGAGGGAAAATGGAGCAGAAACAGTTAACATGATTCAGAGACAGGGCAGCGCGTGGCCATGAGATGCAGCAACATTCTCATCAGTGCTGGCAAATAGCAGACCCCAAAGGAGCAGTGGGAGAACAAAAGAAAGTCACAGTGGTACCTACAAGGAGTATTCCTGCAGCTTCCAGCACTGCTCTGGGGTTTCTGGACCTAAATATGGTGTCTGTATTTTGATTTCATCTGTGTCCTCTCTTTGAAGTTTATTTAAACTCTAGCATCCAAGTTCCTCTGTGAACGCAGGGTTTTCTAGAATTATTTTCTTCTTGATAACTTCTCCCCTCTTAATAGGGAGGGAGGTAGAAACAGGAAAAACAAAACAAAAAAAATCAAAGCTGGAAAGGGAGAAATGGCAAGACTTTAATTTCCATTGAAACTAATATGTTTTCATCTCTTCCAAGAACTTTGCTTTGGAACTGGCAAGTCCTGTCTATTAAGTTTTGAATGAGTAGCTGGAAGACCTTTCTCTAGTTTTAATGTCTTTTGCTTTCTCCTGGGAGAAGGAACTTGGGAGGGTTTTTAGAAGAGTCTTAGTTGGTCTCTGATAATTATCAGTTTGTGTTACAGTTTGTTGCTCAATCCTAATACCAATCTAATTTTGTAATGAGAAGCCTCACAAATCATCCAGATTTAACAGTGGCTTTATTAGCCCTGGTGAAAGTAATTTTCTAGCTAATTATGTGAGACCTACTGTTTAATTCAACTCCAATTTGAGATTCTGTGTGGCTACTCTTGAGCTGAGTAACCAACATAAATAACTTCTGTGAAGGACAAACAGTTTCAGGTCTGTCTTGAAGCCATAGTTGTTTTCTGGGGTTCCTTGAGAAAGCTTGACTGTAAGGTCTTGTGCAGTATGGATCTAGTAAATACTATTAGGCTCTAGAAGTTCATTGTTGTGTGTGTATAATTTTTAGGTAACATTATCTTACTCGATTTGTGTTGGCTTTTAGATGAGGTTGTGAAATTCTCTTCTCTTTTGTGATAATTGCTCTGTGTGGTACTAGAAATTTTTGTTGAATCTTGGAAGGAAAATTTGAAACTTGTTGACTGAAACATTTGGTGTTTGAAGACATCAAGTAAAAAGTTATTTTGGTATAAATTTGACTGCAGAAATCTGCTACTAAATGCAGTGTCACAATGTCATAGTAGTAAAATCCTGCCTTCATATCTGCCCTCACATGGTTCATACACACTTTTTCCAGTGCCTCTTGTTCTTATGCCCTCTTACATTTTAAACTAATTTGGTGAGGATTTTATTTTATACAGGGCTAGGAAAATGTAGAGCTCAGTCACAGAACAGTTGAATTTCCTAATCCTCAACAAAAACTTCTGTTTTACAGGCAATTGAAAAGCTACAGGCGGGAGCTCTTGCAACAGATGCAGTGACTGCAGCACTTATAGAATTAGAGGTATGGATTTCTGACTAGTGGTAAATGTCTCTTGGGTAAATCTTGCCAGACTTTCCTGTAGGTGTGTAGTGCATGGGAAATCTCAGTGGATTTTTGTTTTTGTGCTACGCTAATTTTATCTTTTGCTTTTCTACTATATTTTGGTGTAAATGTGTATAAGAACTTTATAAAAATGCAAACTGAATAAAAGTTTTCTAGTTATCTTAGTTATCAGAGAATCTTTACCCTTCAAGAATAAATGCAGTGATTAAAGACTTACTGAACATTTTGTAAGGAACTTTATTTCTGTCTTACTGAGCTACAGACAGATTGTTCTGGCTCTGCTTCTTAGAGAGGGGAAAAATATGCTACTGGTTCTGATTTTTATGACAAAATATGTGCAGAAGAATAGGGCAAGTAATGCTTTTATTTCAAAACAGTAGTTGTTAATTAAGATAGAACATCTTGATGAGCAGCGGTCTGTGAGGTTTTTGGAAAAGTGTCTTTTTGGAGTGATGAGATTTTCATGGCATCTGCCTTCAGTGAAGGTCCTCATGAAATAATGTAGAAGTGATTAAAGCTAAACATTTCTGGGATGTCAATGAGGCAGCTTGGTCATTGTTCCAGATCCCCTAATCCCTCGTGACAGTAATGATGGAAACAGGTATTCTTCTTCTGTAAGCAGTAATTGCCTCTTCCTCTCCAGCTTTATTAGTAAAAAAAAAAAAGGAAGGCAGGCTAAGTGTTGTGCTGTAAAAATAATTTCCTGCATTTGGAATTTATGGTAGTATTCCAAGAGGATTAGCAGTGGGTTTGCTTGCCCACATGTTGGGAAAGTGTTCATTAATGTACTCGATGGGGTTAGCGTAAGGCAGGCAGTAAGTGCATACTTCAGTATGTGTTAGACACGCTGACTGGGAGCCAAGGCTTCAGTCACACTGCTAACTTGGCAAGTGCCTTGGCTTTTAGCCCTCCTGTGGGCCTTGCTGAGCCGTTCAAATATGCTTTCATGTGTTATCTTACACAGTAGAGTATAGCTCACAGAAAGCAGTGGGTATCTCTCTAATGGAATTATTTACAATGCACTTCCCCTAAGCTCGCTGGGGCTGCTCTCTCTCCACAAGACTGGTTTGTGTGTCAGTGGAAAACACAAATAAAAATCTACTTTGGGTTGTGATTTTTATCGTGTTCCTGAGCTACAGAGGAAAACATATTTTGAGAAGCTTAACCGAACAGTTATAGATCACTTTGCAGCTGTATCTGGGGTAAATATTTTATGTGTTTTTGTTATCCCCAGGAAACTTCTTTTACTTTAGTAGATTTAAATACTCTGAAGTAGCTTCTGTAGAACAAGTTATGGCTATAAGATGAAATGAAAAATTTTTTTCCAGTTATTCCAATCAGAAATCTCCTTGTATGTATTGCTGCTATTGTGCTGATGCTTGCCATCATTCCACTTTCTGGTCCTGCAATTGTCTTAGGTAGTATTTTTATGTGTTCTGTTGCACAAAACTTTTTTTTTTTCCTTTTTCATGTGTTTAGGATAAAATGTTTTTTTTGTTCAGATGTACTGAAAGTACTGCAGTTTCAGGTACTGCAGTCATTAATGAAATTATTTGCTTTCATTTATTCATTGGGTGTTTTATATAATCTCTGAATTGGGGCTTCTGTCTGTTACTGGAATGGGGAACACTGGGCTTGAGGTTTGGGCTTCTTTTAGATTAAATTAGTTATGCAGTTACATTGAGGGAAAGTCAAATTTATATTCAAAACAGAAAATGGTGTGGTTTGCAGTAGCAGTTTTTCAGATCAGGTATGAGAAGCTCCCAAGTGTTAGACTGTCAGCTTCCAAAATATGGGAAGGTTTGTATCTACTCATACCTCAATCTGAACACTACCTCCAGACATCTCTGTCATTTCTGGAGCTGTATCTTCTGGTGTAATACTGGTGGCTTTTCTCTTGCTCCATGGAAAACAAACTGCATGTGGCAAAGTAACAAACCAATCAGAGTAGTGTTTCTCATTAAGTACAAGATTTTATGAGTAAAAATACAGGTTTGTGTTGAGCTGTCACTCCCTTTTGTTTATGCTTTACCATAAATGTAAAGTGTTTTAGCATTCAAAGTTGGCAAATACATAACAGAAACCTGTGTGAAACTACGTTTGTTGTCTTGTATCCCTGTAACACAAATGAAGATACAGAACAACCAAAGACTGTATTAACTGATAGTAATTCTAATTTCATTGTAAAGTATACTGACTGTAACTTCTTGATATTTTGGTTTCTGTAGGACACAGTGCTATGAGTTTATCTGAAATATTTAATCGCTTTTACAGTTCTCTCATACTAATGCTGTATTCCAAAAACTTGTAGTCTTTGCAAAGCACAAATATCTTTTCGTGGAAATCTAACAAAAGATGAATTTTTTTCCTCAGTTCCGCTCAGTTACACAACTCCTGTTACACAGGATTTCAGCTCATCCAAAAGGCATCACTTCAAAGACTTGTTGAGGCACAAGAGTTGCTCTTGATCTTTTATGAGCAAGCTGACAGTTTGCTTGTGGTATGCTGTCTGTGTTTTATTTTTTCAGGCTTTAAGTGCAGAAAGAACAGCCTTTCTTTGTTGGACTCTGTGACTCTCAAGTGAAATGGTGTTCTGTGAATATGATAAGAATGCTAATAGTTAACTAGAGGAAAAGGTGGATTTGCAAAGGAACAAGAGTGACGCAGAGTATTGTTAAAACAACTGTGCTGGTCTTCATGAGCATCAGCTGTATTTGATAAGGTCATTAAGGCAGCTATGTTTTCTGGTTTGAGAGCTCTGTCATTGCACAGAAACAAGTGCATGTGTTACCTCTGTCAGTTTTTGGTAATAAAATGGTCTGGACAAGGTATTTCAAAAGACTGATTATTTATTCTGTTTACTTCTACAAAGACATTATTGCAGTACTGTTAATTTTGCACTCTTGCTATCAGCTACTATATGATGCCTGGATTTTTTTTGGAACACAATGGAATTGTTAAACAAGGTTTTTTTTGCGGGGGGAGGAGACCCCATACAACCCACTTAAAACATGCTGTTTTCAGAAAAAACACATGCTGATGTGCATTTATGTCTGGCTGTGAAAAAATTATGCAATTTCAAGCTTTTCTTTGACAATAGAGCACTTAAGGAAGCCTTCTGATCAGGTACTAGAGACAGGAACATAAGGTGGTTGTAAATGATGAAGATTTCGAATTGTTTCTAAGTTTAGAGTAATCCTTTATTAATATGTGTGTAGATTATTTGTTTCTTTATCTGACTTCAGTAGAGTGTTCTTCATGAACATCATTTAAATTGGGAGTTAATATGATTGATGGGGAACTAGATGTGACATTTTGGATTCCAATCTCCTTGGTACTGAAATTGCTCAGTTTATTTTGCATGATGTTGTTGTGGATCAATGCAAATAATGTTTTGTACCTGTTGTTATGCTCAAGCAGTGTGTTTCTGTGGCTGTCAGTGAAATTTGTCAGTGAAATGACCTTTTTCTTGATGAATTGGTTTTTCAAAAAAATTATTTTCCTAGTAATTAAGACTTTTTAGTATACAGTTTTAGTCCCAAGGACTTCTCTTTCAAGCAGAAGTAGCCTTGTTGTATTAAGGCAGTCACCATGGATGAACTTTTAATGGGTAATGAACTGGAAGTTGTTAAAAACAGTACTATGATGTTTTGCTGCAGACTGACCAACTGTAATTTGTGACAAAAGTGTTGTCTAAAACCATTTTTGCTGGTGTAATTGAAAGGGATATGACTCATCCTTGTAGTCTATTGATTGTTGTCATGAAATCCCCCCAGAAAAATAACTTTTAAAATTATAGTATTTGAAAAGAAATGCCTGTAGGATTTGAATTTGTTTTAGAAGTGACAAATAAGCTATGGCCAAAACTGTATCAAACATGGATGGAATGTTCTTAATGTTCATTGAAAACTGAGCATTTTAACTATTTGCCAAGATATAAGTGTTACAGAGTTGAGTAACTTCTTCAGGCATTAACTTTGACCACAGCTTGAAACTTCAGAATGCCTGTATTTGCTGCCAGAACATTTATAATACAGTTTGAAGTAAAAAGGTTTCTAAAAATAAAAATGATACCCTCAGGAGCTTGAGAGTTTCTGCAAGATAGGTAACTTGGAGAAACAAAACTCTTATTTCACATCTTAAAGCTTTCTCTTACCTCCTTTGCTACACGTTTGCATGGTAAGTTAGAGCTACTTTGTGGAGTAGTTGCCAGGAAGTCTTGTATTTTCCACATAATTGAAGACTTAACATTTTGTCAAAATGCTTTGAATAGCCATTTGTCTTTTCTCTCTTCCTACTTACTCTTCTGTGGTAGCAAGACTTGCTGTTAACATGCAAAGCTCAGGCTTGGTTTGCTTACTTGTCTTTCAGTTTCCTTAGAAACACAAAGGCTGATCACTGCTTCTGGTTTTAAATAAAAGTATATTCCTGAAGATACCTTTTTCTCTTTTCTTATCCTCCCTTTTCCTGGACACATACTTTGGTTGAGTTCTTCCCCATTTTATGGTAGTCAGGTCTTGCAGTGCTGCATTTTTCTGTTGGAGGGTATGAAGAGACTTTCACTTATGTTTCTTCCCTCTTTGAAGGCATTAGTGCTTCTGTTTTAATGTCTACATTCCTTGGAAATTTTGAATTTTAATTTCAAAATACACCTTCATGTTCATACAGTCATTATATTTCTCCACTTGTATATCAGACTCTTTAAATCTCTTGGTCAGACTTCGCAGAGATTCGTGTTTTCAAAAAGAGATTGTATTTGTGTGGTGTATTTCATGTCTTTGCCTATTCATAGAAGTAGGTGTGAATGTCTTGTTTCCATTTTTTTGTAAAGGTTTTCTCCTACCTTGTTTCAAAGGCTTTTATCTCACCTCAGAGACACTCAGGTAGATATCAAAAATTCCATGGGTTCACACCCAGTTTTTCTAAAGCTGTTTTCAGATTGCCTTTCAGATGTGAGAAGTTAAACCATCCTCCTCTTAGGAATTCTGAGACTGTTTTCTTAATTGAATGCAATATGATCCTAAAGCTAAGTGAAATTCCACCGAAATTTTGAACAGATGCTTGGAATTTGGTCTTAATTTCTTTTTACTGGGGAAGTTACTTGTGTTGTGATTGATTGTACTGGTGAGATTCCTTCTGAGTCCTAATATGAGAGTTACCCCACCAAAGAGACATCTGCAATTTGGTGTGAAGTTCTTATTTATCAAAAACTCTGTAGTGTTCTGATAAATCATCTCTAGGGGGAAATAAGTGACAGTCCTGTTGTCTTTAGATCCTCTGAGTAAGTTATCTCTTGGTGCATCCTTGAGGTTGTGCCAGCAAAGGTGCTATGCCAAAGCACGTAGCACATCTAGATCCTTAAAGTGAACTCTGTGTGCTGGTTTTTTTCCCTACTATCTTTTCATTCTTACCTTTACCAGATGACAGAGACCTTTTGTGTCTTGAGTGCAGAAGGATTCTGGACAGTGTTATCAGGACTTCTTCTCTGGTGGATACTTCCTACTCCCTTTATCTGGCCATGACATCTACTCTTAGGATAACAGCTGTCTCTGCTTTGTGGCAGTGGCAAATCTGTGGAGGGAGCACAACATTTTCCTTCTTTGCTTTTTCTTTTGAGTATAATGCATTGAGTGAATGTTTTTGAAACAGAACATTAGAGATTTGTCTCCAGACTCACAGGTCTTTGCACTCTGATTACCCAGGGGCAAAGAACTTGGACAGCACTAGGAGCAAGCATTGTTCATCCTAAGCATTCCTGGTTTTATTGTGTCTTCCAAGTACCTTTCACCGTTTGCTTTCAATTCCTTCCACCACTTCTCTGCTCCCTTTTTCCCTAAACTTCACTGACTTAATTTTTTTCATATTTGTAGAGCCTGGGGAGCAATGAAGCCAGTTAAGCCAGCGGCTACTCTGAGTCTTCTGCCTTTTCTGGCCTAAAACCAGGCCATCATCTGTTTTTTAAACATATTTTCCCCTGCCCATCCTCCTTCTACAGAAAGTTATTAGTGCACTCTAAACTGTAAACATTTCGTTATCCTAACATCTTTTCAAATTTATTCATTTGCTGTGAGGTGTAGCTGTCAAAATGAACAACAAAATTAATATCCTCAGTGAATTGGAAGAAGTGGTGTGGTGTGGGATAAAATAGGATAAAATCTTGTGCTGCTTCAGAAGGAAAAAGCAGAAAATGAAGGCCACTTTCATATTTATGTATTAATCAGGGACCTCATATTCATGATTCTTCAGGAAGATGGTGTTTTGGTGACTAAAACACTGAGAACACTTTACATATCTCTGTAAATTAGAAACAACATCTTGCAGAACAGATTTTGAATTTACTCACTACTTGCTCATTTGAAAGTTAATAAAAGCTAACTGACACGAGGTTTATTTTTCATTTCTGTGAGCTTATCTCTCCTTTGTTTCTTTGAATTCATTGCAAATTAGTATGTACAGAACCCAACCAGTTCACTTAACATGTAAGACAGAGCTTTGAGCTGTTTTCAGTAATTTATTTCCTGATTCAGCTTTTATTACTCATCAGTTTAATGAGATGTCATACTTCTACAGCACATGTTCACACGTGGTCTAGACAAACATTGTTCTTTGTCACATCAGGTTGTTACACTATTGTAATTTAAACCTGGGAAACTCTGAAGGCCTACAACTTCTCTCTGCAACTGGATGTAGCTATTACCTCTCTTCGTCCTGTATTCCTTTTGTGCTTCCATCTAAAAGAGGGGATTGTATTGAGCTGGCAGTGCTGAACTGTGCTACTTTGAAATTATGTGGTTTTAAAGTTGTGAGGATACCCTCATGAAATGGAAGGGTAAAAATGGGGGTTAGTTCTAGCATGCAGAACCTACTCTTTGAGAACTTTGGGTTTGTTAATAGCCACAGAAGATGTTAACAAAAAAGGAGTTAGGGTTATCATGTTGTTAAAATGTTTTTCCATACTTTCTATGAAATAAGTATTGGTTTTTAGCCAAGAAGCTTTCAGACCACAATTCTTATGCTAATGCTCAAATAGAAATTTTACAAAGTGAATTGTTAGTGATGCCAGTTCTTAATTTCTGCATGTGGACCTGCAGTCATGGGCTTAGAACCTTCACAAAAAGGACAGTTCTGTTTTGCTGCAGTGTTATACTTAGGAGTTCTAGAGGTAGACTGGTCTGTGCAGGTGTAAGATGTTACTTAAACATTATTTGTTGGTTTAAGGACAAAGTGAAGTGTGTACTTTGTGAGAGGGAGACATTTTCACTCGTATTGTAAGGCTTTTGCTTGCATAGAAGTGATCATCTTAAGTTGCTGGGTGATTGATTTCTACCTTAGTGCATTATTACAGTTGAGATCTATTATACCCTACAGAGGTGAAAGCTATCCCTTCTAGTAATTTTATATGCGGTGTTCAAATTGCTCTTGCTTTTGTTGTGGAAGATTAAACTGCTAAAATAAGAAAATCAAGATCGGTGCCATCAGATCCGTTATACAGAAGTTTTGATCTAGTCTCTTATGGATGTGACCTTATGGTGTTTTGTTCTTATTTTTAGGATTCTCCTTTTACAAATGCCGGATTAGGATCTAACCTAAACCTTCTGGGTGAGATAGAATGTGACGCCAGTATAATGGATGGAAAGTCGCTGAACTTTGGAGCAGTTGGAGCGCTGAGTGGTATGTTAACTACATATTATAAAGCTAACTACTGACTTAAGTGCAAAGATCAGTTCTGGAGCTTTTTTGTTAGTGTTTTAAAGGGGGACACATTGTAAATTCTGCCATGTTTGAATAAATTTTGCCACTTTAAAAAAGGGGGAGGAGTTCCTATTACCTGAAATGCTGGTTTATGTTAATTTTTTTGTGTAACATGTTGTCTTATTAGTTCACTGATTATCCTTTGACGTAGCATAATTGTGTGGTACCACACAGTATTCAAAGGGGAACTGAGTTTGCTCAGATGAATTTGTAGAATGATAATTTCATAATAAAATTCAGTTGTTAAAAAATATTACAAGCATTTAAATTAGGTTTTTTATATGTTTTTGTGCTCAGGCATTTATTTGCATATGGGACTTACTTAATATGAGAACTGATCTGTTTCTCTCTTTTGTCTAGTTTTAGCTTTCAGTATAAAACAAATACAGATATAAAGTCCCAAACAGGGATTGTTGAGGTTTTATTCTAAGTACATTAACAGCCTTAGGTGTTACTATTGAATAGCTTTTCTGACAAGATTGCAAACTTTGTTCTAAACTGTAGTAATAGCTTCCTCATGTAGATATAAATCTAAAATAAATAGTAAAATTTAGTGTTTCAAGCCTTCTTTGTTATAAAATGTATCCTTCCAGTCATGGGGCAGGAGGATATGAGAGAGTGAGAGACAGCTAAGCCTGAATCCTGTAATTTCTGTTCTGGTCAGATGGATCCAAATGAAAATTCCACCTAGAAAAATTAATGCTTATAAACATCTTTGACTCTTAGATGCAATAGACTTTACATGAGATTTCTGTGGTGGGAGATCACTCCTCCTCCTATTTCAATATGGTTTGTTCTTTCTTTTAAGAAAAAGTGGGGGAGGTGTTGATTGGAAGGATTTGTCACTACTAACAGGATGTGAAGGGAAAACTGAAAAATTTGAAACATGAGGTGTCTCTTAATGACTTGACAAACCCTTAGAAGTTAAAGGAAGCAGAGTTCCTCTGCCAAAAGGAACACTATAGTGCTATGAGGAAAAATATTTTAATGTTTTGTTCCCATTTTTTGCGAATTTTTCTTTTTTAGGAATCAAGAATCCAGTTTCGGTTGCAAATAGATTGTTGTGTGAAGGGCAGAAGGGGAAACTCTCTGCTGGCAGAATTCCACCTTGGTAATTGCTTTGTTCTGCTTGACTTTTCTTCTGTCTTTCGTCTCTACTGCATGGATGCAATATTTGAAGGTTTTATCTCACCCAGGAAGGCTGCTGCTGTTTTACATACAGCCTTTAAAAAGAAGATAAGTTTTGTTTTCTGATCTTGAAACATCTTATGCACTCAGTGGAAGGAAGTATTAGATATAGATAGCAACAGCATTTTGTGGTAGTTTCTGTCTGTCTGATTATTTCCAGTTGTCATACTTAATTCTTACTACAGTTTGTTACTGTAGACTTCTGAAAAATCCCCAAAAACATTAAGATTAAAGGGGAATTCTACTGCCTTTGCCTCTGTCTACCTTTAATGAAAAGCAACAGTTTTTAATAAGTATAGAAAAAAATCCTGTTTTACAGCCTTTGTGGCATTGTGGAAATGTGCAGTGTTTAGTAACTTCCTCTTATTTTAAAGATAAATTTAATAGTATTTACAACAAAAATGAAAACAAGCACTTCGTCTTTGAGATGGATTTAAAACTTAGATGGAAGAGGTAAGTTTTAAACACATAATAACATCAAATGTTATTGCCTCACTTGGGGAAGAATCCAAGAAATGTGTCAGAGTTAATTGCTCTTAAAATCATCTTATTTTCATTAGCAGTTTAAATTGACAGGTAAAGAACTTGAATAATTCATTCATATTACTTGACTGCTATGATCAGTTATCATACCTGTGGCCGAATTTACTGCCCTTTGCCAACTAATGTATTTGCAGCAGTATTAAACCAGCATTTATGTAGTTTAAAAAAATGGACTTTTAGATTCACAAATTTTACTTTCCTTACTGTAATGTTCTGTAAAATGAGCCAAGTAGTCTGTAGCTGGATGGTATAGTATTCCAGTTTAAACAGTGAGGATTTCAGTGTTCTGTCACGTGCAAAAGAAGTTCACAGATCAAAAAAAGCCACTTCGAAATCAAATCAGCAGCAGACAGATCTTGCATTTTAAACTCTTTTCTCTAATAGATAAAGAACAGAGTTATTAATTTAGTGGTGAGGTTTACTAAAGAATAGGAACTTTAATTTCAGTAGCTGTTAGTAGCTCATTTCTTTAGTTGTCAGGAGGAAATGAGGTTTTGATGAGGTACAATAGAGTGTGAAATGAGGTGTTGTTTTGGTGTTCCAGAAGCAGTACTGAAGTTAGCTACAGGAGCAAGCACTTGGAGTTGTTTTCCTTACATCGTCAGAGTTCTAGAATTATTGTAAGGAAGAGCACTTGGGCATTTTGCTGTGACTTTATGACTTAGTTTATGCTGTTACTATTTTGAAAATACTGAGTGAAAAAGAAACTATATCCTCTTGCCCTCCAAGGGCAAGACTAAGTCTTTTGAGGACTATGCAAGGCTAGCAGATGTTTTTAAAGACAGGGCAGCTCAAATCTTAAGGGGAGAGATGAGCTGTCTTTGGAATCGACACACGCAATTTATTGTGCAAATGTTGTGCACCAGGGTTACCTGATAAATACTTTGATTTCCTTTTTTTCCCCCCCTTCTGGATTTTGAATGCACATTTTATTAAAGCAATTTTTTTTACCCTGGAAGCAGTCTATACTAGTGGGTTATAATGGGTTATGCTTTGGGCTTGCTGTGGTAGATGCTTCTATCCACACAGGGTATCCCAAGGTCAGAATGATAAAGCTCATGTAGTTGAAGATGATGGTATGGAGGATTTCATGCCTTTCCTTTCTGGCTGGGGTTGGCATGACACATTGTTTGGGACTGAAATATATTCCTACCCAAGCTGGGAAACTCAGAGTCAAATGACAAGAGATTAGCCATATTTTGGCATTCCTAGGAAGTGTCAGGATTCTAGTAAGTGATTTTTAATTGGAAAGAGATGTGATATACGTCTTGTTTCTCATTGGCACATGGTGTATTGGGGAATCTTCCAGGTACTGCTTTTAGCCTAAGAACCTACTTGTTAAAGAAACCTATGGTAGAGACTGTTGCTATAGCATAATCTAAGCTAGTTTAACGTTTCCTGCCAAAAATGTTTGGCACACGTCCAAACAGGAAAAATTCAGGACGCGAGGTTAATAAAAGTGGCATTGGGGAGTTTTTTCACTATGAAAGAAGACAGTTTGCTAAACTGGAGACAGTCTGCTAAGTTCACCCCAGCACAGCATACCTTTTTATAGCAGCAGTTCAAAACTGAATCAAAGTGGTGTATTTCTGATTTTCAGTAGAAGAAATTCTAATGAGTGTGAGTTAAGTTACTCAGAGATGGTAAGCTTATTGGGAAGGAGGGATCAAGTGCTGAACTGATGTATCCAGTGTGCTGTAAATTGCTGTGTAGAGTGCATCCTTCTGGATCAATCTCTTGTTGTATTATTTAAAACACAGAATTCCACGATTCAAATCAGAATTTTAAAAGTTTAGAGAAACCCTGTATGCATGGTGCATTTGTTGAAACCTCTAAGGTCCTTACATCTTTCTGTAACACTTTATTCAGCTTGGTGTTGTCAGGATTTTCTTTGATGCAAGAACAGAAAACACTTGTAAATATTACATAATCTCATGTAAGATATTCCTGTCCCTTGTATAACTTTTACAAAAGAAAGCATTATTGTAATTGCACGATTACAAACTGGATGAGCCTTTGGAAGAGGTCTTTGATTATAGAATAATGGATTAGATGTTTTGTAGTAATAAGCTTGAAGATTTTCTGTTTCCTACTGTGAGACCTTGATCTAAGGAAAAAAGCTTCTTTACATCTGTTTGCTCTTCAAGGTATGTTGGTAAGATTTGCAGGACAGCAAAAACACACCTAAACGTCTCCTTTGATAGAATTCCTTAGTAGTACTGGCGTCAAGTCCATGTCCATATTTCTTTTTCATATCCCTTTTACTGATAGTAAGCCATATGGGAAAGAATTTCTTGTTAGGTTTTCCCTCCCGTTTGTATGTACAAGGATTTGTAATTGCTTCACAGCTTTACAGTATTGTGTGCAAGATACAAACATCATGTAACTTGTAGGGCAGTGCATGGTCAAGAACATTCCTAGAGTGAATGAAGACTTGCACCACCTTTTATCTTTGTTCTGTATTTCTTCAGAACAATCTTCTTTGTAACGCTGATTTCAGAGTGATTGCTACATTTTATGATAAAATGTTACAAAGTGTATTTATTAAAAGCAGGATCACCTTGACCGTGAACCAAACCTTCTGACACTTCTGTTTAGCTTGGAACAGCCTATTTCCCTACAGCCCATATTAAATGGCCCTGTTTGGAGTATTCAGCACCAGCATAATCATGTTCTGGGAGAAAATTGCCTTAAAAGACCACTTTAGAGGCCTTTGCTCACATTTTCTATTAATACGGCCTAGTGTGCCTGGAACTGCTGGGAGGGTGTTGTCATCTTCTGTGTTCTGAGCCTGTAAGAACTACAGAGTACTTTGTCTGATATATTTGCAAGAAAGATCTTTATGTCCTGTTTGTGCAGACCCAACTTTCAGAGCAGCAGAGAATAAACTCATTCATCCTTTGTTTATGTTTTTCCCCTCCCTTTGGAAAATTGTATTTTGTATTAGCCTAAAGGCTTTTGAAACTTGGGGTGGTTTTGACTGCTTTCTATAGTGCATGGCTTTATTCCCTCTTCCCTCTCCTCCAATAAATCAAGCTTGGTGGTAGTTTTGGTTTTATGTACAGACAACAAAGCACTGAGATCCTAGTGCTATTTGTGTTGTAAACAGTTTATTTTAACTTTTCTGTGATTATGGTGTCCTTTAAAGATCTGAACTGAATAGTTTAAAAAAGGTGAATGATCTCTGTGGTGATATGGAGCCTCAGTTTTCTGCTCTAACTAATTTAAAGACTCTTTGGGACTAAAACTGTCAGTCTTATAGGAGGGAAAGGAATCTAGGAATTAAGGACAGAAATGTGAACAAACTAAAAGTCACATCCCGTTAGTTAGGAGGCACACTTGGGTGCCTTTTTGCACTCTTCATAAATACTAGTGACATCTTCTGGTTTTAAGTATTAAAAAGGCAGTTGTGAAACTGCTTGTAAGACATAGTGTTTCTGACTGACCTGTGCTTGAGTTACCATATATCAAATTGCCAATGTTGAGTTTGATGCTTTTCCCACCTAACCTTTCTCTCCCTGTAAATTGTTTTTTTGAAAAGGAAATGCTTATTTACTTCCCAAAAATGTATTCTTTGATAAAGACCAAAACCACCTTCTTTTAGACAATGAGGAATACTGCTAAATCAGGTTTAGCTACAGTTTACTTATCTTTTTTATGTTAAAATTGAAAGTTTTTCATGTTATGTGTCAGTGCCAGGTTGTTTCTTGAGCACTAACTTACCTAACAGTAGATGCTTGAGTTCTCCCAAAGTACCCAATAACTTACCCTACAGTATCTTGCAACGTGAACAATTCTTACCTGGAGCTACACTAACAATGGTAAGAAATATGCATTTAAATTCTCATTTAGATCAATCTTGTTTTGAGACTTTCGTAAAGAAATACTGGGCACAGTTCTTGGATTGGTCAAATCATATAGAAGATAGAAAATACCACCACAAAATACTACATAATGAAAGCTGCAGGTGTTGGGTATAGCACTGTCAAGAAAACTTCCAGCAGCAGTAATGCCAACCAGTGTGCTATATCAGTAATGTTCTCAGAAACTGAGAAGAACTGCATGGCCCCAGGGACTATTTTGTAGCTGGAATAACTTCTTTAGACTCATGTTCATAACTCTGGTATTTCTGTACAACTTTTTCCAATTTGCTGAAATTTCTTAGCCTTTGCTTCTTGTGTCCATTAGGCAGTTGTGTTATTCTTAATTTCATTGTCCATTTTTGATGAGATTGGAACTAGTTGTCCTTTATTGTGTTGCACAGCAGCTTTATCAAAGTGTCTGGTTTTCAGCTACTGCCTACCCTTTTTCAGGCAATAAGATTAATTTCTTTAAGGGGAAACAACACAGATAATTGAGATTTGCTTTTACTTCTATCCCTCTGTGTGTGTATATTTTTTGCTCTTGTTTGTCATAGCAGTGTGTACTGTCTTGCTATGGTAAAGTGTTCAGTGCTGACTAGAAAACAGCTTCTCAGATGGCTGGAGTTTTTTACAAGTAGATTTAAAATTTAGTGGGCTAGTCTCATTTGCAAATGCTTGATAAAACTCCATGAGATAGACCTTAATCCTTCTAAGTAAGGTTAGTTTTTAGCTTGTGTTGCACTTCTCAAAATACTTCTTGGTATTCCTTTGGCATTGGCTGACTTTACTGGAAAAATAACTTACCACTCTCACCTTACTCATCCTGTATTTTTGGTCTTCAGGATCTTGCTAAGAGAGCAAGACTCAAGACAGCTCTGTCCTGTTTTAGCTGCAGTTGAAAGCTGATGCTATTTGGTAACAAATTTCAAATTTAATAGCACTTGATTTTGTTCAGTAATAAACTTAATGTCAGAGCTGCATAATCTTTTAATGAAACTACATAAGCTTGCCAAATGTAATTATAGCAGACAGTGCTGTGAAATATAGACAGCTTATGATTTAAAAATGACCAAACCAAATAGAAAAAATAATTGCAAGCAAAGGGGGGTTTGTTATATGGTTTTGTTTAAACTCCCTCTTCTGTGTCTCCTAGCTTTTTAGTTGGTGAAGGAGCTTACAGATGGGCAGTTGATCACGGGATACCAGCATGTCCTCCAGGTATCATGGCTACAAGTGAGTAAACTGGTGGTGTCAGTAGGAAGAACAGGACAGAGTAACTTTAAATGGTGCCTCATCTTTTGAGGTGTACATTACTCCATTGTTCTTAACATTCAACTAGCTTATGGTGTTATGGTCTGTAAGGGTTGTTTAAGTTTACTAATTTTCTAATAAATATCTAAATAGAAAGAATTGTAAACTATTACTTTAGCTGCGTTTTACCACATCTAATTTAAGTGATTCTGTGATTCTAGGACTAAATCCAATGATGGACTTTTTTTAACCAAAATGTAGGCTCACTAAAAGTTTGGTCTTACAAGTCTCCAGCTGTGATCCATCTTGGATCCTAAGGGCACCAACTAGCCATGTATCAAAATTCAGTGGTGCCAGTTTGTCTCTGAGGTTCTGTAGTTACACCCAGCTCTGGGTCTTTGTCCAGAACTGCTCTTGGCTAAAGAGACTGTCTAATCAATTTGCCTTTTTTTTTCCTTTTTCTTTTTTTTTAAACCTGAGGCTTCACTTCACCTAATCTGATAGAATAACCTGCTCAGGAAAATAGGCTTGGATTATACTGTATACTAACACTCATTTCTTAGAGAAGCTTCTTGTCTTAAAATAAGTGATAATGTTATATTGATACATCATCTATGAACTAAGCTAAAAATGAGTGCACTTACCCCTGGAAAGGAGGATGTGGCTCCCTTCCTTTTCTTCAGTCCCCTTCCCTTTTGGAAAGGGCCATTACTACCAGTCTGTAGTTTGTTGTAGGCAAGAACATGCCCTGTGCTACCTGTTGAGGTTATGCAGGAAAGAAATCAGAGTTTATTACCCAAAGAAGGAGAACGCAGAAGATTAGGAATGTTTATTTTGCAGTAAACAATATTACTGCTTCAAATATCTGACTCGTCCCTAGATCAGAGCTTGAAACCCAGGGCTCCCATTAAGCCTTTTATTTGGTCTTATTTTAAATGTAGATAAATACCTAGAAACTGCAGTTCAAAATTGTTGATACTCAGTGCTGAAGTGTAACCCCTGAAACAGTGGCACTGTCTTATTTGATCATGCCGATTTTCATTCATATTCATAACACATTTCATTTTGAGCAGAGAGTTTTGATCTCTAGCTCCACATGACTGAAACTTTTGCTCTATCCATCTGCTCTATCCAAAATAGCATTTGCAGAATGGCTGTTGTGCTGAGTTGAGCAGAGCACCTTTATTTCTGTGGCTCTAGAAAGAGTAAAAACACTTAAAGCTTTGAAGGTTTTTTTGGAGAGCATGGGTTGTATTTCTTTTTTTTTTTTTTTTCTTTTTAGGAAAGTAGTTGCTACTTACGTGCAGGAGATACTTCAGGAAGAAGGTGCCTTGACTAATTCTGTTTGCATGCACAGGTTTCAGCTGTTTCTAGTACCTGTGTGTTTATATTGTGGCAGAGATGATTAGATTGTGACATTAATTGCCAGAGGATACATTTGCTAGCTACACTATACCCAGTCACAGCAAATCTGCACGTTAACAGTTTGAAAATAGGGATGACTGCTGCTAGTTTGGTTTGCCTAATCCATCCTATGAATTTACATTGGAGAAACATCAGAAGAATAATCCCAGCCAATGTTTTTTCACAATCCTGCTCCAAAAGATGACTGATTGCTTTTTGTCTCTGCAGTACATTCAGCATACTTCTACTTAGCAAAACAATTTGCATTACAACAGTTGAAATGACTAGGACTGACAAGTTAATTTTGCAGTATAGTCATTAATGGTAGTATATCTGATTTTTTTCCTTTGAAAAAAACAGTACGAGAGTAAATAAAACCTGAAAAATCAGTTCCAGAAAATGTTTGCTGATTTCCATCCCAGTCCTTAGCGAAGTAAGTCTTGTACTGCATTGACCTCTGGTCAGTGGGATTGGAAAATGGCCATTAACATTATATGTGACAACATGGGATTGAAATTGGAAACTCACAGGTAGCATGTTAGAAGCCAAAATAAATTTATCCAATGTTACCATGGAAAGGAAAGTTAGATATGCTTAATAAACAATCAAAGAGAATGTTGTTTCCAAGCAACCTCAAAGAGATCTCATCTGAAGTGAGCTGTTTTGTTAAATAATGTAACAATCTTGAGTAAAAAGGGAGACTTTTTTGATTGTGCTTGCTACAGTTGCTGTATTAAAGTTTGCATGGAGAACTGGGGGGTCAGTTAATTAGAAATTACATGACTTCTGAATGGAGAATGAAGAAATGAACTAATTGCCAGACATCAGGAAAATATGTTTAGTAACTTATTTACAAGAAACCAAACTGAAATCTCCCCCCAAAAAGGTCTAATCCAAACTTAGACATATACTGCAGTAAGTATTGGCAGGGAGAACTGTGTGCATGTTTTGGTTTCTCTGTACTGCACATGGAAAATATATTCTTGAAGTTGTCTTATTCTGTCTCCCCTTTCTTGGACCTGAGATGCGAAGAGTAATAGTATAGCTGCTGTAAGTAAGGCTTACAATCCAAGGGATTGGGTGGTTGGTTTGCATGGATGGAGCTTCTCTGGGATCAGTATCAAAGAAAGAGTCACGATCAGCTTTGCTGTCATGCTCCATAATTCTCTCAGAACTATCAAAGTATCTAAGCACTAAACTGGAAGCATGTTTTAAACCACGTTACTTGTTGAATTACATCAAGGTTTTGTCAAGGCTCACCTGCTTTGTCTTTGGTTTGTCAAGTGTGTGGGGAAATGAGATTCCTACAGTTTGTAGAAACCTGGTGACTTTCCTGTGTACAGAGTGGGTGGTTTTAAAAAAAAAACCAAACACCTGAAATGTGATCTGTCTGTATTGCCCACAGTCTGCAAGGAAGCTGAATTTCTTAATTCCTGCCCAAACTAGAGCCTGCCAGTACAGAGCACATACTGGCTTATCCCAGCACTTTGTTACCCTGTGCTGCAGAGACTGCTTTGAAGGTGTAATCTGAGTGTTAAGAGTGTAGTTACAACTTAGAAATGCTGAATTACTGTACAATACAGTCTCTTACAAATGTTAAAAGTACACTTTAAATATGCAATGTAAATTTGAGGTACATCCTCAACTGCCAATATTGGCACCTGCACTAGTAATAACCAAAACACTTCTATCTGGAATTATCAGTTCAGCCTCTAATAGATGCAAATTATCTTTGACAAGGATGGCATGGTGTAAGGCAGTGTCTTGCATTTGCTTACAGTGTTAAGTTTTCAAAGAGAAAGAGAAGGAAGGCACCTACTCATGCAGCAAACTTGCAACTCTGACAATGTGGGAAGTGGCTGTAAGCACCTCAGTGAATGATGTTATATAGGAACAAAAATAGCTGCAGTGGATCCACATAACTACAGTTCAAGAGTAACCACAAATAAGATGCTTAAGGAAGAATGTAAGAACAGAGCAAATATTTGCTTCCCTTCCCCTATCCCTTATATTATTCCAGACTCTAAATTCATGACTCCTTAGTGATTCCTGCATACATGGAAATTAAACAGTGACATTTTCTGACATGAAATTTTTGTTTCCTTTTGAACCCATGTTAGTTTCCAGCATCTGCAAAAACGTTTACAAGGATGAATTACCTCATTGTCATAATTTTGAGACTTGCTGATTAAAAGCTGCTACTCCATGGTCAGGTTTCTACTCAGAATCCTTCTGTCAAATTATCTTATTACCTTGAATAACTTAGTGTCATCAGTAAAATCCTGTTTTGTTCAACAGACTCAGGGCTGTTATGGGTTGGTTTGAAATTCTACTTGCAACAGACCATTTCTTGTACTTTGTTACTGTTTTATAACTAACTGTGTGCATGCAAGGAAATTCCTGTTTATCTTAGGGCTGCTTGGATTCTTTAATGAGGGAGAGTCTTTTCTGGATGAGTGTTGTGCAGACTGTGCTATTTCTAGTGACACTGACCACCAGCATTGCCTGCTTTTTCTCCAAAACCCCAAATCTCACCTCACTCCCATTGAGAACCCATGAGGTTCTCTCATTACCTCATTATTATTGTATTAAGAAAAACATTTGCCATGTTGCTGGAAGTGTGCTATGAATTTCAGGCAGTGGCTCAGACCATGTTTTCTTTGTTTTTAAGGGGAGAATGAAAGATTTGGAGAGAAACTCAAGGGTTTTGGGGATTTGATTAGGAAGCTTGGTTAATCTGAATACATGATGTAAATCCTCCCTGGATTTGGAGATAGTGTTGTAGAGTCACTTGCTGTTCTGAAATTGGAACAGCTGAGTGCAGCCAAGAGAACTGCTGTAAGTTACCCAGGAAAAAGGTTGGGCCAAAGTGCCCAGAAGATGCTTTGAATGAAAATCATCCATGCTCAGAAAAGGTTGCTTGATGAAAAAAGAGAGTGCTTGCAGGAAGTAGTAAGAAATACTATGTCCAGCAGCAGTTTACCCTGAGTTTGTGTTATAAAGAACAGATATATAGAGTAGTGCCCTGAGAGATAGATTATTTTTTTGATAGGCTTTTGCCAAGTGCCTTTTCCCCCCATTCGTGTTGCAGTTTCTATGTTGCCATACTTTGACAGAAACAATCTCTAGTAGTCCTTTAGTCCTGACACCAGCCTTAATGGTGTTAATTTGTCATTTAAAATAGCTTTGTTAAAAAAAAATTATTTTCATCTGTCTGTTTTCATTTGTGTCATTTATTTTAGCAACTACTCAACAGACGTCTTCACAAGATCATTTGAATTCCTGTGGGTTAACTAATTTGCTAGTATATTCCTTTTAATTCTCTTCTCCAATAGTTGCATTCTCTTTTAATAAGGAATAGAAAGATAAAATGCAGAAAGCTTCTGCCAGCTGACTCTAAGCACTGTCTGCCAGGGGGTGCTATATGATTGGTCAGAGCTCTATCTCTGCTTCAAAGATTTCAAAATATTCTTGGAGTTATCTTAGTATTTTCAATTTATAGTTTGATTTTAAACAAGGATTGCTGAACACTTATAGGCTGCATAATGTTTAGCTACATAATAATTTGTAATGTGTGTGATAGAAAGTTTGTATTTGGTGTTTGTGTTCCCAGCTTGCTATTCTACCACTGTAACCAGGAAGGTTTGAATAGTGTCCTTAACTTGTCATTTAATGGTGCTAAAAATTTGTATTTCCTACCTCTATTTGAAAATATAGTTGTTCACATAGCCATCTTCTAAATTTTCTACCTTTCTGAAAATAAATAAGGGAATAGATGTGGCTTATAAAAGCATGGGGATTTTAAGGAAGCATGGACTTTGTATTAAAAATATTTTGCATTAACTTTGGGCAGGAAATGATAGTGTGTTCTAATAAACAGCCTATCAACTGTGGGCCTGTTTAAAGTACACAGGGCTAGAATTAACAAGTAGATATGTATCAATTGTACCATTATTTAAAAAGTGAAAAGGTGTCTTAGTGTTGTATTTAGGTCTGTGTGTACAATTCAATAGTTTCAAGGACTCCATGTACAGGACAAGTCTGCTTTTCATTTGCCTTTGCTCTCTGAATCATTTCTAATGGGCTATGAAAGGTGACTAAGAAAAAGTTCTGAAGAGCTATGCAGAGTGGGGAATACAGTTGTCTTTCATTTACTTAGTCATTGCATCATTATCTAATGGAACTGTCAAGATTTTTGATTAAATTTTTACTTTTAGTATATAGTACTATGCATTTATAGTATAATGGTTAAAGGAGTTAAGGGAATGATCAGAGAATAGGAGATGAGTAAATGGTGTGGAAGTTTTGTGGCAAACAAGTGGCACACAGATGAGTCTCTGAACTGATAATGATTTAAAAAAGCCTGTAAAAAAGGTGTATTTATTGTCTAGCAGTAATAGTTTAGGAGATGAATCTTGTGCTAATTAATTATGTAATGAAGGTCTTGTGGCCCTTTCTCATCAGGGTATCCAGGAGCATTAGAACCTTCTGAACATCTACAGCAGTCTTAGCTTTGAACAAGCTGAGCCTGTGAGATTTTTCTTCTGCATTTACAGATAATATCAAGTGCATGTTCCAATACCCCATCCACTAATGCCAACGTCTCCTGCAGGAGAGTGGTGTTGAGCAGGAGCTACTTCCACCTGCTCTGTGCTCAGCCACTGAACCTTCTCCCAGGCAAACCCCTACACTGTGTCACCTCTGCCGTGACCGAGTGTTCCACCAGAGCTTCCAGTGTCTGGCACAACTACACCCAAATTGTGGAGTATGTGTGGACCACTCCTGTTGGTACCTTGGGGGGGGAAGGGGAAGTGTGGAAGGAGGATTGGGAAAGTGTTTCCAGGTCCTTGAAGATTATTTGTTCCAGAGCAGGCACCCCATGGTGCAAGGCAGGGAAGTGTGGTAAATACTGTAAATGAGGTTGGATCTATTTATAATACTTCAGTTTGGATGTGCTACAGTTGTCAGTCATTGAGTCTTCAGTCTGGATGAGGCCTGAGAATGGTGTTTAAACATCAACAATATTCTGTAAATCTGTGGGGCTTTTTTCTTTTTTTTCCTTCCTCCTAGCAACTCTGAGGTGATTTTATTTATGCCAGTAGGTGCATAAATGAGGGAGCAGAACAGATGGGCTGGTTGTAATCTGTGGCTTCCAAGTCTCAATACTCGTAAGCATGTCATGGAGTGTACATGCAGTTACTTGGTAGGGATTTTATCTGAAAGCACTTTTTTGAGTTACATCTAAACCTTTAAATTCTTGGGCAAAATCAAAGGATGTTTTACTAAATACCTTTCCATAGATTTCAACAACAATACCTCTAGGCTGTGATCCAAAAGTTTTTCAAGCTAGAATTGCATCAGCTCCCTTACCTCTCGTTCTAGCATCCTCCCCAGTCAGTAAGCTCTGCCTTTTTTACTTCCCTTTCTCCTTGACCGAGGCACCATTAGGCTGATGTAGCTATATTGCATATTTTTTAGGAAAACATGCCTGTCTTCATCACTGTGTTTGTGACCCTTTCCTTTTCTCAAGTTTGTAATACACTGTCTTGTTGTGGAAGTTGAGAGTGGTTTTTATACTGTCATTAAGGACAAATGAAATTTCTTAATCTCCTTGCACCACAAAGTTCAGGTTTTGTTTCAGATTTAGTGTAAACTATGAACTCAAATTGTGTATAGGTGTTTTCTTTCTGTCTATAGAGCTTATTTTCAAAATAAATTTTCTATGGGTTGTTTGTCCATGTTGTGTGTGCATTGTTAACCAAGCACATTTGAATCCTGGATTGTATTTTAGTTCATAAAATGTTTTAATTTAATGGTATAGTATTTTCTTTGTTGAGGATCAAACTTAGAGGATGTTCTCAGAAAACTCTTTTATTTCGGCTTTCATATGTGTAGTTTGAAGCTCACCTGTCTTTTTCAGTTTCTTTTGTCACTAGGAGACCAAGATGAAGCAATGAGAGTACTGTTCGTTTTAATGGCATTCTTAGTGGTTTTACATAGATAAAACATCACAAAGGCAGGAATAAACTGAGGGCAGGCAGCCTTTCACTTGCTTTATTCACTTGCTTATTCTGGGGAGAAAAAAATCAAATTTAAGATTCAAGGCATTTTAATTTTAACTGAAGTTGGGCATAAAATTATCAGAGGAAAAAATACCACGTTTTGAGTTGTAACCTGGTCCTTTATTTCATAGTTATTTGGTCACTTTGGAGATATTATCTGGCTTATCCTGCTAAGAGGAATTGATAATTACTGCTAGTAATGATTTTCCTTAAATAAATTCATCAGTCCTTGCTAAAACAAAATCTTCACCTTTCAGATGAAAGTTAATCCTGATAACTATTCTGAAGTTGAATGTAGCCTGAGCACAAGAATTTCCCTTTTAGGGGATGTCTGACGAGACTGACGTTCCCTCACAGTATGGAAAGGTATGATGTTTCATGGTGAACTGAACAAAACTGGAGAGTATAAATTAATACCTTATTTATTTAAACCTGAGGTTGATCAAATACTGAAGCAGAGGCCCAGAGGAGCTGTGAAATCTCCATCATTGAAAATACTCAGAACTGGACAAGTCCTTTTAAATTGGATTTGATTTTTTTAGGAGGTTGGACTACGCAACCTCCTAATATCCCTTCCAACCTACATCATTAAACATTACTAGAAAGCTGTCTTCATCTGTCTGTCTGACCTGGCCCAAGATAGCTGTACTTCTTTGTTAGTAATGATGTGTTTTCTGCCCTGTGTTTCACAACTTACCAGTACCACTTTGAATTAACAATGCAGATAAGTTACTGTTAATGGATCCTTCAGAGTAAGTCTTCGGGTTTTTTCTTGTTTTGAAATGACAATCTTAAAGGACAGGGTAACCTCTGAAAATTTATTGCTCAGCTAGGGACTGCGTTCTTAAGTGAATGAAACATCTCTCAAGCTTGGAGAATTTTGTGTGTTGTGGAAAAATGACAGGATAAATATGCTGCCAAGGTATAGGTGGAGTGGAGATGCTGAGAGGCCATATAGCAGCGCTCTGGGCACCTTGGAAATAGTCCATGTGTTCTCTATATTTAATGTGATCTTTGTGCATATATATGTACTACTGTACATGCAAATACTGCAGAAGATTTCAGGACACTGCTAAGATTTGATTCTGAGGTATGAGGAACCTGTTCAGGTTTGCATATATGGGCTCTTGCCTCTCTAGGTCCACTGTTTTTCCAACTTTGCAGGAGGCAGTGGCAGCAGCAGGTAACAGGTTTAGGCATGTTTATCCCTGTGTAATGCCTGCTTTTGAGGAATACCAAGACCACACACCATTCTTACTCACCCCCATGGCTCTGTCCATAGGTATTTGCTGTGCTCGGTGAACTCGTGCCAACCTACAAGTTCTCCTGTTTAAAAATTCTCTTAAAAAGTGTGCTGGCTTAGTTTATTTTGGGGCACTTCTGTTTCCCCAGTTCTTGATCTGTGAGAGATTTTTAGTTTGTTTCTCCCCACTGCCAATTAGTACTCGACTAAAATGATTCTTTGCCTGCTCCTCCTTATCAAGGGTTTGGGTTTTACCCCTTTGTCCTCATTTCAAGCACAGAAAAGTGTTGTCCTAAGTAGCTGCCTTAATCAGCTCTACATAGTAGAATGAATTCCTTTCTTGGTGATGGCAGATTAATGTGTTTGTATAATTTAAAAACTGGTATTCATTGGGTTTTTGGAGAGAAATGCCAACTTTCTCATTACTTTTTGAGTTACATTCTCGAATAACTAAATGTGTGTAGTTTAAGGTCCAGTTTTATATACTTAAAAACATGATTAAAAGACACCTGCATGGAGAAAGTTTCAAAGTAAAATGCTCACTGTCTGTGTACTTTGTGAGAATTGTAAATGAAAACTCTATGTTCCATTGGCTCTGCAATATTGAGTTTATTACTAGACTTCATGCAGCTATTCCAGTCTTCTGAATAATAGTGATGTGGCTGTATCCAGAATTTCACTTAAAACGACTTTTTTTGAAGTTTATAGAAAAATCTGTGCTTTTTAGATTCCATTGAATTTGTGACTTACTTGTGTAAGTAAAAAATTCAAATTGCTCTGTTCTCCCAATAGCTTGATTGCTGTGGTTAAACAAGTGACAAAAGACATTTTCTCACCACCTCTTTACATTTTACAGAGGATGTTAGAACAGCCTGGGGATGATATTGAGTCAAAACTAAATTAAACTAAATATGTCAATATCTGGAATTTGTTCATGAACTGCAACTTCTAAAATGGGAATGTGTCATTTTGGTCTCTTAAGCATAACAATTTTATTTTTTGGTCCACTTTAGAGAGTGCTTCCTTTCTGAGTGTGGGGCTTAGATGTGGAAAGTAGATGGTTGTCTGCTTGAGACCTAGGTGGTCTTTAGACTGTGTTGGATTATGGAGCAGAAATTACTGCTGGACTTGTCTGTGGCTTTAAATAAATGGGTAAACATACAGATATGTGATTAAGGTAATAAAATAGTAGCATAATTTTATGGCTATCAGAATGAGCTCACATCGTATCTATTTACTTGTCGGCAGTCAGAAACAATTTTAACACAGGCTGCTTATTCTGTTCTCTTCTGTGCAGTGCTGCTTCTTTGCCAAAGATGTTAAGCTTCCATGTGTTCACGACGTGTTTCTACCAGATATTTTACTCATCACCGTTGCTGAACAGTCGTAGAACTTTATAACTTTAACTTTTTTGAACTTAGGAAAAGATATGAGCATCTTGTACTGAAACTTGAATACTTAGTTTTTGGCTTTTTCTTGATGCTTTTTGCATCAGTAAAGAAGTGGGGGATGTGTCCTTCAAAATGTCAACTTAACAGTATTTGTTTAAATTAAGTAAATTTTACTTAGTTACATGCTTTTGAACTATTTTTATAGGGTTTAGTTTAGCAGCTTTTAAGAGGAACAAGAGGAAGCTGGAGTTGGCCGAAAAGGTGGAAACAGATCTCATTCAACTAAAGAAAAGAAGACAATCAAATGAAAAGGTTAGCTCTTGTTTCAAATCCTTGTGTCATCCTAAACTTACAGCTGATTGCTAATAAATTTCATGTCTTATATGGTAAGACTGATGTAGGCTCAGAAGCCTTTTTTCTTTGTCCATCTTAATGTTTAGATGATATAATGATAAGTTAGTGCAGTTAAACCTTTCTGCCTTGGTATTTGAAAACCAAACCATCACTTTATATATTGTTTGTGCTAAGAAAAATATTTTGAACTGGAAATACAACAAATGTAAACACAAACAGATAATTATTTACCAAAACATTTTCTTTAGCTTGGGATCTCTGTCACTGTTTCCTACTTTTTAATGTTTCCTGAGCACACTGCATTATGGAACTGGAATTGGTGAAATTTGAAATATCAGGTAGGTAAACATGTGCATCTGTGCATGCATCTGGCATTGACCTGGCCCATATTACTTGTGCTACAAAACTACCAGGATTCCCTCTGTTCCCCTCATTTTTAGTTTGAATGTAGACTTTTTGTTACCTATGAGACTGTCATTCACAGTATTTGTGTTTTCTGTTGAGTATCAAAGTATACCTCATTAAATTAAATGCCTTTATTTGGGGCCTCTGGGCCTTCGGATTGGCCATTTCTCTTTGCTTTGGTAAGCTTTCTGACCACTGTGTGGTTACATATGTTGATATAAATAAGGTATCAATCCCAGAGAATTGTTAGAAAAAGTGTATTCTCTGTAGTCTGCAAATGCAAACAGTGATCAATTTGGCAATTTATTGCTGTGTTCTAAGATAAGAAGTTTTGTCTAGCTGGATGCTAATTTTTGTTTTTTCAAGGAGCTAAGACCTGTGAACAAATTGAGGATGGGGGAGCCATGGAAGTTAGTTGTTCATTTTGTAACTTTTCCTGTTCACAGGACTTCAGTTACCTCCTTGTGAAACAGAGAGTGTGAAAGTGTACCTGAGGGAGGAGGGATCTCTGTGCAGTATTGCTGTTCATGTAATAAGGGGCGAGTCAATGCTTGAAAAATATGCCAATGCATGAGCTTACCAACCTGCAATTTGAAATTTCAAGGGCTCCAGAGTCCTGTGCAGCGCTTGTGGGAGATCCCCAAAGGCCAGTGGTGGTAGGTAAAGGAGGTGATCAAATAGAGCTCTTCTCCTGGGTAAGTAATCCAGTAACAACACTGGTTTTGTCAGCTGTCTGGGCACATCCTGTCCATGGAGCAGGGGTGAATACCAACCCATGCTCTCAATATGGAATTCTTGTGCTATCCACAGAGCGTAAGATAATTGCAGCCTTACAGGAAGTAAGGTTTTCCAAGTAGTTTTTCACAATGAAATAGAAACACAAAGTTGAATTCTAAAAGGAAAAAAAAAAAAAGTAGAATATTTCTCCCCAAACTAGTAGAAAACTATCATTTAGCAAGGCATGTAGTTTGTTGCCTTAAAACTCACACTGTCAAGGCTGTACTCTTATAAAAGGTTTTAAAATAATTGAGTAATACTCAATTGAGTAATTAGAAGTTAATCTTCTTGTCAAAGATATTTTAATTGGTAAATACTCATGAATCTTTTTTATTAGCTTGCTTCTCTGGAGATGCAGACCATTCATTTCAGCAGGACTTCAGAGCTGTTTTGTTATCTGATTTGACTTTTCCACTTCAACTCTGTCCTGCAGCTGAGCTTATATGCCTCTGTTGCCTGTGCTGCAGGCTGTGGGCAGAGCAAGGTAGAAAGGATGTTAACAAAGGTGAAGTTGAATGGGATCAAAACTAATAGGCCAGTGTGAAGAGATAGCATTGCAGATGAAAATAGACTGAAATTACTTGGAAGTTGGAGATACTGATAAATGTCACGAGCCAGAAAGAAAAATACAGGCTTAAAAATTAGTTTTCGACAAAAATGTAATTATACTAACCTCAAAAAGAATCAGGCTGTTTAAATTCATCAAAGTTTGTATGGAAAAACTTGGCAGTGTAACTTACTGAGCGACTTTCATTTCCTGAGCAGAGTTTTCTCTTTGCTATATTTTTCATTGTTCACCCAGTGTGGGATTTGCAGAGGGTTATGCATTTGCACACAGGAAGATCCATTAATAACTTCACCAGCTTTTGAAGGTGTAGAAATGTAGTCTTTTTAAAGTTTTAGAGTCTTATTGATTTACATAGCTAAGAAATAATTCACACACAAACAAAAATTAACTAAACATACGCATGGGGAGTGACTGTGATGTGTTCATTCAGCCAGATGCCATTCTCAAATTCCCCCCTCAAGCACCAGTAAATACCAGAAGTAAACATTTGTCTCCTTACTGTTAATCTGCCTTTTACCAGAGGAAATTGTCACTGAAAGTAGCTTAGCAGAGTTTGGCTAGAAGCCCTAATTTTGTCTTCTGCTATTACAAACTTTTACAAGGGATCTCAGCATATCTGTAAACAGTTGTCCTCATCTTGATTTGAATAAGCGACACTAAGAACCCCCAGTACAGGATTTTTTAAAAATAGATTAGTGTTTATAAGTCAGTATTTTATAGGCTAGTTATTTAACTCCATAAATAATATTATTTCATTTGAGTTTTATTAAAACTGGCTTGGTTTTTATCTAGTTTGACTCAGGTACTCACATATGTTGAATTCCAGTTGGAATTACATGCGTGGAATCAACAGTTCCATGTTCTTCAGTTATTGTATTAAGACTGAACATATTTAGAAAATGTTTTTGTCTATGTGTGGGTAATTGTAACTGTAGCAGTTACCTATGGCAATCCTAGTGTCTGTCTTATTTAGTCTTTCAGTTTGGAAATTCCCTTAAAGAAATCAATTTTCCATCCCACATTTGTATGGAAGTGGTCTTTGATAATAATACCTTAAAGATTACAAAAGTATGCTTCAAAATCCATTCAATACAGGAAAAGAAACTCAAATAATTTTGATCCATTTTAGTTAAGGCCAAAAAAAACCAACAAAACTTATCTGTGGAAATACAGTATGGAATAGTTTCCTCATCTTGCGCATGAAGATCAAACAAAATGTTCTGTTTTACACACCAAACAACTGTTAAACTGGGATGGCTGGGATTGTTCATCGAGCTTTGTATAATTAGATAGTTGGGTAATAACATATAAATGTTAATTGCTTCAATCTGATTAATTTTGTGTTTTGTCATTTATACTCAGAGATGAAATTTAGTGGTAATTACTTTTCATGGCATTTCAAAACCATCTCAAATGGAGAGGGAAAAGGCCCTATGTGTAGAAACTTTCCGTGGGCGCTGGGTAAATCTCTCCTAAACTGCTAATTGCTTCCTTAGGGGCTTGTAGTGATGAATATTTACAATTTTTTTATGTGCAGGAGGGAAGGAGAGGTGCTTTAAAATGCTTGATAGAACTCTGCATTTGTGCAGATGAGCATCTTCCTGTTTTGTGTGCAAATTCTTAGCAAAATTTGAGTATTTGGACTATGGTTTAATAAATTAATTTCCTTTCCTGATGCAAGGTGAAAGTTAAGTAATGTGAGGTTTGACTTAAAGCACTGACTTTCAGTTGTTTACATGCAAAATATTAACTACATAATAGATTATAATTAGGTTGCAACACTACGTTGTTAAAACCCCCAAACTGCTTTTGCTGTGGACAAGTATAAATTACTAGCTGAAGCCAGATACAGAATTTGGTAACAGATATCACCAAGTTTCCTTTGGAACCTGCAAAATTTTTAAATTTAAGTAGCTAAATAAATCAATAGAAACATGAGGACAAGCAAGCTGGATCTTGTTTAGTCCCTGCTGGACCTCTAAAAAGTTTGGGCTTGTTTTAGACTTTGTGAATTGTAGTGTTTAACATACTTGTTTTTATTGTCCTGACACGAGCTGAACAGGATCCTCTATTTTTCAACATTAATATGATTTGAAGAGATGAAATGTGTGACACTGAAAGTCTTCTCAGCCCGTGCAGTCTTGCTGTGGCTCCTCAGGCACCTGATGCTTTTCAGCAGGGAGAGGTGCAGGAGGGTCCTTTGTTAAACTGGGATGAGCTCTTTATTTACTGGTTTGGAAATCATGAGGCTGTCAGTACAGTTCACATGCACAGAAGATACTGACGTTGTATTTTCCCCACTGGATATGGAATAGAACTGCTCATCACTGGTTTTCAGTTTGCTGAGTAAACATAAATACAGCATCACCTATATATCAGTGACTCTTTTTCTGATCTCAACCCCCCCACCCCTCCTGACACCAAATTTATATTACCAAGAAGAAAAATACAGAATTCCTTTGCTTCAATGGTACAGGTTTCTTTCAGAAGGGCCAACTCATCCTTCCCTTAACAGTGTTGCCCTTAGAAAAGATTTTCCAGCCTCGAAGTTGCCCCGTTTAAAAGTAAAGTAAGTCAAAGCAGACAAAGCACTGCTGAATTAACAACAAATACTGATAGGAAATAGGTCTTTTTTGAAGTGAAATAATGATGAAGAAAGTTTTCCATACAACATATACTTGTAAGTGCTTGTGAGTTTTGATTAAAATATCTTTTAAGAAAGAAGTTAGTAATTTAGCTACTGAAGGCAAATATTTATGCATGTGAGCTAGGTGGAGATGGATGGCAGATTGAGCAGAGAGTGTTACAGATGCTGCAAAGAAAGCTGCAAACATTTTTTCTAAGCTGTTAGATGATACAAGAAGCTTACTCACTCATACTGAACCTTGTCCCTCTAAGATGTATTTCTGTTCGTTTTAGGAGCTCTAAATATTTGATTTAATATGAATTAAGATTGTACAGGTAGCCTTAATTCTGGTATTTCCTAACTTTGACAGGCTTGATTTTTGTATCTCTAGTTGTCTATTAATTGAGTTTTTTGTTTGTGGGTTTGACTTCCTTTGATAAAAGGGGGCAAGGGGTAGACAGCAACACCTGTATCATATTAGTAGTTCTTCTCTGCATAGAAATCATGAGAGAATTCATGTTGGGAAGAGCTTTGTCCAGTCTGATCTTGGATGGGAATGGATTCCTTGGATTCCCAAGGGTGGGAATCTTCACGTCCAGTGAGGAGCCTGCTCTGCTGCTTGAGGTCTTTTCAAAACAATGGATTGTATTGTTTGAACTGGGTTAGTATTAGCTCAGGGTGTGTCTGAGAGTCCTGGGAGTTGGAAAGCACTTCTGCTCATGAGATGTTAAAGAACAATTCCTTGATTTTCTTTCATTTTTACAACCTGGGAGGGAGCTGGCTCTTTTCTTATCCCCTTCGCTCCCTTCATCAAAACTGATTTTGTTTTTACTTCTCCTATGCTCCCTGATCCTTCCTTCTTCTGTTTTTCAACTTACTCTTCTTCCCAGTGCCAGTTGAAACCATGGATCTCCCCTCTGTCTTTAAGCAGTTACTCTGCTTTATTTTTGGGACACCTGTCCATTTGTTCTAATACTGAGGGTGGTTGGTGACAGCTTCTGCGTGTAGAACTTGCTAAGGAAGACCTAGGTGTGGGTACAGAGAAGAAACTTCATGTTGCTTTGGGTGAAAGCCAAGGATGAAACTCCTGCCTAGGAGTTCCAGTTGCTTGAAAATTACTGTAGAACATGGCAGTGCTGCACTGCATATTTTTCCTTTTAAGACTGACAGAATTAACCCAAGTGTTTTCTCTTAAATTGATGGAGTACCATCAGCATTGCAGTACTAAAAATGCTGCTTGATAAGTGACATAGTATGCCCATGGAAATTTTAATTGATGATGGGAACTTGATAATTTGAATAGTTAGGTGTATTTTTTTTTTTTTTTAATTCCTCCCTCTCTGAATTCTAGTCCAGAAAATTCACATTTGTATGAAAAACTTGTTTCACTGGGTAAGTCTATATAAGAGGCTTGAGGCTTCAGCAGCAGTGTGCATCTCTGGAGTAGGTGATGGATGATGGATCAGTTTTGTTTATTTGTTTTATTTCCTGTACACTGCATGCTGTGTTTGTGGTGGAGCATGAAGTCTGAGTGCCTTGCCCTGGGTTCTGCAGAGAGGGGAAACAGCCCCTCTAAGCTTCTCTAAGAGGGATTTAATGTGGTGTATTAAGGAAGGGGGGAAGGACATAAAGAAAGACCCCCTGCTCTTGGGGGAATAGATCTACCTCAGAAGTCATGGAAGTAAGGATGCTTTTCTAGTTACCTCTAGTTACAAGGAGCAAAGGGTAAATTTCTTCACCCACTACAGATTCCTGAACTGAGAACAAGTCTATCACAAAGACTCTGTCTTAGGGGAGATTTTTTCTTGAGGCTTTTATTTATTGTCTTGGTCATAATATCAGTATTTTCTCTTTACATGGTAAACTGCTTCTTGATTTTTTGGTGGTGGGGTTTTTTTAAATTTTTTTTGGTTGGTTTTGTTTTGGTTTTTTGTTGTTGGTTTTTTTGTTGTTGATAGTTTTTTCTTTTTGTTTTTGGTCATTTTGTTTTAGTTTTTTTGATTTTTTTTTTTAATCATACGTCTTTCAAGATCAGAGCCTCTGAAAATGCCCTCTTGAGGCTTTTAGGAAAGGTCTTTTGATGTGGCATCAATTGCTGAATCATTTCTTAGTGGACAAGTGGCAACCACTAAGAAGACATAACTTTTGGCACTTCTAGTAGGTGATCTAAGCATTGGATGAGTTCTGAGATGTTTATTACCTTCTTGTTACTGGAGAAGTTTTATTAAGGTCTTGTCTGAGGCAAAAGAGCGTTTTGGGCAGATTTATGGCAGCACACTGGATACAAGTGCATGATAACAAATCCATTTTGTTGCTAGGCCTATCACTTGCACACTCCTAAGAAGTGTGATCTGACTTTGATATACTATTTTTACCAGGTTTTTTCTCTGTCTGTGTGTCCTGCAGGAGAATGACTCAGGAACTTTGGATACAGTTGGTGCAGTTGTTGTTGACCAAGAAGGAAATGTTGCTGCTGCTGTCTCCAGTGGAGGTTTAGCACTGAAGCATCCTGGAAGAGTTGGTCAGGTGATTATTATATTTTTTTTTTTTTAGCTGTGAATGACTGTTTAATGTCACAAGCAGGTGTGGTATCAAGCAGGAGCTGTGACAGCAAATTTCCATTCTCCCTTCCTTCCTGTTAAATGCTGAAGGCATTTTCACTGCATTGATATGCAAGTGTTGCTCTTAGTGTCCTCCATCAGCATAATAAAACAGTGATAGGTAAGATGTTGTTCTGCAGTTAGTTACCTTTTGACAGAGATATCAGCAAGTTAATTTCTTGGACTTAAGTACCTCCTTAATACCACAAATGGTCTCAAAAATGCTTAGAGTCTTAAAATAAGAATTCTCTCAACATTTAGGGAAGCTGTCCTAATTAATTTTTAAATGATCTTATGAATTGGAGGAAGTGACAAAAGTAATAAGAGAACACATCAGATATTTATGAAGTGTTATTTATGATTATGTTTGTAAATTATGTATAGTTCTATTTATTATTAATGTTAATAATAATAATATATTTATGATGTATCACCTTATTGTTGTTAGGGAATTTTGAGGTGCATCAGAAGTTCTATACTCAGTTGCTGTACAGCTATATTTTTGGTTGTCATTTGCCACCAAAAAGCAGTTCTCTTTTTAAATGTATTTAAGATGTCCTTTGTTTGAATAGCAGAGTGAAAGAGACTTTATATGAACAAGGTTATCTCTACCCTCATTTCTGTTAAGCTAGGCTAGAATACTGTATCTACGACAAACACTCAGATCTCAAGAATAGTAAAAGGGTATAGCAAAATGGAGTGAAATTATAATATGGTTATGATATTCTTATTTATCTTTTGTAGTAATACTTGGATTTTTCTTGGGTTTCTTTTTGTTACTGTTGTTGGTTTGAGGTTGGTTTTGTATTTTTTTTTTTTTTGAGGAAAGGGAATAAACCAAAAATCTCATACACTTAAAATTTATGAACAATGTGCTTTGTTCCTTAGGCAGCTCTTTATGGTTGTGGCTGCTGGGCTGAGAATACAGGAGCTCATAACCCTTATTCCACTGCTGTGAGTACTTCAGGTATTTACTACTTTTATAAATATTTAATGAAGTTGCTATCTTTCTCGGTAATTAGCTCGCAAATTTAAAATATCAACATTATTTCCAGACCATATTCTAAATTTGTATCATTTATTTGCATACATGTATGTGTGTGTGTGTCAGTATTGTCTTTAAATCCATGAATTGATTTCTTGTTGGTTGCTTATATTGCCCTTTTTACTTAATTAGCAACCATGGGAATTTTTATCCTGTTTTGTTTTGCACTGAAAGGACATGCTGTATTTGTTAGATGTTAAGGAACCTGTCCTGCTGTGAAAAAGTGCTTATCAGCCCAGTATTGTATTAAAAGCAGAATACCTCTGGGAATGGAAGCCTTGTGTAAAGGACTAATATAATCAGAGGGTCCTTTGGATACAAAAATGCTACATGCAGTGTATTTCCCTCCAAAACATATAATTACTATTTCAAATGAGTATTTAAGTGAATTTGTTTTTCATCTCTATTTTCCTTCTGAAAGCAAGAGGAGAAGACAAAACCAAAATACTGGAATAAGTGTATCAGAAAATATTTATTCAGCAATTGTGAAAGTAACGTTAGAATTAGGAGAGCTTCTGTTCTCTTTGGAAGGCTCAGAGTCCTGGACACACCAAAGTATTGTGTTCATTTGGTGCCTTGCAGAACACTAAAGTCTTAAGGTGAAGTTATGTAGGAGCTGATTTTACTTATTTTTGCTTCCTCCTAGTTGTATGAACAGCCTCAATCAGAAAAACTACTTGTGACACTTTTTCATAAGTGCCCCAGCCAGGTTGCAAAATTCATGGTATTGCCCCCTGCTCAGTGAAGAGAGTTATCAGCATTCAGTACAGGGAGAGGTGAAATTTAAGTGATGTCAGCTATATCCATGGGCAATGCAGGGCTGGAGTCTTGGAACAGAAATGGTGAGGGGAGCAAGGTAACAGGTTGCAGAATTAAAATTTGATAGAGTCTGAAGAGCATCAGGAATATCCTGTGTTGCTTTTATTTCCCCTGTATTCATGTCTGTCTTGAACTGTTGAAAATTTCTGTAGATGTTCACCTTTAAGTTTAGTGTCAGCAATAGCAGAAGTCCTTTTTGGTACTTTCTCCAGGGGCCGTTCTACTGAACACAGGAGTGTCAGAAGACATTCTTACTCAAGGGACACTGCTTTGATTCTAGGTTAATAAATGCTTACCTATGTAACAAATGTATTTAAATATTGGGGAGCATATTAATTAGTGAGCATAAGTCTAATGTTAGAGATTGTTTGTGGAAAAGCTGAGAAGGACAACTTTATTTACTTCTTTAAAGCTGTTCTTTGCAAAGGCAGGTGGATTTGAAGTCTCTGCCAATACTGAGAAGCATCCCCATGCACTGACAGGAGTTAACTAGATTTAAGGATGGCCTGAAATAGAAGCCTCCTCTCTTTTTGCTGGTACCACTTTTATATAGTGCTAAATACTTGAATGTTACACTATTTATAACTGTCACAAACACACATTTATGGATATTTGTTTGGTTCAAAACATCTAGCTTCCATGACATTACCCTGATCCCAGTCCCAGTTAATTGGAGTGGCCTGCTGGCAGCTGTAAAGTGTGGCCATCTGTTCATTCACTGATTTGAAATTCAGACTAGTGGTGTTTAATTAAACTCTTGTTTCTGGTTTTCCTTTAAAGTAAGTGTGTGTATGTCTGTGAGAGAGAGGGAGATAGAAATGTTTACAGGAAGTGAGAACTCTTCTGTAATCAATACCATTCTTTTTTCCATTTCAGAAGCTCATAATGTTTTATTTTATAATGTACTTTATGTTCAGTACAGTTCTAAAATATATTGATGCCTGACTCTTGTTTAAAATATGAACGTCCAACAATATGAACCATGAATTTAATTAAGCAGTAAAGGGATGGAAAAATTAAGTTGTAGGAAAAGTTGAAAGAATGAAACTTACAGCTTGACTGGATTACAATAGGAGATGGGAATGGGGGTATAAACATCTGCAAATATTCAGGTGAAGCTGCCATGGCCAAGCAAAAGAATAACACATTAAAATATATCATTGTTAAATTTTTAGAAAATAAAGGTACTGTCTAAACTGTAGAAGATGCCTTGATTTGGAAAGCTCCAGGATGGACAATGTTTCTTAAATAGAATATCACCACTGTGACTTGATGTAACTAAAATCCAGCTAGACTGTATTTGTAATGGTGATTATACCCCTCTCCAAATGAGTTTTGTGTGGATATGTATTTTTAAAAAAACATCAGCAAATGTATAAATAACAATTATGTTCATGCACATTCATTTCATGTTTCATTTTACATTGATTTACACCTGTATGTAAACGTATTCAAAATATGTATGTAAAAGAAGTTTACAGTCAGCCTAAATTTCTGTGGTTTTCACAATATAACATTTTATTGTTTGAATTTCACATGTCTATTTATTTTCGTTTGTCTTGGAGTCATAAATTTGGCACAAATCTAATAGTTTCTGCAGGGAATTTTTTTCCGTTGTGTGGGGAGAAGAGAAAAAAGAATAAAATTAGACTGTGGTTGCTGTGGGTATTGAGTAATGTTTAATGTTTATTGTTAAATGACTTCAGAGAATAGCTGACTCATCAAATCACATTTGGAATTAAAAAAAAATATTGAATAAAAAGTTCAACTCTAATTCCCTTAAACCTTTATCAAAAATATCCTCAAAATTATTTGGTATTAATATGTGTTAAAGCAAATAATTTTAGCTGAACAATTATTTGAGAAATAAAAAGTTTCCCATTTGCGCTGGTTTACACTTTTTAGCTTTTTTTTAGTGATAGCTGAGAATAGAAATTCAAGCCTTGAGAGTTTCTTATATCAGGCTATATGTTCAATCATGAAAAAGGAGATTTTTTTGGCATTAGTTTCATACAAGCAATTTTGAGGGGTCATGTTTTGTAAACTCTTTTCGCTCCATACTTAAGAAATTGTTCACGTCTTTGGGTCTTGGAAGTGATGATCACTTAGAGATTGAACAGGTTGGGGAAAACCTCTGATGTGGGGAAAGGAGAATTTGGAATAGTAATTCAAAGTGGGCAGAGTACAAACTCTTGCACATTGAAATCCACATGGAATGGACACATTGTGTTGAACCAGAGCTTCAGACAGTTTGGTGGCCTTTTTCAGGTAGAGGTGTTTGCAGTTCTCCAGGGAAAAGTACAGGACTGGGAAAAGCACCTCCACTGCATTATCCAGGCTTCTGGCACTTTGTGCTATTGGGACTTTATAAACTGGAGATCTGTTCTACTAGGTCAGGGTGACTTCTTTTCTTCTTAGAAGACCAGATACTAAGATTTTGCTGGGAACAGTTTTATTCTGTGGTTGCCTTTGTAGAAACTGCCTTGGAAAAGTTTTAGTTTAAATGCCACAGTTAATAACACAGTAGACTTTATTCTTGAATTTTTATTAATTTTGTTCTAAAATCCTCCAATTGTAGCTTCAATGTCTTTCAGTACCTGCCTCACTAAAAAAATAAGCAGGGTGGAGGAAGATGTCACCACACAAGTACTTAAAAGTAATTCCAAGTTTCTGTAGCTTTCTTTCAATGGTTCTGTATTATTTGAAGACATCTTGGATCTTCTGTTGGCCCTGTGGCTGCTGGGAGGCTTCCTGCTTTTGCTTGTTCAGGGAGGATTTGGTATTAGTTCTTATGCCTTTTAGCAAGTTGTTTCTTAAATATTTTTGGCTATTTTTATCGTGTTTTTATATTGAATGTGCCAAAGGTGGTGGTTCTGAACTTGTTTGGGCATGACTTCAACTTTTTGCACAGTAATTTCATACCTCTAACAGTCACTTGGCCTTGTTGTTTAACCACAACGTCTTTGGTTTTTGTTTTTCTTTTTTTTGGCTTCTCAAAAGTTACTTCAAGGCTTACAAAATACAGGGTATTGTAAAACTCATATTTTATGGTTATAGTTTAACGGGGCCTAGGACAACTGAAATCAAAAGATGGAGACTTTCTAAAAACACAGTGGGGGAGATGATGGAACTTAGGAATGACTGTGAATTTAAGGGGCCTTAAATCCAAGGTTTATTCTGTAACTCTCAGTCTGAAATTAAGTTTCTGTGTAAACTAGTGAAGCCTTTCTGATTTTTTTTCCCCATCAATTTTTTGAGACATTTTGATATATAAGCTATGAATTATATTAAAATTAATATTTTGGTTGGGAAAAAGTAGTTGTGGGACTTCATTGGCAGCTGAAGGATAAACATTACAGGAATTTAAGTATCTCAAAACCAGTATTAAAATTCAAAAAATGCAGAGAATGTTGCAGTTGCAGGCATAGCCAGGACACCTGGGCAACCTTAATTGTGGCATCTAATAAGAGTGCAAGGACCATTCCATGCAGGAATGATGATAGAGATGGAGTGAAAGCTTGTTAAATTAAACGAGCATGACCAGTGGCCTTTATTTAGTATAAATGGAACTAACTGCTAAACTGGGTTTTGGATCAACGTAGTAGAAGCCAAATCTGTGGCGTTTAAAAGCTTTTTCATGCATGTGTGCACACTGACACTAACAAAACAAGCTCCCCTTAAAGCACCCCCACACCTCCCCCAAAAAAGAGGCCAGAACCACACTCATAAGGCTGCTTGGAACTTTTTTGTTGGTGTATGAATGTAAACGCAGGAAGATGGGTATTAGAGGGAAAACATTTGTGAACAAAACCCAACCACAGGAGAAACAATAGTCCATTTTTTGGCTGTACTTTAAGAAAACATTTCCTATTTTTTCCTGAGCATGGTGAGAATCAAAGACTTTGTGCATATTCTTCTTATTCAAAATAATATCAAATGTGACACTGAATCTCCTCCCCAGTTGGAATATCCGTGAAGATTGTGAATATTCATTCATTAACTGTGCCAAAAGTAATACTGCTGGGGTAAGAGGCAGGCTGTATAAATTCCTGAGAGATAAATTGAAAAATCATAATTCTCTTTGGATATTCAGAACCTTAACTATAAATGTAACGGTAAATGTAAAATTACAGTAACAGCTAATGCAGTGTGCTTTGAAAATGCAACCCAAAGTAGAATTTTTGAGTGAAAGTGTAGAGACTGAAAATGATGTCTTGCATTTCTTTCTTCTTTACAACAGCAGGAAATAGAAAGCTTACAAAGAATGAGTGTGCTTTGTGTCCAGGTACCAGCCATTGAAGCCAACAAACCTTTAATATTGCATTTCTGAAGATAGACAGGAGGTCTTGCATTACTTCCTAAATGCAGAAATTCTGTGACACAAAGATGAAAAATCTCCAACTTTTGCTAAAATGTATTTGAGGAGACTATTTGATACAAGAAAGGCACATAGGTTATCCTAGGGAGATTTTCAATATGACCTAATTTATAATCCCAAAGAAGGAGTAGAAGCTTGAAATATGTTGAGCTCATTGGGAAAAAATTAAGCATGCTAACAAATGTAATTTGGTTTCTTGGCTGAGCCAGAGTTGTGTTTTGTTGAGAAGGTAGCAGGGATATCAGATTTCTGGAGATACCAGATTTATTTATGAGGTGTAGTTGAGGATTCTGTCTGGGAAGTCTTTTGGTGATGTCTTGCTCTTCTCCCTGGCACAGAATCTTTTCTTGAATGAAATGAAAATCAGAGAAAACAGTAATGTTTTAAGAATACATGTACAAACTATTTATTCTGTGTAAACTTCCTTAACAATTTATTACATTGGTGAACTCACCAAGATCCTAAAAGCCTGTTAAGGTCTCTCAACAAAAGCAGTGGCCTGTGTTCTCATAAAGGCATTTTAGAGATTAGATCATAATACTTTAAAAGCTGTGTTGGATATACATTCGTATATATAATGCATCATTCCATGAAGGAAAAATGGCACACTTTGTGTTGTGAAGAATCACAGAACTGTTTAGTTTGAAAGGAACCTCTGGAGGTCTAGTCCAGCCCCTCCCACTCAAGGAGGTTTCTCTTGTTTTTGAAGTCCACATCAATAAGGGAATAAATACATTCACTCTTCCTTGCTGCACCTTTTCCTGCTCAAAGTTTGTGTTCACATCTGCCCTTCTTTCCCATCCATTGTGTGTCTTATGGATGCTTTTGCAGGCAATACAGAATGGGTAATGTGGAATAGGAATGACACCTATGTAGAGATGGTCTGTGGTTGTTATATTGGTTGTTGAGCTATGCCCTCAGCCAGCATTTTGGTCTCCTTATGGAAACCACTGATCTGTAGATTCCTACTTGAAAACTCCTTTTGCAAACAAACCACAGTGATGTGCAAATCTACAGAGTAAATACTTTTCAGGGAAGCTTTAATGCAAATAAATTGACTTGTAATGCATAACTTCGGCTTTGCGATTCCTTTGTGTTGAGGGCAGTAGTGGCTGTGTAAGGATCCAGTGAATGGATACGTGGCCAGTGCTGTTTCGTAGAATCATGGAATGGTTTGGGTTGTAAGGACCTTAATGGATGCAACCCCTCTACCCTGGGCAGGGACACCTTCTCTTAGAACTTCCTTAGGTTGCTCAAAGCTCCATCCAGCCTGGTCTTGGACAGTACCAGGGATGGGGCATCCACAATTTCTCTGAGCAACTTGTGCCAGTGAATTACATTTATAATGTGATTATAAATCTTGCTTCAACCTTGCATGTGTTATTAGGCCTTATCTAACACGCAAGCACAACATTATCTGTCTGACCTGTCCTTCTGAGTCCACATTCCCAATGCTCAGAGGAATTTCACATGCAAATCTTGTATCCTGTACAGATTGCTTGAGCTGCACTATGTGAGATAGACATTATGATACAATTAATCTCTTTGTAGGCATATATATTATCTGTCAAAATCAGTCTGGTCCTGTAAGATTTGGAGAATAAGGTAATTTAACGCATCACAGATGAAGCAGTTGCATATGGTAGAAGAGTTATATCACTTACTGTGGACCAGAGGGTAGGCTGGAGGATGAAGACGTCTGTGTCCAGACAGATCAGTATTTACCTATGAAGTGGATGTTTCTGTCAAAAGTTCATTCAGCCTTTGTGTCCAGATGCTGTTGGGAGGCTTCAGTGCTGTAGCATGTGGTGTGTGAACCAACTCACCACCACCATGAGTCTGGGAGCAGAGAGAGGAAGCCCCAGGCTGAGATGATCTGTGGGAGTGGAAGCATTGAGAAGTGGTCAATTAAACACAGTACTGCAGTGTTCAAATCCGAGAGGTTTGTCCTCAGAATGATTGTTTGAATTGCCTTTGGAAGGCTTGTTGAGAAGCAGAGCTGGATGGATACAATAATCACAGTGCTTATTGCCTCTTGAAATTTTAATTGGACTTGATGTTATAATATCTATTAGGCTCAAAGGTGCACAAGCTCAAAGGTGCACAGGCTTGTGGAAATTGCAGCCTCCTGCAGAAGGCTCAGTGCTCGCAGAGCAGCACATTTGTAACCTTGGCCAGCAGCTGTGCAGCACCAGCTCCTTCTGGACACTTAGTCCTGGCCCTGTTGCTGTGCCTTGCCCAAGTGGCTTGAAATAAGTGCAAGGATATAAAGTGAATTGGAGATGGTGGAAGACTGAACTCCCTTTCTATGTCTTAAACCCTTTTCTGGGATTGGTGGAAAGTGGTTGTATACCTTTAGTTAGCAAACACATAACCTACTGTCTTAGTTCCTTCCCTGTGAGCTTTGTATGACAAAAGTGATGTAGTTTGGAGAGGTGTAGTGTTTTTACAGATATCAGTACCAGCACAGCTTCTGAGGAAGGCCTAGGTGAAAGAGTTTGCAGTTTTCAGCTTAACTGAAATTAATCTTTCAAACTGTATTAAATGTAATGAAGAATGTAAAAAGTATCTCCTCTTTAAGGGACCTACCTTTTTTCTTCATTCTGACCTCCTTTGGAGATACATCTGGAATTCTTTTTGCTCATAATAACTCAAATGAAAAGCTTTTTGAATAAATTATCTGCCATTTACCGCTATTTAGAACTTAAGTATTAATTCATTTGGCATTGTATCTCTCTAGCCAATTTTTTTCTTGTCTGTAAAATTGTAGAAAAATTGAATGAGCTGTTCTTTAGAATGATTTTAGTTTATTTTTCCCATATTGAAAACTTAGAGACATAAGTGTTTTCCTGCTTTTTCTTAGAGAAGATACTTTAGACACCAGTTTGTCTGTATGTTGAATTTGTCTTTTGTTGTCTTTGAAACCTGCCCAAATTTACTAAAGTTTCAACCTTTTAGAAAATTTTCATTGCATTTTCTTAGTAGGTAAATCATCTAAGACTATTCTGTCTGCAGCAAGAATGTGGTCCATTGATCCCTCTAGGATCAATGCTTTAGAAATTGGACAGGACTTTGCTTGCAGGTGTTTTTTCTGGCAGTAGATCAGTAATTTAAAAATTTCCCCTGCTAGTATGAAGACAAGATACAGCAGCTGATAGGAGTAAAACAAAAAAGCTAAAAGTTATGTAAGTTTAATTTAATACTGTAGTGCATTCTACTAGACGGCAAAACTTTATGTCTTCATTAAAATTTTATTTCAACATGTAACTACCTGTATCAGTGTCTTGCCAACTAAATATTTTTATTGTACTGTATTTTGTTTTTTTAAAATCACTGGCTTTCAAGTTTTTAGTCGGCTCTTCCTAGAGATGCTGGAAATGACAAGCAGAGCTTACTGAAATACAGGTTTCACTGTGTTTCCATTAGGCATAACTAGAAGTTATCCAGGAAATAAAGCAAAAATAGTAATTCTTTAACTTGTTAACTGACACTTTAGGGACTACTATTGAATTGAAAATAACATCAAAGCTTAACAGGATGGAAAGAACAGGGCCAGGTTCAGGCTTTGCTGTGTAGAATAGATGATAGAATACAGATAACCTGTAACTTCTGTCTTTAGCTTCTGAAAAGCGAAGAGTCATACTATGGCACTGGAGTAAACTAGATTAATTTTTCCATTCTTGACCATATGTGAGTAATGCAATTTTCCATTCTGTACTCTTTTAAAAGAAGTTCCAACACTTTGAGTCGAGGTACGGCATGTTTCATAGCTAGACAGGCTCCGGCAGCCTGTCAAAGCTCCATAAGCTCTCTGCTTATGGCTCGCAGAAAGCAAACTAGATTTTCATTTCTCCTTCCATTCAACAGGAGCCTCTTTCATGTCTGAAAATTGAAAACGCGTGTTTTTCAGTGTGGTGCATGGATGTGTGTGTGCCCTCTGGCACACCTGTTTCTAATTTCCTGACTTGAAAGCATCTCCCATCAAAAGGAGCAGAAAAACAATTTCTCTCTGACACGCTGCTCGGAGGCCCTCGCTTTGCACAAGGCCTTCCTTTCGTTTGCCATCTTGGTTCCATCGGAGGAACATTATAAGATGCAGAGCACACATTGTATGGGATGTTCAGCTTATATTGTGCTGGATTCTTTCTCCTCTTGTTGTGGTTATTTCAAGCATTAGAAATCTTCTCGAGAAGTCACTATGCTGAGGAAAAACCCCAGTGATTTAATCCTTAGTTTTTTGCATGAAGCTCAAATGAAAGATCGAAGTCTGTAGCAAGTTAAGGTTTGTATAACCTATGAATTGAGTATTAGTTACTGTTAGGTACAGGAAGAGTAATGGAAGTTGTGCATAGGCTAACTAGCAAATTACTACTGCTGAAGTAGTAACTTGAGGGGATTACTGATACATCTGTAACAGCTAAATTATAGGAGGATAACAGAAGAAAAAGAGACTGAAAAAAAAAAAAGGCTGTAGATTCCCAGACTGTTCTTGTGCAAATCTTGCATTAATCAATGAGGAGTATTTGAATAAGAGGTAAAATTATATTATTCTCAGAAATGACACATTTCAATAGCCACAGAAAAGGGGAATTCTGTTTCACTGTTGGTCTGTCTGGTACTTTGAAAGAAACACTGCATTAAAAACTGTATTGTGGCATGATCCAAGATATGTGTCTCTGAAAAACAGTGTTGGTGTTTCTATATGATCTTCAAGCGACTTTGTATGTGATCTTCAAGTAAATTTCAGGCAGGAATAGAAGCTTCTGGTTGAAGACAGGTTTTCTGGGATCTTTCAGAGTTTTGTTTGGGTTTGTAGTTTGTTTACAAAAAGGTGTTGCAGCTATTAAGCCTCATTCTTCTTTCCTTCCCTTGTCATAGGAATCTGTTGCAATATACTTCTGGAGCCTTTAGGAATCTGTATATTCTTTCCCCTTAATCTGTGAAGCTAGAAACTTGCATCAAAATATCTGTCTGTATGTATCTATTTATTTTGCATAGAATCTTAGAGTGGTTTGGGTTGGGAGGGACCTTAAAGATCATCCTGTTCCAACACCTTGCCATGGGCAGGAATACCTTCTACTAGAACAGGTTGCTCAAAGCCCCATGCAGCTTGGCCTTGAATACTTCCAGGGATGGCACATTCAGAACTTCCCTGGGCAACTGGTTCCAGTGTCTCACCACTCTCATAGTAAAGGATTTCTTCCTAATACCTAATTTAAATCTACCCTCCTTCATTCCCCTTTGTCCTGTTACTATATGCTCTTGTCAGAAGTTCCTCTCTGTCTTCCTTGTAGCCCATTTAAGTACTGGAAGGTGCTAGAAGGTCTCCACAGAGTCTTTCCTTCTCCAGATTGAATAAACCCAACTCTCTTAGCCTCTTTCTGTATTAAAGGTGCTCCAGCCCATGGATCATCCTCATGGCCCTTGTGTGGACCCACTGTAACAGGTCCACACCTTTCCTATGCTGGGCACCCCAGCTCTGGATGCAGCACTGCAGGTGGGGTCTCACCTGAGCCAGGCAGAGGGGCAGAATCCCCTCCCTTTCCTGCTGCCCACCCTGCTTTGGATGCAGCCCGGGATGCAGTTGGTTCTGTGGGCTACGAGCACACATTGTCAGGTCATGTTGAGCATCTTATCCACCAAAAACTAGGAAGTCGTCCTCAGGGCTGCTCTCAGTCCGTTCTCCTCAAGCCTCTATTTGTGATTAGGGTTGCCCTGGCCCAGGTGCAGCGCCTTGTTCTTGGCCTTGTTGAACTCCAAGAGGTTCACCCAGACCCACCTCCCCCAGCTGTCCAGGTCCCTCTGGATGGCATCCCCTTCCCCTTCCCTCCATCCCTCCTCCAGTGTGCCATTGGCACACTTGCAAAGGGTGCTCCCGATCCTACTGTCCCTGCTGCTGACAAAGATTGAGCAGCACCAGCCCCTGAGGAACACCACTCGTCACTGGTGTCCACTTGGATGTTGAGCTATTCCCACAGCTCTGCTGGTGTGACCATCTAGCCAGTTCCTTATCCATCGAGCAGTCCACCCATCAGATCCATATTTCTCTAATGGAGAGGCAAGGGTGTTGTGCAGGACAGTGTCAAATACTTTGCACAAGTCCAGGTGAATGACACCAGTTGCTCTTCCCTTACCCTCCAATGCTGTAAACTCAGCGTAAAAGGTCACCAGATTTGTCAGGCATGATTTATCAATATAGTCTCTACAAATCATTTATTTTCCATAGAAGCATTTTTTACTTTGCCAGTAGCAATCCTAGAGGAAGGCAATTAATTGTACTTAACCCTGCAAACAAGGACAACAGCAGTTCCATCAGTGGTATTTTTGTCAGCAAAGGAGTTACAAGTAGGCAACGTGGTGTTTGCAAAATATTACTGTGTTAGGAAAATAATTTGTTTAGTATATGAAACTTATTTCCGTGTGAAGCACTAATTTAACCCAGTAAATTTTTCCAGCTAGTCATCTCCATTTGAGTCACTCATGTGTGAAGTCTTAGGGAAGCATTTGTCTGTCATTGCAAAATGTTAGTCTTTGAAATATGAGCTTCAGGTTACTGAAGAAGTCATAATCATAACTGGGAAAGGATAATAAAATTATTTAAACTCTGTTTACAGGAAAGTTACTAAAATTAATGTATTTGAGACTTGAACATAGAATTGAAAAATTCTTAGTAGGAGTCCCTCTTGGTTTAGTTTTAGTATTATTCAGTGAAAGAAATGCCAAATGTATTAACACATGCAGTTAAATGTAGTATAATGTGAGACAGTTAAGCAAATGAACCAGATTTACATTTTCATCAACTTGTGTCCATGATTTGGAAATGTGTTCAAGTAGCTTTCACTGTAGTTGCTGTCTTGAGTCATGTTAGTACAACTTTTTTGGAAGTTGGCTAATGCTGGTGGTTAGACTAAAGCGACTGGAACTATAAATTTGAACCCACAACTTTGTATTGTAAGTTATAAATCAGTTTTGATTGCTGTAGTAATGTATATGTTCATTTTGTGTTTAGTCCTAGTATTATCTACAGTGTGTCCCCAGTTTGAGGCTATAGAGATGCACAGATTTGCTGAACCTGCAAGAAGTTTGGTTCTGACTTGAGATAATAGAAAGTGTAATTCTTTTTCTCAGCCTTTATCTGGTCAAAATACGTGAAAGACTGCTTAGGTTTTTTTCCTTCTTCTTCAAAAATAGGTGTTCCTACATCAAAAACTACAGTAACAAATTTTTCTTTTCCAAATGGGGGAATTGTTTTCCTTAGTTATCTATCCCTGCAGACTACTGGCAAGTGATGTGTTGAAAGAGTTTTACATATGCTGCCAGCAGCAGTCTATAAGTTTTCTGCCTTATAGGTTGACAAAAATATGACAAAAAGAAATGACTTTGTCTGTGGGGATGTAGAGATGTGTGATGTGTTAGTAGAATTGCAAAGCTGCTTTCCTTGTGGCTGATCCTGGATCACATCAGTGGGGTGCAGCTGTTCTTAACTCATATTAAGTTTTCTCTCTCTGAATTTTTTTTGGAGCAGACTTGATGTTATGGGAACTCTTCAATAAAGTCATTCTCTTGGTGGGGGGGAAATAACATTATACGTCATCCTAAAAAATGGCTATTGTTTTTTTGGTGCCAATTTAGGAAATACTTGAAAATTGTGAAGTAGTAACATCTGGTTTTATTACTTGATGCACTGGAGATACATAGGCTCACTCTGATTTCTGTGTCTCATTTGTTTGCTTCCTATTCTAAATCCCATACTTCTTACTCATATAGTTATATTTAAGAGGTATTTCATGCTATATTTAAAGATACTAATAGGTTTTTTTTTTCAAGAAAAAAACAGCTTTCTCAGTTTTTGCTGGAGCATATGCCTGTTTAGTTTTGTTCTTTACAGCAAAAATTCATAGTGATTAAACTTTCTTGGTTTAAAAAAAGTGATGTCCATGTTGTTATTTATGGGTAAAACACATCTTGTGGGTTTTTTTCATGTTCTTCATATATCACTTCATCTGGAATAAATAGTAGATAACTCACAGTTCTATTGTGGCCAGAAGCTTTTGAATGTGGGTGTAATGAGGCAAATGAATGAACAGACCCTCCTGTAAGCAGCTGCAGAGGATGCTCTGTTGCATGAGCCTCTTGAAAGATTATCCCCTAACTGGGACACTTCTCTCAATAACTTGAGAGCTTGACAGGCTCGATGAAAATACTTTTCCCCTTGTGCTCTCAAGAACGACTTCCCTTGGCTCTGTAATTGTTGTAGTATTTTGGCTCTTTCATTTCCCTCTAAATTTGTAACTGGTTTTTACTCAATCTGTTTGCTATACAAAGAATTTTTTGTCTTTCTGTTGTGCCAGTTTTATGTAGATTCAATGCCAAAGTGTCCCACTTCAAACAACTGAGTTTAGCTGAATTGTATTAATCAGGAGACACTGCCCATTAGCAGGGGCACATAACTGAAGACCAAGGTATTTTTTTGATGATTGAACATAGCAGGATTTTTGGACACGTGTACACAAATTTTCAGCAGTCTGGTCCCTGGGCTGATTCTCTGACATATAATGCATCCATAGTGCTCCAGATAGTGGGGTTTTTTTGTTTGTTGTTGTTTTGGTTTTTGGTTTTTTTTTTGATCTTTGAAATGAGGGGGGTAGATTTTTTTTCCTTCTGTATTAGCAATCTTTGAAGAACAGTGGAAACTCACTGTGCATTTAAGAGGAGGGGTATAATTGTGCAACAAGTAGCCAGAGAGAGATTGAGTAGATTGTCATGTTAATTAGAGTTTAAAAATGGTGAGAAGAACAAGAAGCCGGTCTGCAAGTAGCTCCAATACACAGTGCCAGACCTGCCAACGTGTTTGTGCCATGTTGTACCCAAACCAGTCAGTGCTCTAAACTCAGCATATGCACAGCGATGAGAGACTCAGCAGGCTGCACTGGAGCCACTTTGAGTTGGGTTTAATTAAATTTTTCTTTATGCCACATCTAGGCTGGCTTCAGCCAGTGTCTCTGTTCTGGGCTTGTTAGTGCTTCCAGTAGAGTGAGAGTTAGTCGTGGAGACTGAGCTGCCTTTGTCTGAAGCCAGCCTAGGTCTGATGTCTTACCAGCCCCAGCTCCCTGCCACTTGGAAGCAACTAGATTGTTTCCAGCCATAAATTTGTTTCTGGAAGCTGTGTAAGTGTATTTATGTAGTTCTGTACCTGAGCTAATAAGTCCAACTGGATTATAGCAGATTTTTTTTATGATTCCAGTGCTTGCATCATCTTGTCATGTTTAATGAGAAATATGCTAGAAATATTTATATATAATTGTGAACTGACTGTATCTGACTTCTCTTTGTATATTCTGGTGTCTAATGCAGTTTTAGGCCCTGATAAGTTACAAATCTGATCAAAGTGTAGTCACTTAAATTTAGATAATTTGAGATCATTCTTATGTTACAACTCTGCATTAGTTACGTTTTTCTTTCTGTCCTAACTGGGTGACACAATTCACCTGGCTCTTGGTTAGAGCTCTTCTAGCTGCTTTTTCTGCTTCCCTGCCATTGAGAAAAAACGTCAACAAATTGGAGACCTAAGCAGTGTAATGACCTTGGTCTATATGGAGAAGTTATCAGCAGTGGGTTTTCCTTTCCAAAAAACCCCAGTTGATCCAGGAAACATGCATGGTGCCACTTGGCTTGCAGCTGTATGTCCCAAAGCACAGAACAGGAAGGAAAAAGGGTGTAGGAGAAAAAATAGCAGGTGTGAAAGTGTTCCTACAGAACAAGAGTAGCAGTAATGACCTGCTTGTCTTCACCAAAAATAGGGTTCAGGGGATAGGTACCAAAAGCACTGAGGCAATAAGTAGTTGTTTGCAGAAGCTTTTTAGTTTCTTAAGGACAAACCTTTTAAAATTACAGGAATTTGTATTAGGAGTCCAATGACCAGCCACTTTGGCAAAAAAGCATGGGTGAATTAATGTATTCCATTGTTGAAAAAAGGCTGAATCAGATGGTAGAAAAAGTAGAAGATTCTGTTATGCAAAAGGAGTTACTGTGTCACTGAAATTGTTCTCAGTTTGAAGAGTTGCATGCAAGGATCATTCCTGAGAGAATGATTAGTAAGAGGATTCTGTCTGGATAGAGATGACAAGTCAGAGGCAGTGTCGCTGTTTCTTCTTTCTGTATGTAACTTTTGTTTGATTTATGACTTTGTACAGTCAAAATTTCAGGGAAGTTGTGAGAAAACCACTGACTTAGTTGAATTTTTGAGTGACTCAGTGTCAACCTTTTTACAAAATAAGAATATATGGCAGAAACTTGTTGTATGCATCACTCTTAAGAAACTGTCATTATTTTGCATCATCACAGCCAAATTAATGTGATGATGTAAATTAATGATAGGGTTTCTTCATAGTGATATCTATATTTTGACTATTACCAATCTTAATATTTGTTTAGGTTGTGGAGAGCACCTTGTCCGGACCATACTGGCCAGAGAATGTTCATGTGCTTTGCAAACAGAGGATGCCCACCAAGCTCTCCTAGAGACTATGCAAAACAAGTTTATTGGTAAGTATATGGTCCTGATTGCCAAAATGTCACCCAACATTGTTGAAAATGCAAGTAACTCTATGAAATAAAGATACTTGTTCTTGTGATTTCTGTTGAAGCTTTGTGTTGCAGTTGGCTTCAGATTTAGTGTTGTGTTACATCTGAAAAATGTTAAACTACAGAAGAATATATTAGGAAATTTAAAGGAAAACCCTTGGAAATACCTCAATTGTTATGTGAGTCATAGAATACCCAGAGAGGTTTGAAGAAAGAATTTCCTGTCTGAATCATGGGCTGTGGTGTACAATTGCATATTTTAGAATTGATGGGTTAGGAGAATTTGTAAAAATTATTCATCATGTTAACCCTTTTAAAAATTGTAGACCTCAAAACTGTTTCATGTTCTAATTAAATGCTTTGGACAGACAGATTCTGGTTTGCTATTTACATCATAAAACTAATTTCTTGAAAAAATGAAATAGACTTTATTCAAAAAATGATTTTTTCATTGATTTAAGAGAATTGTGCAATATGTCTTCAATTTCTTGTAAATATAGATCATGTTTTCTTTCCTCAAGTCATAAGCAAAATATAAATGTGGAATTTTAAAATAACCATAAAACCTTGCCCTTTTGAAAATTCCAGTTTAGCTTCTGGCATATATGTTGACTTGCAGTGTCTTCATAACCCTTAAAATTTTTCAATCCTTAGAATCCACAGATAATTTTCATCTTCAAAATTTCTTATGGACAACATAATGCTTGTACCCTGTATTGCAAAGCTCATTTTATGATACTTTAATTAGAATGGAAAGAAGGACATATACACACCTTCTGGGGTCCCAGGGACCAATGCCCTTGGCAAGCAATGCATTGCAACTTCTTGATTTCTTTTTATAGTGTTGAATCCATGTTAGATTCTGCTTCTGACATTTGACTGTTTGAGAGGAAATCACCTCTTTGGAAGACTGCTCTTGATAATCCACTGCTGTACTGCAGTCATTTCTAGGTGTTGTAAGACTGCAGAACACTCTGAGTGTTCCCCAAAAAGTTTCTAATCCAAGCAGCAAAAATGTAGCTTTTTATATTAATCACTCATTCAGTACATAGTGGCCCAAAATTAGGAATTTGTATACCCAAAAGAAGCCTTTAGGAAGGATGTTTGTGATAGCTGTGCTAATTTGTAGCCCTGCCCTGCAGGTGCTGTATGGAAATGGCCTAACTTTAGGAAGGTCAGATCTTAAGTCCACTCTCAAAATTTATTGTGCTGTTTGTGGTAAGAGTACTAAAAGCAGGCACAAATTGTATGTAGCCTTCTGCAGTTTCTTATTAGTGCACCCACAGATAGAAAGCTACTGAGGAAGTAATTTATGGAGACTGGCTGATAAAAACCCCCCAAATAAAAATTTTTTAGTTAAAGGTACCTTCTTTAAGTTGCTTTGAGTTTTCTGAGTTTTCTTTGTTCTGTTTGGTAATGGCTAGCAAAATATACAATTTTTTTTTTGCTGTTTAATGCAAACATATTTTGCCACCACTTTGCATAACAGATGTTTTCATTTAAAATGTTAACTGGCTCCTATGTGATATATACATTGTGCTCTTTACTGTAAATGTGAAAATGCTTCTGTTGAAGATAAGAGCATATTAAATGTTGTTGAAGTTTTTGTTACACTTGAACTATCAATTGTAGAGAAAGAGGAGCACAGAGGTACCAGGCTAACAGTGTCATGTGTTATTGCCTTGGGAAAACTCACTAAACCCAGCTAAACAGCAGGAAGTGAAAAGAGTGAGAGACAGGATCAAATTAATGCTCCTCATGGAAAGAAAATTTGAAAAAAATATTGTTATAACATTTATATAAATGCTTTGTAATTCCTTTTTAGAGTTTCATGTTTTAATTTGGGACAGGTCTGGCTTGTATTTTCAGGAACTTACCACCACAAGCTTTTGCTGTCTGACAACAGGAATGTGTACTGTCTGCTCAGTTATATTCTGGACAGTGCTGATGTGGGGAAAAAAGGGCACAGCCACCTTTGGTTTTTGTATAGGTGAAGTGCTTGGATTAGAAGACAAAATCTAGTTTGTGCTCAGCTGTCCTGTGAATGAAGACTGATGGAGGAAAACATCAAAATCCAGATACATCTTGCTGGTTACATGTGACATAATATTGAGTTTGTAGCCGAGAAATTTTGCAGTTCTGCAGATGGAATGCAAAGTTGTATGTGGCAAATACAGTGCAACAGTTAAAAATGTGCATTACACTTAAAACTAAATAAGTTTTTTTTTCTGTGACTTTTCGTAGGTGATATGCTTGATGAGTTGATAGCACAGGATGTGTGGTGTGGTGTAAGGTTTCTTACTGTGAAACAACAGGATAAAATGGGCTAGTAGATGCCTTGCTGATGGCATGAATGCTTCCCTTGCCTTCCTTAGAGCCCTGGTTTGTGATCTTGTCAAGCTGTCACCAGAATTATAACGGACCAAGGCCGAAAAAACCCCAGCCTTCAACAAAGCTGAGCTACACTGTTTTATCCAAAGTCAAAATGTGTGTTACATGTATCAGGGGAATGAGCAGCTGATTTTGGCCATCAGATTGGTGCTTCCTGTTTATAGGACTCTCCGAGTCTCTTCAGAGCCCTGGGAATCCTTCCAGCTAGGGAATGCCTGGCTTAGACAGTGAGTGCTGTTTAAACAGCAGGTGATGAGCAAACTCTTGTCAGATGTGCTTCTCTCATCCTTTCTCAGAGCCAGCTTACTGTGGAGAATGCACAACTGATGGTTGAATCAGAGGTGAGAGAAATTAAATTTAGACTTTTGTAAATGGAGTGGGCTCCATATCTTTAGTCAAGGACCGTGAAAGGCTTGGTTCACAGTTGAAGAATGGTGTTCTGTAAACACAAATACCTTCCAAACAGAAGAACAGAGGATTTTGTTACTCATCATTCCTTTCAAATGCAGCCAAGTTTGTGGAATGTAGACTTAGAGTAAATATTTGTGTCATCTCACTGGCGAGAAATCTGGGCTTTTAACAATGGCAGCGTTACCAATGGTACTTTAAAACTTCTTATGAAGTATTAGAAAATAATGAGCTGAAAGACGTAGTTGGAATCTGATATTTGTTCTTTCCTTAGCGGAATTACGTTTCTCTATTCTTGTATTTTTAAACTGTGCTTCAGTTGAGCGAAGTCTGCAGAAAAGTAATAGCAGAAGGAGAATGCTGACACTTTCTCTTCTAGAAATTTGGTGTCAAAATCCTCTCTTCTGAGCCGGAGTTTGGACAGCTAAGAATCATAGAATATGAATTTCCAGATTATTAGTTATGCTTGTTGGGGAGGAAAAAGCCTCATACTTTAACAGTAGCAAGACTGTGGCTGGCATTGCACAGTGTTATAGTTACTTTATCATACATTATAGTTTCCTTTTGTGCTGCATCACTCTAAGCTTTGTTATATCCTTTGTGGTTTTCTAGCAAAGGAAACAAACTATGGAAGCATTATTATGCTTCTCCATGACACAGAGGAAAAGATTTCAGAAGAGAATGAAGTGATCCTGGAGTTTCATAAACACAATGTGGTAATGTTCCACAAGGATTTGTCTAGGTCCTCCCCATGCTTCTCTATGTCAAAACCATTGGGATTTTATTGGTCTGTGGTATCCTCAGTTTTAATATTTATGAAATTAAATATTTTAATATTTAAGAAATAAAATATTTCTTAAAATCTTCCCTGTAAAGTTTTAAGGTGTGGGTGTTTTCCCTTGCAGCTTCTTTAAAAATTCAATATGGGTGTTGTAACTTAATGTATCATGAAATATCAAGACCTCTGACTTGAGACAGCTTGTGCTTAAACACTCAACAAATAATGGTGTGTGAAATAACCAGCAGGCTTCATTTAGTGCTTATTATATTCCTCTAATGTTTATTTCAATTGTTACCTTGGAGTTTAGTGGTGTACATAGCAGAAGCAGTGGCAAACAGCTCCACTTTCACCACGTTCTGTACACAAGCTGACAGTCAGTGGCCGAGGTGATCTATAGATTGACCTGAACAAGTCAGAATTTCACTCACACAGTGCACAAGAAGGTTTAGAACTGTTTAGCTGCCCTCTGTTAAAACAGAGGGATGCTGAAGCACTTAATTGGTTCCACCACACCACAGTCAGTGTTTAGACCCGAGTTTTAAGCCTTTGAAAGCTCATGTAAACAATGAAGCTGGTAATGGTTTCTGTGCTACAGAACAGTATGAATGTAAAACATCTCATGAACAGCTGGTTCATACTTCAACTGGGTAAGTGTAAATAAAACACTTCTTTTACAGCTTAGTGTTGAATCTGTGCTAGAATGGTCCTGTGCAGTAACTACAAATGGGGAAAAAAGGCACAGGATCAGAAGTGAACAACTCCTGTCAGTCCTGTGATCTGGAGGAAGCAATCTTCATCACAGGAGAGCTTTAATTCACAAAAGACGCTGAAGAAAAAGTGTTCTCCACTTGTAGCTGTAGCTCCTTCAGAGCAAGGCTGAGTGTTGAGGCCATTATTTGTCTTACCACTTGTGAAATCTCTAAGTACTGTCCCTGATCAGTGCCTGAGCCTGGGTCATGATGTTCAGTTCTGGCTGCTCTTGTAGAACTGAATGGGATCAGTGAATGTGGAGCTGCTGTGAAGAGCTGTTTGCTTGTTTTTAAGAGACCATTGCTACAGATTAAGAACATACAAAAGACATAAATAAAAATGTGATAATGCTTTCTCTATGTTGCAAAGCAATAACTGAATAGTTGAGCTTTGAAGGAGAGAAATGGGTTTTGTGAAATATAGTTTTGTGACTGGGGAAGGTGAGGATTAGACCAAAACTAGTGAAATATGGGGTTTGTTTGGTTTTTTTCCTACCCCTTCTCTCTGGTGTGGCCAGTCGGTGCTAATATTATTAGTTAATGCTGCAGTTGAAGTTTGACTTTGGATTTTTCATACCACATTCCTCAGTGGTATGCCAGTGTAACTGGGAAAGGAACAGTGAGCTTCATGAGACTTAAAATGATATTTAAAGCCCAAGGTTTTTGTAATTTTGTCATTAGCAAGCTATTAGATCAAAGATTTATCCAGCAATTCTGTTTTATTGCAGTGGAAAACAGTATTTTTGGCTAGTAGGCATATTTTCATTTTATTTTAACTAAGTTTTGAATTTGTACAGGAAAATCTATCTTTCTGAAGAGTACAGAGAGAACAAAAATGATGTAGGAGGTGGGAGCCAGATCACGTTTTCCTTCTAATGAGAAACCATTCTGCCTTTAATATGCGTGGCAGTATTTCAGTTCCACCTTTTCTCTTCCTCTTGAAATACTAGTTAAATGTAATGTATATATAAAACATCATTACCTCTGTTGTTATTTTACAGAGAAGTCTGCACTGTTACTTCTTCTACTCAATGGGTTGGCTGTAACAAAATGAGTTTTAGAACAAAATGAATGAAATATGTTCCTGACCCTTAAATTCACAGTGTTTTGAGAACACTCAGATTAATTCCTATGTATGGTGCATGGATTCTCTTTAGAAATAAAGTATGATACTGCTTTTGTACTGTTATTTTTACAGATTTAATGATGGATGCATAACATTCAGCTGTCTGGAATTTTGCTTACCATAGACCTACTCATTTACTCTATATTACTGTGTTAAAATACACTCTTTAGCATAATTGTAATCATCATCAGTAAGTCTGCATACCTAGAAAGATCTTTGTTTAAAAAAGGTGTTATATTTTAATTCCTCTTTTAACATTTTTGAAAAATTGCTTTAATTGGAAAATAAGTAACTTTTAAACAATATGCTGTTCAGCACGGATTTAATTTGGCCTAGATTTTGAAGAGCAGAGAAACAGCCTGAATTTACTGTAACACAGAATACTTCAATATTACTATCGTAGGCAACTGGTTTTTACTGACACTCTTTAGAGGTTGATTCCCCATAACTTAGGCAGTGAGCTGGAGGCACACACTCTATTGTTGCTGATTTTGCACTGAGATGATTTAGCTGAACTTGCTGCTGAAGGCATTCGGGATGGGTAAGGGTGTAGTCCCACAATTGGCTTCTGATGTCTCTGGGAATTGCAGCCTTCAACAGAAATGAGGAAGCAGGGTGGCCCTTGGAAGTGGCGTGGGTGGGAAGATCCTGAACCGTTGTGGGGTAGTGCAAGTGGCTGTGTTTCTGTCTTCATGCTGCTTGTGTTTGGAGATGGAAACAAGGGGTATGGTCTTTTTTCAGACTTCTCCCAGCATTCCAGAATAATGCTCATTCTGCAGGTGATGATGAAATGGTGTAGAAGATTGAAAGGGCTAGCAAGGCTGTTTTTGTCTGCAGGAGAGATGATGTGTCCCATCATCTTTGCTTTGTTTGCATAACACAAACTTTTAAGATATTTTTGGTCAATACTCCATTCAAATTACCTGCTACAAGTCACTTTGAATCATTTAATTCATCTCTCATGCCAGTAGTACTGTTACAAAGTTAGTGCAGTGTGACCTGGTTTCCTGTGACATAACCAACATTTCTTCTTACTCCAAGGGCCCAACGTGTGTCATTCTTAAAGAAGTCAGTGTCTTGCCCATCTATTGTGTTTTATGAGTGCTGAAGTTATGACTTTTATCACACTTTTATTAGGTGCAGTGCTATTAAGTTAATCCTCTTCTGGAGTTTTCTAGTTGCAGTAGGGTGCCAGCGTACTTCAGCGAAGTACTTCAGCAAAGGCTGAATTAATGCAATCTGTTTTCCAACTTTTGAGTGGTCCTCAAAGCCTTTGAGTCTTGTGGACTTGTAATAAAGCTTCCATGGTGCATAATTGTTGAAGGAAGTAATTAGTTCAGAAAACAATTGTGTGCATATTTAGGGCAATATAATGGACACCATGTTTAACGTTGGTAAATAAATGCTATTTATGCTGACAAAAACTGGGGCTCTCAGTTGTTCATGCAGAGGTCAAGCATCTTTTTGGATGAAGTTGTAAGCTGAAGACTTCGTCTTACGTGCCTGAAGCTCAGGTTTTAAATTATTTATTTAAACCCTCTTTCAAAATAAGTCTCACAAAACACTTGCTTTGAGTGGTTGCTTTTCTCATTCTCATGTTTCACTGAAGATTAATACTTCGTTCTTGCAAAGAAATCCCTGTAAAAATTTAAGAATTTTGATAAAAATGCAGTATTACATGTTTTGCTGCAGACTCTCTTCATGTAAAGAAATAAACTGCTAAGTCTTGTAAGATTTTAAAAGACCATATATAAGTTACTCAAATTACTGAAAATTTGATCAGTCATGACGGCATAGTTGACAAAAATACTGGGAAAATGAAGGAATATGTAATTAGCTTATTTACAGACTTCTTTAATCTATTTTTTCAGAGTATGGGAGAAACAAAACCCCTAAAAAAAGTATTAAACTAATGGAAGCATTTCTAGAACAAGACTTCAGTGGAACCAATTCTATAAACTATTATCAGTAGTTGCTGTCTGATATTATGTGCATTCACACAGTCCTAGTGTTTTAGTGTGGCCTTGAATATACTGTCTGCTGTGAATTCTGTTTGCTGGCTGTGTTCTGCTGAAGTAGAACATTTTTAACCATTCTAATTAAAGAGTAAATTAATATTTTTCACTAGAACCTTGGAAGAATCTTTCACAGCCCTTGAGAGGGAAGGAGAAACTGCTTATTAAAAAACAAACCAGAACTTTTTCTGTCTGAACTTTTTCTGACTTTTCACCACAGAATGGCTTAGAACCTGAATTGTTTGTGCAGTTTAATGTAGAATTAGGTCTGCAAACCGAGTTCAGGTAAAGACATTGTCTTTGAAGTGCCTGATTTTGACTTGGGTGGTAAAACTCTTCACAATTTTCCAAGCCTTGTGTTTCTATTTTAATCAAACATATTTTCCTGTTTTGTTATCTATTACCTTATTGTGGGCTGGATTCTTGTTTCACAGAGATTCGGTTGCAGTCAGTGAGTAATACAGGAGGTGTAACTAGTAATAGTTCTTTTACAAAGCAAGTGGCACTTGAAAGATAACATCTCTTTGCTTTAGATCAAATAAGATACTACTGTTTATTAAGCAAACTGTATTTATTATTTTCCTGCAATGTGGGCTTCTATTGCAGTGACCACCTTCTATCGCTTTCGAAGGTGGTTGCTCTCATGTTTAGAGAAAACACAATAAAGCTTTTAGTTTTCTTTATGGTAAAGCTTGAAGTTGGACTTTATTGGGCTGTTTTATTGTTATTTGCATTAAAGGAGTAATTTTAATCATACAAATAGCTGTGGGCAAGTTAAAGGAGTCTGATGAATAGATTTACCCTAAAGTTCTTGTGGCTGGCAAATTACAGTGTCTGTTCACTAATTTATTTAAAAGAAATAATTGAAGAAAATTACATGAAATGGCTGTTTCAACTGTATGTTCAATTTTAAATGACAGTATAATGCAGATGTGTAACTAGGATGTCTATGGGCCTAAGTGCAAGAACTTGAATAATTTTGTGGCTCAAGGCATTTTAAATTGTATGTAAATTATACCATTGTTTTCACATTTAAAGCTGTAGGAATCTTATTTCAAATTGCAAGCCAGAGAAAGAATACTTAGGCTTGGTTCAGCTAACTTTAAAGCTTTTTCAGCAACTGATAGAAGACTTTTATATTCTTTGTCTGAAATTAACAACAGAAAAGCCACTGTAAAAAGCAGGAAGGCTTTTCTGCTAGTATTCATCAAACTTTTCAGGCAAGGTAGACAGTATTGGAGTTTGATGTCTCTGTACAAAGGGCTTTAAATTGGGGAAAATGAATAAACTGTAAAAATGTCCTAAATTTGCCTGATTTTTTTAGATATGTCTTTATATTATAGAACAGAAAGAACTAAATATTGAGTCACAATTTTTTTTCAGCTTGACACTCCATTTTTCATTATTATATTTTCCTTGATCCATGAACAAATAGGTTCACACTCACAAATGAAATTTTCAATACTTTTATTCCATGCAGCGCTTCATTGTTTTTGATTACTGGTGGATTAGTAGATTAACATTCTAGAAAATTATTCTTTTGAAACACTAGGAAAAATAGAATTAATGCTTTTGGAAAAGCATTATTTGACCAGTCAATCTTTTCAACCCAGATTAAAGGGGGAAGACAGAAAGTCAAATTAAAAAAAAAAAATGCCCAAGAAACTCTTCCTATTACAAATAATTCTCCCCAATGATTTTGCCCAGGTTCACCTTTCCTAGCCAATGAAGATGGTGTCCTCGGAGGTGTGATAGTTCTCCGCTCTTGCAGGTGTTCAGCAGAGCCTGAATCCTCACAGGAAAAGCCAACTTTACTAGGTAAGAAATTCCTACTCCTTTTTACTTCAGCTGGATGCTAACTCAAAGTGAAGGGTGAAATAAAATCTCTGTATGTTTGAAAGCTACAGAGAGAACAAAAAGAATTGAAATTGAAGTAATTAAAATCTAGAAAGAGAAATGGAGAACAAACAAGGCTAATACTAATAAAACTCTGGAAAAGACCATTCGTTCTGACTCATTATTGCTAAGCAGAATTGTTATTCAGAAGGTTGTGTGGGGTCCTTCTAAATCCATGGGATACATATAATAGCTGCTTGTGGTGGGGCAGGATGTGTCCTCATAGGAAAAATTGCATTTTTAGCTGGGGGTAATGCATGTAGCTGTTCAGTTCTTCTCAGTAGCTTATATGTTAAAAAAGCTGTCTAAAAAGTTCTTTATTCCTCCTTTTTGCAGAAGAAAATGTGTGAATTTGGAGAATACACTTAAGATTTGTAAGGGAAATTGTTTATGGTTATTCATTCTTGGTAATGGCCAGGAAAATGGGCTTAGGTAAATCGCAGTTACTATTTTCATTTGCACCAAACAGGAGTTTCTGCTGCTCCTACGGAAATCATCAGGAGCCTGGACATTGCCTCCACCAGTAGCTGGCTGGTTCCATAAGGGCTTTACATCCCTTAAGCTCTGTTTTTATCCTGGAAACACAATCCCTATCTTGCTGCTTTATGGCAGAAAAGTGTATTATGGAAAACTGTCAAGTGGTTTATGTGAGAGAAACAAGCTGAAGCTGATAGAGCTGAAGGCTGTAGACTATGAGCAGAACAGGGTGGAAATACAACTCTGAGACAGTAAAGCCTCTTTAAGGGAAGGAATTTGTGGGATTAAGGGCATATGAATTACTTCAGGATGACACTTTTGCCATCTCCTTTCCTGTGGTGCTCCTCAGATGTGGAGCTATGTGCTTATTTATTGGGTCACATTAACCTATCTAATAGAGATTGGGGTTATGTTACCAGAATTAATGTGTTTTTCCTTTGTATAATACTCTGCTTTATTATTATTTACCCAATTGTGACATTATCTAGTGCAACAGCATCCTACAACATAAATTCTATCCTTAATAAAAGAGTTAAGAAAATGAAAATACAAGTCTGATTAAATAAGAACAAACAAGATTAACTTAACCTTCAATTCCTGAGGTTTGGAAGTGAGAGAATTTTTTCTGTTCATTTAATGTTTGTCATTCATGTAAGAGAACATATTCTATTAATGACGGTTTGGCATTTTTTTCCTCAAAAATTAGTTTATAAAATCCCCATATAAATCATAAGTAAAGACTGTTTTTCCATTGATTTTTGGTTTTCTTTGCACTGAAATAACATTGAGATTAACTGTAGCACAGCACTTTTTCTGTACCAGGGAAATTTCCTGCATTATAATGTATGCTGAATTAATATATAATTAAACATATGTAGTATTTGTGTTGTTTGGACATAATAAGTCCAAAATAAGTTGGTTAATACTGAAAAACTTCGTGTCTAGAGTAAGGAGCTCTCATGTCTTTGTTACAGGGATCATCCTTATTTATTTCATTTTAGTATTGAAACAAATGGCAAGCAAGTGACTTATTAAATGATTGAAAATATATTTATCTGAAGATATTTCACATGTAATTTAGAGTTTTCATTGTAGTTCCACTATTGTAATGGCTAACAATAACCAAGACTTGTGCTAGTACAGGCTACTTTTGATAGTTATCAAAGGCAAAGTATAGTATTTCAAGGATATTTGGCCTGAAGTGTTCCCCAACTTCTCAAAATTGAAAGATGGGATTAAATTTGTCTCAAAAAAAAAAAAAAAAGCTTTCAGTGACAGTGGAGCCTTTGGGGTGCCAGGGGGTGGCTGGACCCATCAAACACACGTTGATTGTGCTGGGTATGTTTCACTCCCTGAAAGCTTTTGACTCACCTTTGGTGGTATCAGTGATGAATCTGCTACGGGGGAGCAGAGCACACGCCTCGATGAAGTTCATTTTTCTTTTATGATGATATTTGCATGTCTGTCAGAACCTTCAAGTCTTGCTGGGATCATCTAACTTTTGATCTCCTGCTCTGGTTTAATTGCCATGCAAAGAGATGTGGTTCAACAGATAAGTGTGCTCAGCATGCTGTGACCTTCATCAGCCATGATGTAAAGGAACATGAGGAATAGGAATGAGTAAAAGTTTTAAACCCATCTAGGGATGCTTTTTGCAGTACATGAAAGTCACTCTCAAAAGGATTTGTGGAAATATCTTTTCATGGCATCTTGTGTAATTCATGTAAGACACCTCCCATAGTCCAGAGGAAGAATTTGTGCTTCAGTACATATTTTAAAACCTTTTACAGAATTCTGTGAAATGCCTTGAATTCTGATCAGCTATTTTTTTCCTTCCCCCCTTCCAAATTATGGACTTTAGGAACACAAATAAAAATGACCATGACACAGAGCAGAAAGAAAACAGTGTGGCAGTTTATAAAGCTCCACTGACAGAGAGCTGAACATACGAATAATGTGCTCTTTGTCTGAATTTTGTGTTGCAGCTGAGTAGGAGTATGTTTGTGTACATAAAGATATGTATCAGGCAATTAAAGATCACTGGAACAAGCTGTTAAACAATTGATAAATCAGGACACTTTCTGACTTCAGGACAGCACCTTACTAGATTAACAGGCATTAAAAATACATGTGAGCAGTGATTAGCTTTCTTAATCATTATCACTGCCAGCATGACAGTTGGTCTTTAATATTGATATCCTAAATTAGATGTGAGTGCAGGACCAGAGAGCTAATGTTGTATACTTGGTGCTGGAAGTCCAGGTAATCAGACCTAAGAGTGCTCTGATAGGAGTTTCTTCTCCATCTTTCTTTCTTCTCTTACCTTTGGTGCTTCTTACACTCTTCACCAGGAAAGGGGGTGTTTGCATCTGCTGTTGTAATTCAGCATACTTTTAAATCCAGGACTTGCTCTAATTTTGCCAGAAATCTTTGTTTCTTATTGTACATGTTACTCTGATTCCATCAGACACCTCTCCTGCTTTTTCTGCAGGATAATTTTGCTTTTACCAGATGTCTTTCCTGCCTGCTCTATATCTTCAATTCCCATATTGAAGACTTGACTATTTCTTCATGTTTTCCTGTATCCTGCTTGGGCAGCTAAGCCGCAAATCCCCCTTTACCCATTGATAGTTACATACTGTTTATATATTTATGTTCAATTCTGTGGGAAAAAAATGCTTGTTGTAGGGTGCTTTTGTAGGGGTTCAAGGCAGGCAAATGCATGTTCTGCCAGCTTTTACTTCATGGGTGGAAGAGGCCACTGCTTTAGAAGTTGGTCCAGTCTTTTAACTGCAGTTGCAGTTGTTGTTATTTCTCTCTTGGAGGCTCCGTATCATCAAAGTACCTTTCTTGTTCTGGGTATTACTTCTGCAGTGTGTGACTGCAAATAGTCAGGAAAGTCTTGTTTGTTTGATAACTGTTTCTTTTGAGACTTAATTACTCTGGTAGGTAGTTTTTATTCTTTGTTTTTTATCCTTGCTATATTTGTTCTTCAAGATACCAGTCCTGTTAGATTACATCTTGTATTTTAAACCAAGGCCTTTTTGTAACTTCTTGCATTTTCCTTTCTAGTGGAATTTCTGTGGAGCCATACAACAGAGAGCATGTGTGTTGGGTATATGTCTGCACAGGATGGCAAAGCTAAGGTAAGCCATGAGGAATATAGGCTTTAATACAGTAAAATGAATGCAGAAGCTAAGGAGAATTTGAATTAATGATTATGAAATATATAAGAAATTTCTGTCATTAGAAGAACAGAAAAAGTAATAGGTGCCTAAGGAGTTGAATGCGTCAATTGGTTAGGCATTTCTAATTTCTTTTTTTAATTGCAGCGGTTAACAACCCTATGCTAACATGTGTTTCATGTCAGGATAAGGTGCCACGAAGACATATCCATTCCTTTTGCTGACAGTAATTGTATTTGAGTAACTTTGTCCGCCTTGATTCAATTATGCTGGTACCATATTTTTCTGTGGGCATGTCTTCCTTCAGATAAAGCAATTGCATCATCAGGGAAGGTATAAAACAAACTTCAAACAAGTTCCTAGAATAGCCTCTGTGATAAATAATTACAATATTACCATCCATATTTTCAGTTTATTGGGGCCTTATACTTTATTTTTGATGAGAGAAGTATTATGTTAGAGTTGAATTTAGCAGTGAAAACTGGAAAACTCTGTCACATCATGATCAAGGAGTAGGAATGAACCAAGTGGATGAGCCATCCATTCTTAGGAAAAGAGCATGGAAGGGAGAAAAAGGGAGGGTACTGTAATGTAGCAACTAGAGCATTTAGGATAGATGTTTGGAGAACAGGGATGAACATGGGAGAAGCTGCAAGCAGAGACAGAGTCATAATTTTTGTAGGCATTGATGCAAAGGGGGATGTGACCAAGGTAGTAAAAGAATATACCAAGGTATAAAAGAAGAAAATCAACATCAGGTATTTTACATAGCAAAACTGGTATAGCACTCTGTTTCAAGCACTGAGAATGGATGAGTTCTTCCTCAAGGCATAAAATGTGCGGGGAAAAAAAAAAGACAAGAATGCCCCAGAAAGACAAGAAACATAACAAGCAGCTGATGAAGGAAGTTCTGGTAGAGGTGGGAGTATTTGCTTCACCTTTCCAGATAACTATCCATGGAAGAGAGTGTGGTTTTACTTCTTAAAATTTATTTCAGATTTAGTTGAAAAAAGTCCAGACTGAAGTAAAAAGCTCAGATTGAACTGAGTGAAACTAAAGCAAGTTCAGCTACAGATGTTCTAGTATTTGCTAGTTAGCTTTTGAATTGTTGTCTTATGTTTGCAGTGAAAGAGTGAGAAAAAAGTATGTTAGATGTTTCCAGTGTGCACACCTGCCTCTGACTTACACTGCAAAGCTCAAAATGTTATTTTTTCTTCCTGGTAGTGTCTAATTAATAAATAAACACTAAATATGAAATCTGTTTGGTAATGAGTATTAACATGACAGTGCCATGCACAGAGTTGCTTTCCTACTCACAATTGCAACATTTGACATCTGGTGTGCATTGTTTTCATACTGCTGGTAAATTCTCCAGCTGGTAATCCTGATTGTGCTGACAGACACAGCTGCTCTTCTTGGTTCACTTTTAAATTATGTTTTTGACCTTCACTGAAGAGTTAATCCCCCTCCCTTTCTTCCTTCTTTGAGTCTGTGGCCACAAATGCTTTCCAGAGAAAAACCACAAACGCTTTTGCTGCTGACTTCTATTGATCAAAAAAAGTCTTCTGTCATAAAAGCTGGAATTTTGTTCTGCTACAACTAGGACTAAGTTATAGATGGAAAACTGGGCTTGAAATAGAACACAATGTATTGCAAGTGAAAAAAAATCTCTGTTCTTTAATAGAGTGACTGTTTCGCTACAGTTAATTTTGAGTGCTTGCCATGAAAGAATAATGGGATAAGAGTTCATAAAAGTATAAAATATCACTTGTTTATGAGGACCATAGCAAAATGATTAGGCAGCAGCTTGTAAGGAAACATTTGCTTTCCTGTTTTTCTAGGGTGGTTAAGACCTTCAGGTTTTATTTCTTTCATCAGTCTAGGACTTGAGTTTTGGTTTTTTTGTTTTTCAAGGAGTTGTCACAGTGGCTGATTTTGGACTGGTTCAATTTAATCAACAATTTAATGAACAGGAAACAAAAAAAAAAGCAAGACTTAAAAAGTGAGAAGGTTTTAAAGTGTCTACTGTTACGAGCTAGACTAATATTAGAATCACATAAAGGGATACAAAATAAGGAAAAAAGGAGCCTACTTTACAAACTTAATGTGGTTCTTTGGGCATGAAACATTAATGCAGTTCATAATAGGACCTAGCAAATGGTGGTTCTGGAGCCCAGATGGAAACTGTGGAGGTACAGGATGCCTTTCTTTCAAGGCAGAAACACTGAGTAGATGCAGCTCACCTGCAGATGCTAGTGAGCTCAAGACATGGAGACAATGGATTAACTATCAGCAACTCCTTAAGAGAGCAGTGGGACAGGAATGTGGAATCAGATACTTGAAGTGGTTTGTGCACCCTGACCTGCTGGTGCTTCTGGCATTTAGCTGTGTTAGCTCTCCAGGTACTGACTTCCACGTACTCTGGCATCAGGGGTTTGTTTGCTCCCAGTTTAGGGAAGATTGGGTTCTGCAGCTGGCCACTCACTTCCAGATCAAACTTGCCTGAATGGCTAAGCCTGCAGGAGCTGTGCACTAATAGTGGTTTGATTTGAAGCATGCTTGCTGGAAAGGTGTCCAGTCTTTTTTTTTTTCTTTTCTTGTAAAACCAGTTGCCTGGAATAGGTACCATTTCCTGTTGGATTAAAGTTTTTAGTTCAATGTTGCTTTAAAAATCCTGCATGGCCTTGCCAGATGAATTAAGTTCACACCTTATTACTGACACAGTCACCTCTGACTATCAGCTCTTTCTTGATGCTGGAACTATTTCAGTTCTTCCACCACTCATAGCTCTGGCAATATCATCTCCAGCACCTGTATAGTGGATGGCCCAGTGGCTTCCCTCAGGTTCTTATGCCACAAACAGCTAATCAAGGCATATATTAGCTGGTTCAACTGTGCTTTTCTTTTTTCTTGTCATCCTTCTCGACACAAGCAGCTTCATAATCACTTGGTGCCAGCTTTTGTCACAAATGGGATGTGGAAGGACACAAGCTTTTCATCTGAACATTTTGGCTGTTTCCTACAGTTCTTGAACTAACTTGCACCTGGCGCTGCACCTAACCTTGCACCTAACCCAGCATAGTGCTTGGGACCCTCAGTTATTGTGAGCTTAAGGGCTGATATACTCTGGTTTAGGAGCTTCTGGACCCAAACTTCTTTCCTGAAGCAATACTGTGACAGATTGTTTCAACATCATACCTGTTCTTCAGGAAGATAAGTGAGCTTCCCAAGATCTCTTGAAGCAAGGTCTTTTATCACCACCTCTGTGATGGTAGAATTGTCACAGTAGCTGATGCTCAGCTTTTTATTGGTTAGTGATGCTGTTTGAGTATTCTGGGCTGCAGTGGAAGTTTTGGGCTGAGCTGTGAGAATACATAGATAGGAAATATTAGTTTGTGGATTCCCTCTGCACTCAGACAGCTTCTTTTGTAGCAGTAACTGCTGCAGCAGCAAAGGTTGTGACTTCTAGACTGAAAGACTGGGAGGTTGAATAACTGCATGAACTGAGGAGGTTGTTTCTTGTTGTTACTGTGTTGTTGACTCACAAATTACTTGATATGAATTTAAGATATTTGATAAGCAATTATTTCTTTTTCCAGTCCAAATTTTCTTTTTCTGAGATACTAGTTAGTCCTCAGAATAACCTTCCAGATGCTTGGGGTTTTTTATATGGATCCATAATAGATCTAACAACTGATCATAGCATTAGCTAAGAAGGTCACCCTGTTACTGGGACTCTGACTTCTTTAAAATTTCTCTGGCAGGATTCAGTTATCATTCCCTATTTTCCTGAATTGATTGGGTTATGTTCTGAGAGCTTAAGCGTTTTTGTTGTCAGCACTAGGAAGTAGCTGTTCTCTAAGGTGTTGCTTCTTGCAGCTCTCTCCATACTGCCATGAACGATGTACTTTAGGTTTTAAATGTTTATATAGCATTTGGTAGAGCAATTTCAGTGTCAATTTGCACAAAGGGCTTGCAGACCTTCTGCCATGTAATTTGGGATGGGAAGAAGTAATTCCTTCAATTCACCCATAATATGATTTTAGATTTAAATGACAAATGGGGAGGAAGGGGTGTTAGTGGTGAGGTTGCACAAGTTAATTGACTCTTCTTAGTTACACTTCATATCTTCTTGTCCCTTGTCTGCTTGCCCAATGGAGGATGCTTCAAAGGAAAATAAATTCTTCAATCTGAAATGAAGGTGCAGCATATGCCTACAATGTGAGTTCACATACCAACAGCATCTCTTGAAGGGTCTGGCTTTGGGTAGGCAGCCTTTCTTTGATTTAATGTTGTGAATCTGTGCATAATCAGACAGGAGCCCTTTTATCTCAGGCAGGGTCTGCAGAGTATTTGTTTACTCAAGTCCTGCAGTATTCTGTATGCAGAAAGTGTAAGTGGCTGAGATACTTAACTTTTTCCTGGATCTGACAAGTGTCTTGTCATGGTGATTGAGAGTAGTTGGTGGTGGCCGATGTTCCTGCTTGAAGATAGATAATTCCTCACTATGTTTTCAGAAGTATTTGAAGTCAAGAGTGCTTTTTTTCTAGTGCAAGATCCAGTCTCAATAACAGCAAAATGCAGCTTTGGTAATTTATTTTGTGTAAGTATTTGAAATAATTTATCAGCTCACTATATTTCTTAATATTTAAAGATCTGCTATATGATCTTTATAAATGTTGCATACTTTGGCAATTATTGTAAACGTTGCAATACTTCTGAGATATCCTTGTAGTTCAGCCTCATAGGTTTTAGTTTTTCTTACAGCTGGATGACTTAGACAGCAAATCTAAAAAGCCCAGTTGCAATATTGAATATAATCCAATTCAGTTGCCAGTTTAAATCTCTTTTTGGCAGCTATTCAGTTCTTATAACATGAACTGCTAAGCTCTATGTTATGGCAGGTTTTAATAATGCAAAGCTACTTGAGCCATTCTTTCCATTCTCAAATGAAGCAAATTCATGTTGCTTTGCAAGACGTGGTGTAGCAGGAGTGGAGAGTGTTGCATATTGCTGTGTTTGAAAACATCCATCAGCAGCAACTGCTGTCCACACCAAATGTTGTGGTTGTGATGTGCAAACAGAAACTTTTATCTTTGACAGTTAATTTCATTTTCCAGTATGAGCAAACATGGTGGACAGGGAGACCATCTCCAGTTCACTTTTCCTGTGAAGATGTAAGCTGTCATCATCAGATTTATTCGCCTTTACTGACGCTGTAAAATTTAGCCAAAGTCCTTCCCTCTGTGTTTGAGGCGATACATGTGACAAACACTGCTTGTAGCAATTGTTGTTGGTTTTATGAGGATGAGCTTCAATATTTGACTTTGTGAGTAAAAGGTCTGTAAAAGCCCTTTGTCAGGAGACAGGCAGTTTTCCAGTGCTCATTGGATGAAGAAACAGATCTTGGATGAATCCTAATTCTAATTTGAAAATAAGTGGAAAAATTTACAGAGCCTTTTTAGTGAGCAGAAATAAGAAGTCAAATAATTTTGTCATTCATTTCAGACTACAGAGACAGTCTTTTAACTTCCTGAGACAGGAAAAGTATATGTCACTGTTGTACTTACTTTCTTTAATCTTCACTCTTGTCTGGAGACTGGGGAATCAGTCAAAAATTTTCATTTGAAAAGCACTCTGTGCATACAGTGGACCATCCAGTTCTCTCATAAAAATAAAGTTTTTCTATTTGTTGGAAATAACCTTCAGTGCTAAGATACCAGTTAAAATGTTTGACTTGTAGGCCTTCATGGAAATTATTGGACTCTGAGACAAGAAGATAAGTTCACTTTTTGGGTTGGTTTCTTGCATAAAGCCAGTAGTTCTGGAATTCTCCTCGTATTTGGCTTGACAGAGTGGGGTAGGGAAGATGGGATTGTGTGTCCAGGTATGCAAATATAAATGCAATAACCTGACTTAGCACCTACAATTCATAATGATACAAATCACGTTTGAAGATGCATGGCAGGGTTTCAGAATACTTACACAAAACCCTGGGATGCTGAGCTGATCAGATGATTGGTTGGTATGTGTCTTTAGGCTGTCTTGATACAAGTATGAGTGATTAGGTTAGACACATAAATTGTTTGTATTAATATACTTAAACTACAGAATGTATTTGAGCATTCAAAACTATTAACTTCGTGTATGTAACTATTTACCTGTATGTAAAATCATTATTTTCAGTGCACTGAGACCAAAAGTGCACCATCAGTATGTCTTTCTGTTGTTTCCCAACAAGGACAATATTCTGGAGCCTCTCTTTCTATTTTTTCCCCATTTTTTTTCTTTATTAACATTTCACCAAACAAGATGCCCATGGCATTTTCTGATAGCAGCAGTTGCCAGTAATTTGTGGGGCACCTTCTCCTGCCAAACTACAGGTGTACATACAAACCATGGTGGAGGAGAGATTACCAGGAGACAGAGCAGCAGAGCTGCTGCCAAAATGGGCTCTTACTGCTTAGAAAATAAATTCAGAATGTGTGGTCAGATGGTTCTGATGGTGGAAGTGTGTACTCAACTAGAAGGCTCTAAATTTCTAAAGAATATATGGGTTTGGTGGTACTCTTCAAGGAGCAAAGCTGTAGAAAGCTATTTTCATATGGATATGATGTCCTTCGTCTTTCATTATATTTCATCTCTATAGTGTAATGAATGGAAAAAGTTTGTTTTATAAATTATTCTGTCTAAAGTACATCCCGAGTGTGTAATAAGAGTGCTTAAACACACGAAGCACTCCCTAGATTTGCTTAAGAACTGAATGTGCTGCCATCTGGTAGTTGTACTCTTGTCTTCTTGGCAGTGTTTGACTGACTTCAGCTTTCTTGTGATGCACTGTCTGTCTCTTGGCTTAAATTTTATATATTCATTTTACATTTTATTTATGCTGTTAATGAAAGAAAAATGCCCTAAGTTGTTGTGACAAACTGATACTTTTATGGGAATAAAAGGGGCAGACTATCTCTTTAAAAGAAAACCTTTTTCGTATTCCTTGGTCTCAAGGTTGTTTCAGAATCCTTGTCTCTAAGACATGAAATAATGTAAGTCAAAAAGATGAAACCATGTATTGCTCCTGAAGTCGTTAACATGTATTCCAGGGCAGAAAGACCTATTAGTTTTGTAGGTAGTGGGAAACTTTGCAGTGTGCATTGAAAAGCACTGGGAGAGAGTAATATTCCAGTGTCTGCAGCACTGGGGTAGGGGGGATTGGTAGTTAAACAGTGTTGGTTAGGAGGGAAGGAGGGAAACATTGTGTGTTTGGATGTCAAGTACATGGAGCAAGAATTGTCTGAAGGTTGGTTAGCTCATTTGGGCTTTATGGGGGGAATAGAAAGCAAAAAATCAAATGTTTCTTACAGTATTTACCTTTTTTCCTGTGGAACTGTGGGAGTGAGTTTCCTCCTTTAAGCAGCAGCAAAAATGTGTGGTGACTGAGTGGTGTCCCAGCTGTCAGTACCTCATCTCCTACCACACCCTCCCCAACCTCACTTTCCTCTAGGAAAGCAAAGCAAATCAGAATATTCTTGGGACTGTAAAATGTCTATGTATGAAGCTGAAGATATGGATAACTCCATCATTCTTATCTACCATTCTTTGACATATGCTTTCCTTAAAGAGAGGCTTCAGTGGAGCTGAGTGGAGGATTAATTCAGAGAAATTATTTGTTTCCCCCTTTTTTTTTTTCTGGTCCCAGGCACAATTTCTTCCAGGTGTGGGTTCATTCAGCTTGTAAAGCTGACAGAGTAAAGAAGTTCAATTAAAACGTTTCCAGTGTTGTTCTTTTTTTTCTTTTTAAGTTTTAAAATCTAAACCTATGACTATACAATCTGGACTTAATGTAAAATATGATGTTGGGATATAAAAATGTAACCAACTTTACGAATAAGTTCTGTGGTTCATTTAAAATTTAAGTTTTCTTTGATGTTTCTTTTTATTTACTGAAGTTTTTTCTTATGGTTAAGAACAAGGGAAATATAATTGTAAGAATTTGTTTGGGAGTTTTCTGAAGTTGTCTTGACATGGCAATGTTATCCTTTCAAATTATTTATTAAGTAACATCTTAAACACTATCATTTAGATCTGTCTCATTTTTGTTCTACATAAGGAAGCCATTGGTGAAAGTAATAAAAAGTAGTCAGTGTAAACCAGATCTGTATTTACTGCATCATAGAAAGTATGCAAATAAACAGGATGCAAGTAAAGGCTTTAAGAAATGTTTTGTTATACATGGTTTCAGTGTTTCTGTAAATGGAAGTCCTCAGATGCTGGTGTATAGTGGTTTGGGGTCTCGTGTGTGGGAAATGTGTTCTTCCTGACATAGGAAATGAGGTTTTCTGTAGGAAATGTGTTTTGGGTAGCTATTTAAGCATGGGTATTTGCTAATGTGTTAATAGATAGTGACTACCTGCTTATCCCCTCTTGTACATCTTCCTTTCCTTGCTCAAAAATTTATTAGGATTAACTTACTGGTTTGCTCTGATTGCAGTATTTCACTAAACAGCCAGTGGCATTCTTCCTCTGAGGAAGCTTGCTACCATGCCCAGCAAACAGTGTTGCTTTCATCCTTTTCATTTAGAAATTTTCACAGACATAGAATAAAAAATACCTTTCTTCCACTTGATTTTCTTCCTTTTAATTTTTTAAAAAATTTATAAAATGACATTTACAGGAAAATTGTCAGTTACATTTTGGGGGAAGCTGTAACAGATTTGAAAAAAGTATTTTCTTCTAGGAGTGGTAAATCACTGTTGTAACTGAAATGGTTCTGAAAGTAAGAACATGTTCGTATATCAAGCAGGAAAGCCAGAGATCAAAGTTTTAGCAGTAAAATGAAGACATTGAAATGTTTTAAATTAAATCTTATTCTGTGATTTAACTGAAAACAAGACCACCTAAGTGAAGGCACCAGGATACCCTTATCAAGAAGGGAATTAAAAGAAGCTGCCCAAGACACAAAATGTCTCTTCCATGTAATAAACTGAGTTTAGAGTCTCAAATCACTTTCTGCTCAATTGATACAAGTTATTCTTACTGAGCTTTTACACTTGTACTTTTTGTCACAACCCATTGCCTCATTGCAAGTTATACATTTTGCAACAATTAAATATTTTAAGTGGGATAATGTATGTACAAATATGTGATGGGCTGCACTTAGAAGAAGCTGTAGTTATTAAATGCCAGAAACTTTGTGTTGTGAGCTTTATACCATAGTAGGAATCATTTCCAGTTCCTAATTTAATATAACATGAGCTGTTTTTACAGTGTAAAAACATGTGCAAAGGGGATAAAAAGTTATTACTCTTAACAACAAGTCAAAGTATCTTTTCATAAGTGGATGCTTTTTTGCCTATCAGTAATAAAACATACCCCAGTATATAAAAGATCATTAACAGATTTTTAGGGTCAATGAGTTACAATTCAGTTATAAACTGGAGTTTTGTGTACACAGATAAGCACCCACGTCCTGGCTGAAATAATCCAGTGCGTTCTCAAAGGCTTTTAAAACTTTCTGTGGAAAAGATGCCTATTTGCAGAAGCACAATTGTTCTTTGGGTTGATTTATTTGGCAGTTGGCAACAGGAAGTCTTTGGAGGTTTTTAGGTGGATGAGTAGGTATTTTGTGCAGAGAAATTTCTTTGCATCCTGATCATTGCAGTTGCCTTATGCTCTGTAGTGTTAGTTTGTTGCTGTCAAATAGTTAATTCTGTCTGAGATTTCTGTAAGGTGTATTTCTTTATGCAGTAGTAAATGCTTCTGAATCGCCCTAAGAAACAGAACTATAAACCATGAATTGCTAGAATGGTTTTCCCTTGTCTTTACTCTGGATATTTCTTTCTACTTTCAGTGCACTGATTCATCCAGTTCACCTTTTCTGTGCATCTGTCATGGTCTTTCTCTTCATGTGTTAAACATTAGTGCAAACAAAATAGAAAAAGAATCTCAGTTGCTTTTCATGTTGCTTTGTAGTTTGTCCTCAGACTTCAGGGAGGGAACAGCTAAATTGTTCAATATTTATGAGCTTACTTTGTCCTGCATAATTTTGCCTTTTCTCAGTCCATAATATTCTCTTGACTTTTCCACAGACTCACATTTCAAGACTTCCACCTGGAGCTGTGGCAGGACAGTCTGTGGCAATAGAAGGAGGAGTTTGCAGGCTGGAGAGTCCAGAAAGCAGCTGATTCTTCACTTCATTGCAAAGAATGTGAACGACTTTTTTGTACAATAAGGGTTTTTTTGTGTTTTAACAGATGTTGGAAATTCTGCTTTTGTTTTATACTCCGTATTGCAACCATGTGCACCATAACTTAAGACAAGTGCTGCTGTAGTTTATGTTCTCACTCTGTGAATGGGGGTTGTGTGCATGTTTATTTCGTCCCTGAATAAAATAGGAACTCTCCTCAGTTGTGCAAAGATCATGTATGATTAATAATTGTGTTTTCATTTTTTTGTGTTGAAGAATAACCAAAAGTTAAGAAAAAATAATTTAAAGGTATGGTCACAATTGTCATTCATATTCTAAATTTAAAAGTAACAGGCCTTTGAAGTGGCTTTATAATTATGCAAAAAATAATTATGGTTTCTAAGTTTCTCAGTGGTTTAAGGAAATCCAGAGGTGGTTTAAACATGAGTTGTTTTTTTCCTCTCCAATAAGGAGGATTTCTTTTTTTGTTCAAAGAATGGTTTCAGTGAAACAAACTAGAGCAAAATTAAGGCTCAAATTGTTTTTAGTCTTATAGGTCATATCTCTGTTCCCATACCAAGATGTTAATAGCTCCAAGCTGTATGTATTGCAAAAAGCTCTATGAAGATAATGTATCGTAATGCAGTCTTTATGTATAATGGAATATTACAGTGTAAATAAGAAAACAAAGTTTATGGAAAGATTCGATATTATTCTTCACTTCTGCTTTAAATCTATTTTTAAGAGAGGTACAGAAATGAACATATTACTGGATGAGAAGTGCAATGTGTATTAAGTGGCTGGAGGGAGGTCTGATACTGAGCTTTTGTATTGGTAAAGCAACTTCCTCAAGTCCAGCCACAGCATGGGTATTTATATAACTGTGTGTAATATGTAAGTACTGTGCATAAATTTACTGTAACTCTTTTGATACCTTCAACAAAACTGCAGTGTAAAACAATGTAATCCTTGTCTGCCTTGTGAAGCATTGGCAGCTGAACTGTCATTTGTCATCAGTTTGGATATGTGAGCCAGGCTGCCCAAGTCCTAAAAGTGAGTTCTGATGTACAACCTTCCACTCAGTCCTTTTTCCTTCACAGCACTGGCAGCAATAGAAGACTTTTGTAATTAATTCATTGTCCTGATAAGTATGCCAAAGAGAAACTAAAATAGTTCATCTTCTTCCCTGGTGGATATTTGATAATTCTGTTTTCAGAAATAGTGGATGAATAGATATTCAGACTGTATTCGCTTAATCGGGCATTGTACTTGCCTGTTTTGTAATGTTGTGCCTGCCTATAACAGACATACTTGACTGATGAAATGGTTATATTGATTGTAGTACCAATCTTTCATGAAAAAGAATAAAATTTTTTTAATAGCCTGACTTCATTTTCACTATTATACTACAGCATACATTGAGATACTGTCATCTGTTTGTGGTTTTTTAGTTGTGACCTCAAAGTAGTGCTATAGTTTAAGATATTTAAATTCAGTTCTGTAAATAATAAAGAACAGCAGCTTTCCAGATTGCACAACAACAACGTGGAACGTACCTGTATGGAAGTAGTTTGTGCTGAAATACCAGGTTGGATCCTCAGTGATATGCTCATGGTCTGAGGAAATGAAGGACTGTCCTGCATCACTCCAGAAATGATACAGCAGAAGCTGTGTTGTCACAGCCCTTAGAACTGCTCCAACACAGTTAATGATTAAATGACTTTGTGGACCCTTCACTGTGTAGTGAAGATGATGTATATGGGTTTGTGTGTACCCACATTTGAAAGTGGCCTTGTATTAGAAAAGCTAAAGGAACAGGGTTAGCCTGCTTTTATTCTAAAAGTGTTTTTCTATTTGACATCATAGAAATTTTGGCATAAATTCACTCTGTCATGCAATAAGCATGGCAGAATGTGTTAAAAAGTGTAAATTGATAAATTGATTATTTGCCTTACTTGCTAGTCTCTCTTTTTGGAGGTTTGTATCCTAGCATAGGATTTTTGTGGTTTGTTTTTACCTTACTTTTGTGTCTATACAATACCCCAATCAATTTTTTTCCTTTTTTTTGGTGCACTTTTCTACCGAAGGTAGGAATGAGAAGAGAACTGTCTTAGCACATAGGAATTTTGGTATCAGTAATTGGGAAGACTGATAGGAGCAGAATTTCCTATCAAACTCCCACTTAAACCAATGAGATATCTTACACTACTTTAATTATGGGTCTAATTGTGTTACTAGTTCTATTTTGAGCTTGAAAGATGCTTATGAAATACAAATGGTGAGGAGGGGACACTGTGCAATGACATGGTCTGTAAACCCTTGTGTGTGATGAGTAACCATTGCCACTGGTGTAAGCACATACAGCCCAGGAGGAAATTATACAGTTGACAGCAATAGCTGCTAAAATTATAAAGGAAGGGTGAGTAGGTAAAATACATAGAAATAAAATTTGAATACTGTCGATTTTATACTCAAACACACAATTACGTGTCCTAGGGGATTTTGTAGCAGACAGGTCGGTGCCAGGGTAGTCCTAGTCAGTCTTGGCCATAATAAATTTTCTTGCTTAAAGTTTGTAATAGGCTAAACCAAACCTAACACATAACCCATTTTTTGTCTTCCTTTGCTCCTGTGCCTCAACAGCATGACCCTGCAATGAGTGATTTCAAAGGGCTCCAACTGAGAAACTTATGGAAGAGAGGCTTGTGGCACTAAAAAAACTTAAGAGGTGATTTGAATTCCAGTTGTGGAGGGTTTTTTGTTTGGTTTGGGGTTTTTTTAATAAAAACTCTTAACAGTTTTTATATTCCGTAAATATGAAGACTATGCTTTTCTGCTTGTGAATTAACCTCCGGAAATGCTGTAACATATGAGAGATTTGACAGAGGTGGAGGAAGAGAGGATCTGATTTAGGGGAAATGCAGCCATTCACCTGGAAAGGACAGTAGAGAAGGTGCAGTGAAAAGAAGAAGGAAGCCTAAAAGAAAACAAATCTGGTAATGAATGTAGGGTTACTAGCAAGGTTGAGGTAACTGCTATTATTACTTAAAATGTCAATTAAAAGCAGAATATAGACAAAGTAGCCAAAGGAATTGGTGGTTATGACATTACAGGTACAATATTTCACAGTGTCATGTGGTAATGGTGCAACTGGGCAGTCTTTTTAACTCAGCTTTGAGCAGAATGATGCAAGATTAGATGGGAGGCTCTCAAGTTGTGTATTTAGATGCTTGTATAAATGAAAGCTTGCAATTTCACTATGATATCTTTGAGTTGTGTGAGTCGTTTACTTCGAACCAGTGAGGTATTTGAAGAGTTCTGTCACTCAGTGGTAGCAGGACTCACCTGTCGAAAGACTGCATTGCATGGCCAGTTTTTATAACTGATCATCAGCTCCTCATTCTCAAAAGGTTTGGCCACTCTAACAGAATTGGGACCAGTGTAATTCTGGGTGGCTGCAATCCCATCCTCTTAGAGAGTCACCTTTTCATACTGAAATATGGCTTAGGAAAAGAACCTGGTTTTCAGATCAGCTTGGTTGATAGGAGAAGGTTTAGGAGAGAATTGAAGAATTGAAGGGAGATTTGATCCTGTGGCTAAGTTAGGGAAATAAAGGCTCTTGTCAGCAGAGTATGCAAAAAAAGTTTGCCAACGGGGAAGAGCGGAAATCAATGGAAAGTGAGTAGAGGGAAAACAAAATTATTTTCAAGGAAAAAAAAATAAGAGAGAAACCAAAAAACCTGGGTAAGAATTGATACAGCCTTCACATGCTATTAGGGCTTGTCTTCCAAGGGATATTTGTAGAGACAAAGTATGAACTGCTCTATTACTCTTGGTTTTCATGTGAAAAACTTGTTTTGGTTTACAGCAAAGTGAAGACAAACATAGAATTTCTGTGGCTTTTAGCCTCTGTGGAATGCCAGCAGAGGTTTTGTAGATTCCTTGCAGGAGGCTTGGGAAAGAGCCACTGCCTCATACCAGAGGCCAGATCTGCCAAGAAATGCTGAGAACCTGTAACATGCAGGAAATTGTGTTGAGATTTTATATGGAAGCTTGTGGCAAAGGACTCCTGTAGTGGGTCTAAAGACAGCATTACTGATTAATAAAACTTATCTCTTTTCATTTTGCTCTTTTATAGGAAAACTTGCGGGAGGTTGTGCTGCTCTAATAATTCCATGCTTGATTATTCACTCCATTGGGAGATAACACAGAGATAAGGACTCTGTCAGGTACACTGACTTTTATTGTTTTAGATTCTACAGTGACACAGCATTTATCTTCCACGTAACTTGGGGGGTAAATTCCCATAAAGACCATTAGCATCACTTGATAGTGATTTAAACACAACAAATGTGTCTTGTTACCCACTCCTGTCTGCCTAATGAAGCAAATAAAGTGTTAGCACGAGCAGCAGGTCCAATGAGACCTGCTTTCCTCTGGCCTTGTGCCATCGTGCACCTCCCTTACCTCAGTGACACTGCTGTACTGCTGCAAATATCCACTAAGGCACACAGATAGAGACCAGCTAAGCTCATCTTTCTGAAACAAAAAGCCTTTCAAAGTGAAATGCCATGTTCAGAAAGCATTGCATGGAGGCAGGTGTCTGAGCTGAGATCCTGTCCCCAGTGAGGTCACTTGGAGCTCAGCCATCAGCTTCAGTGGAGCCAGGATGACACCCTTGGAGGTATTTATCTTAGAGGACTCAAACTTTATGAATCCACTAATGCCAGTACTGGAGGCTTTGGAAATGAGGTGGTGTGAGATGTTTTGATGACTCATACTTATTTTTTTGATTATCTGGGAATATCTGCCGGGTGTGTAGGGCTCCAACAAGCCAAAGTGGAAGAACCAAACCACAGACTCGTCTGGGCAATTAATCTGCTGTAGCCAAGCAATGACTGTGCTAAAAGGAGCTAAAGGGCTCTCAACATTTATAATTTACAAGTTTTCCTAAAGATGATAATTTCTGCAGCCCTGGTTTCGCTTAAGGGACATGTATGTGAATAGTAGCAACAACATACCACCAGAGCACAATCTTGGGCAAGGATTCCTGTGGTACAGCTCACCTGTGGCAAACCACTGTGTCCCAGGTAAGTGCCAATAAGCCATGACACCAGCCTGGATTGTAACATCTTCTGTACGTACTGTACCTGCAATAGAAATCCTATTGAACATGGTTTTTAGAATTTTTTCCTTAAAATGTGAGTTGTGACTGATAGCAGCCCCACAATGTGCTTCAGTTCTGGAGATCTCCCAGTCCTGCTCCCTGTCAGATTGAGATTTGGTCTAAAGTTGAGATCAAATTGTCCATATTTGAAAATATTGCTGCTTTTTGCAGTGAAGAGTAAACTCTTTGGTACTGTACTGTGGACAGGTGTCAAGGCACTGGCTGTGAGAAGCAGGATGGGCAGCAAGGAGTGAGGAAAAAAAAGTCAGAAATAGCCCCATGAGCCCTTCTTGCAGGAGAGGGTGCAGGATTTGTGGACGAGGGAGTAACATTGAGGGAAAGAGGATATCGAGGAAGATTGTGTTTTAATTTGCCTTTGTCTATTGCTATCCATACCTATTATAATTAGCCACACATTAAATTAATTTTCCCTAAGTTGAGGGGTTTTTACCCATGATGGCACCAGTATCAATTACACCTGCAGCCATGATTCCCTTCAGGACTAAATCCAGAGACTAAAACTTTGTAGAAGATATTATTCTGGTCGGTTAATTTTCTCTTGGGCCAGGGGACTGATGTTTTTGGGCTTTGCAGCTACATGATTGTGTAAAGGAAACATGAGAATGCGTGGCTGGAAGAGGGATGGGGAAGACAGAAACACTTGCTGGTGTTAAATGGTGTATAAAATGAAATTTCCCCCATCATCCCACTCACTGGGATTCTTCTTCATGCAGGTTGTTGCTCTTACTTCTTCCAGTCCATCCCTGGAAGTAGCTGCTACAATGCACCGTGGATCTTGTCAGGAAAGCATCTCTGTGTCTATAAAATCGCATTTGTGGCTGATTTTATCAATCCTAGTGAAATGCAGTTCTTGATCCAATGAAGAAACAGTTTCTAAAGTTTGGAGGTAGTGAACTACCCAGAGGAGATAAGAACAGGCTGAGGCTTGAGGTAGTTAAATTAATGATCAATGTTGTGCCATGATGGCCTTTGAGAATAATTGCATGTCTGTGGAAGGGAGGGATATTGTTTCAAACCCCATTTTATTTATCAACGTGTCACATAATGTCCATGAAAGAAAATTTATCTAACCAAAAGACAATGCCGTGGCACAGCAGAGAATGTTGTATGGTAGATGATTTGCGAACTGTTACAATTAAATGACTCCAATTCCATTCATTCCTCTGGGAAAAGGATTAATTGGATAGAAAAAACATTATTTTGAGTATCTTCTTTGCACATCAAAAGAATAGTTATTCCCTGATAAGTTTCAAGAATCTTGACTGGCGTAAAGAAGGTACCAAAATAAGAAAAGAACTCAAAAATAAGGAAACACCCAACTAAAAATGATGAACAGAAACCCAGCAAAAAGTTAAAAACAATACACAAGGGGCAGAAGGCAACTGAATGATCCTGTTCTCCAAAGTGTGACTTGGACAGAGTTTTACCTTTAGGTATGAGCTAATGCTTTCTTCTTTTAGTACTTTTCTGTTTTACTTGTTTTCAGTTTTGACGCTAAAATGCCTTTTCTTTTGCTCTGCTAAAGCATTTTCTCTTTAGGTATCTCTAAAGTCACACAAGTTAGTTTAAAACAAAGATGCTTTTACTGCTGTGGGGATGCCAAGCCCAGGTCAGGTAGTCAGTAGGAAATAACCCTGTACAGAATGGCACCCAAATGCATTCAGGTGTCTGAAGAAAAGGGCAGGCTTTCAACACTCCCCTGTGCTTTGTCTTCAAATTAGTTCAAATTTCAATCCCTCATCCGTTTCACTGCAATAGGATGAGCCCATGTCAGGTGATCTCAAAAAAGGCACACACAAAGTGGTACAATCCTTCCTTTTACCCATCCTGGAGAGGTAATGAAGAAAACAAGGCCTGTTGATTTAGTTTCCCTTGCAAACTGAAGTGTACCACTCACCTTGCCCAAGCCCTGCCCTGAGAATATGTCACAATGTCTTCAGGATGCTTTCTGAATGCCCCAGTGTGGTGATTTGCCCTCAGGGTACAGGGAGTACTAAAGCCTGTTTCCATCGTTCTGATGTCCCTTCTGAATTACTGCCGAGAGTCAGAAGAATAATTTGCCTGGGAAAGTGCTTGAGGTCTCCACTTTAAAAAAGTTAGAGACTCCAAAAACTACATTTTAATGGATTTTTTGATAATAATGGTGGCCAGGCTGGTTAGTCAGTGTGATTAACTATTCATTTGGAAATCCTAGGTGCAGATCCTTTCAGGCCAGTGTGCTCCTGGATATGTGCACGTGTTGTCTTTATTCATAAGCACTTTATGTCCCATTCTCTTCACTCTTTTCATCTTTATTTTATCTTTCTCTAGCACTATCACTTGTTTCAGTTCAATACTATTAACAGAGGGTCAATAATTAAATTTCCCCTGTGAAATGAATGTGTGTGGCTAGAAAGAACAGGGAAATACATCAGGTTCCTGAATTGAAGGGAGACTCATGAGTCCCTTGAGGATCCATGCCCAAAAATGCTTTTGTACAGGATTTTTTTCCCAGTTAGGGCTAAAATGTAAGTTGCTGTGACCTCTGTTGGCACAAATGTGCAAGAAACCAAGCATTGTTTGCTCCAGTGATTACAGGGCAACCTCATTCACAAATGAGAACCTTTTAGGCTGATGCAAAAGTTTTGAATTTTTATTTCTATTTATTTCCACCAGTTTTCTGCCTATTTCATTTCTCAGATTTTTCACTACTCAGATTTTTCACAACTGGTAAAAATCACCTGCACAGTAATGTAGGGCCAGTGTTACACTGAATATCACCTGGGTGAGGCAGTGCGTCCCTGCTGGCAACAGGGAAGCTGGTGAAGGGGGCAAAGGAACCATCCCTGCTTTTTGTATTTTCTGGTGAGTTTATTTTTTCTGCCCATCAAACATCAAAGATGTTGCTCCATGCAGTCCTTTTGCAAAGACTAGTACAATGTTCATGTAATTTTGCCATGAGAAATCCTCTATCCATGATATAAAAGTAGACACAGTGACTTTTTTGAACAAGGCTTGTAAGAGAAAGAAATCATAAGCTTTTGCTTCTTCTTTGCTGAAAACTTTCATGTGGCTGGAAAGAAGATACAAGCCCTTTTCCCTTCCTGGTTACTAATTCTCCTTACCCGAAAATAACAAACGAGAGCTGACATCTCCTCCTCATCTTTAGTGTTCTAATTATTTCTCTCTCACATGCGTCTTGTCAGGAAAAAAAAAATCCAGTGACTTGACAGTGGAGTTTTCCTCTCAGTTTATTCTCTGGTGAAACAATGCAGCTCTCAAATTCACCATGCGTTCATACAAATCCAAAAAGGGTCACCTGTTGTTGACTCTTTCCTCTTTCTGTCCTGATAGCCCACTGCTCCTGCATCCCCACTTCCCTGCTTGCCAGTGAGCTATGGAGTCTTCAGAGTGTGCTTGTGGCCTCAGGTTAGGGAAGAGGGTAGAGAACTTTGATCCAGCTCCAAGGAGATGATGGGTGGAAGCTCTGTGACATGCTCTTGTGCCCAGGCTTTGAAGTCTGGGATTAGGCTGGGGGAAGGAAGAAGTCCTGTACGATATATCCTTTTGATGTGAGGCTCTGGTGAGGGATGATGTGAGTCCAACTCAGGACAGTGAGGCTCCAGCTTGTGCTGAAGGGCTGTGATGAGCCCTTCCTCTCTCCTGGGACAGAACATCCTGACATGCAGAGCTGGAGAAATCCTGGGATTCCCACATTCTGGGCTATGGATTTGTTGACAGACTTATTTTTCACTTGAGCATAGTAGATAGAGTTTGTCTTCTGCTTGGAGGTGATTCATCTCTCATTATGCTTAATAATTAGAATTCCATGCTCAGCTGCTGCTTCTCCCGTGCTCTGCCAAAGGGAGCAGTCTCTGCTCTTCACAGCTCCATCTGTTGGCATTGCTTTGCCATATTGGAAAAAGGCTAAAAAAATTATATTCTTTCCTCTCCCTCCCCTCCTCCAGCAAGAAGAATCGCCTTTTTGTTTGGAATGTGAAGGAGAAGAAGGACATGGGACATGGGCACCATTTGCTGGGCTCTGAAACTAGTCAGGAAAGCTCCTGCATCTCTGGCTTCCCCTGCATCTTCAGCATCCTCCACAGCCCAGTGTGTGCCTGGTGCCTGCTGAGCATGCTGCGGATCCGGGCAGCGATGAGGAGCCAGTGTCCCCACACCATCTCCTTTGCTTTTCCAGCCCAAACTTGCCACACCAGGCACAGCAGCAGCAGCCACCTGCCAAGGGCTGACCAGGGCTGTGCTTGCTGGAAGCAGAGAAGGTGGCAGTGGCTGGCGATGTGGAATTGCCGTGGGAGCTCTGAGTCCTGCCCATGCACACAGACAGCTGGGTGAGAGCTGCAGTAGCAGCTGGATCCTAAGAGAAAAGAGGCAGGAGCCATCCCTACACAGCGCCCAGCTGGGGGCTACATAAAGGATGGCTCCAATCCTCTGGGCAGCCTCCGGTGAGCAACAGAGCCAGGAGCTGCTGTGCTCTGTGCAGGGGCATGTCCCAGCCCTTGGGAGCCACCTGCTCACAGAGGGCTGTGCTCCAAAACCAGGGCACAAGGACCAAGGGTGATTGCTGGTGGGGAAGTGGTGCTGTGGGGGACTTGGAGGCTGCCTTGGATGAACACAAGGGATGGTGATCTCTAGGGGTGAAGTACTGCAGGGCAGGGCATTGTATGGATCAAGGTTTGTGGTAAGACACTGGCACAGGTTGCCCAGACAGATGGTGGATTCCCCATCCCTGGAAATATTCAAGGTGAGTCTGAATGGGGCTGTAAACAGCCTGGTGTGGTTGAAGATGTCCCTGCTCATTGCAGGGGGATTGGATCAGATGAGGTCCCTTCCAATCCAAGCTATTCCACGATGTACGGTTCCGAGGGCTCGGAGACGCTCCGGAACGAGCGTGGCAGGTGGCAGGCGGTTGCTATGTCAGACCTGGCCACAGGAGGGTACCACAGACAGTGACACGGTTTCAGCAGTGGAACTGACACACGGAGTAAGGAACACCACATCTTGCTGCTCCATTCCCTCTCCTGCCCCGCCGCTACAAGTTTGGGAGCGAAGGTGTGAGCAGGGCTCATGTCCCAGCTGGGCAGAGCATCAGCCTGGTGTGTCTCCGCATGTGAATCCCTGGCAGAGTTTTCTCCCCCGCTGTTGGGAATGTGCCGGATTAAGCCATCGTGCTGTGTTTGAGGTGTAACCAGGAGCTGGGACTGCCTGGCACAGCATCCGTGGGGAGCGAGCCTGCTTCCCACCCTGCCCTGGGGAACAACTGAGAGTAAAGCTGTCTGTGCAGAACCCGTGTGGCTAGGGGAGGTTGGAATTCAACACATACTTCTCTCTGTTTTCAAGGACCTTTAGCCCAACGCTGAGTGCCAGCACACTCAGCCATCTCCCCTGTGGCTCCAGACATGCCGGGCTCAGCTCTGTGGCTGGGCTTCAGCAACTCCACGGATGGCACTAGGCAGGAACGAGACTGGCATCCAACAGGGTGGCTTCAGTTGCCTGGAATTGTCCAAAAGCTGGAGCAATTTAAAAAATGAAGTTTACAAACATGCTCACAAGCAAATGGTTTTCCCTTGAATGGTTTATATGAATCTCTGTTTAAAAAAAAAAATTATCTGCCTTCCTGAAAGTGTTGCCTTCTTCCAACTACTTATAGTTTAGGTATGAACTGGCTTGTGGAGCATCCAGTGTTTGACATCAAATACTGAAAGTTTTCAGTATTGATACCTCAAACGTAGCTGGTCCTAAAGCAAGAACGGGGCTTTGTTAATTTTATTCTTTCTATTTTTTATATATATAATATATATTTTCCTCTATTTATTCTCTATATATTTTATCTAAATATTTACTTATCCTTTAATCATGCTTATTAATTGGTTTTATAACGGTTTTCTTCTTTAAGTCACATCAGATATTCAGAATATCAGGAATCGGTATTCTTTATGATGAGAGCAAATATTCTGATTTTTTGATAGAGGTTTTTTCCCCTCCCTAAAAGGAGAAAGCAACCTGCCAGCTAAATAAATGCAAATATTTTGTTTCTCATGCTATCCAATGCAGCATGCAATATGATTCAGCCTCATTTGTGAAGGAACAGTTCTAGTTACACAGATGAAAAATTATACTTAAAAGGCAAAATCAAACAGAACTGTGTAGCTTGTTTGTTTATCTTCAGCGGTGATTTTCCTTCAGAGACTGAAGCCTGGCCCAAAGCTGACATAACACAAGATAGATTGCTTCCATGGACTTCAGTGGGAGTTTGGATTGGATGATGTGAAGTTGCAAAACTATAAATGCCTCTCAGAAGGACATGAGAATAACTTATTCATGATGGAAAAAGTGGGATATGAACACTGCAGCGACTGCTTCATTTCCCCAGATTTCTCTGCCTTGAAAAGGTGTTCTACAAATTCATGTTGAAGAAGGCCCCTACCAGAGGAGGGCGTGCAGGCAGGATTTGGGCTTTCCCCACCAAGGAGAACACCTCTGGGTGCTCCATTATCACAGAATCACAGACTGGTTTGGGTTGGAAGGGACCTTTAAAGGCCAATTATTCCAACCCCTCTGCCGTGAGCAGGGACATCTTCCACTACATCAGGTTGCTCAAAACCCAACTCAACTTTGTTTCCAGGGCTGGAGCATCTACAGCTTCTTTGGGAAACCTATGCCTGTGTTTCACCATCCTCACTGTAAAAGATTTCCTCCTAATACCTGATCTAAATCAACCCTTCTTCAGTTTAAAACCATTATGCTTGTCCTGTTGCAACAGGGCCCGCTACAAAGTTTATCCCCATCTTTTTTAAAAGCCCCCTTTAGGTATTGGAAGGGACTTGAATGTCTCCCCAGAGCCTTCTCTTCTCCAGGCTGAACAATCCCACCTCTCTCAGCCTGTTTTCACAGCACAGGTGCCCAGCCCTCTGATTATCTTCAGATTATCTTATGGCCCTCATCTGGACCTGCTCCAACAAGTTCACATCCTTCCTGTGCTGAGGATCCCAGACCTGGATGCAGCACCACAGGTGGGGTCTCACCAGAGAAGAGTAGAGGTGCAGAATCACCTCCCCTGAGCTGCTGCCCATGCTGCTGCCCTCTGGCATGATCCCCTGGCTGGAGTGCAGGTACTGCCATCCCAGGAAAAGCAGCAGCCCTTGGCAGAAATTCTCCCTGCACTGCTCCAGGCACTGGAATGGAGCAGACACAAGGGTCTGTGTGCAGGCAGGAACCCACCTGCAGGCTCAGCATCGTGCTGGCCATGGAGCTGAGAGCTCAGAGAAGAGCAGTATCCCCTCTTTGGCAGGTGGGAAGTCCATCCATTGAGATCCAGCAATATCAGACAGAGAAAGTCAACCAGTGGTTACCTGGGTGCCCCAAGAACCTCCTGGGTTTCTCATACGCCTTATCACAAAACTGGGACAGAGAAAGCCCCAGACAGCCCCAAATTCTGCTTCTTTGCTGAGCTGTCCCAGCCAATTTGCAGCAGATTTCAGATGTCTTCACAGTTTGAAGCAAAGCTGCTACCAGGGCTTGGGAAATGTGAGCGAGCCTGACTTCAGTTATGGAAAACTTACGAGGCAGAAGTATGAAAAGCTTGCTGGTAAATCATTTACAAGAAAATATCTTGCTCAGCATGGGGTTTGCGTTGAGGGGGTCATATTTAATGACCTGCTTCAAATGTTAATATAAATCATTACTTCCTCACCAGCTAAATCACGGCTGCCTCATGCTCTGTGTGCTCTCCCCTAGAAATGTCACTGACTCGTGAACATGCTGGAGTTTGGAGCCACGTGGCACCGAGGGATGGAGAGAAGCTCAGGAAACGTGAGGGGCTGTCGGGCATCCCAGGGGGTGATGCCCATCCCTGGCTCGGCTGTGCAGCTCCTCAGTTTGCTCTGCCTCTGCAAAATGCAGGATCTTTGGGAATATTTTGTCAGCCTGCTAAACTTGAACAAGCTAAATGAACCCACGTCCCTGGTGCAGAAGCAGGGGCAATGTTTAGGAGGATGTAGAAGGCAGGTGTTTGGCTTTGGTTGAATGATGCCCATGAGTTATGCAGGGAAACTTCTTTCAAACTGCACAATAGACCTGAGGCTCACCTTGGATCAGTCAGCAGAACTTCCCAATGGAGCTGCCTCAGGCAGAATCTCCTCGGGTCAGGCACACTCTGCATCAGTAAGAGGTGTAGGAGTGGCAGCCTGTGAGTGCGTGGCCAAAGGAATGTGTGTGTGTGGAACTCCCTCCCCTTGGAAAACAAACATTGCGCCTCTGAAAGGCAACAGCCACTGCAAACACGAGGGAACGTAAGTCCCACATCTATTTCTTGGCAGTGGATACACTTGGTGCTGGAAGGAGGCTATGGGCTGCTTTCACCCATTTATTTTACACAAAGCAGTGAAGGAGAGAAGCCTCAGGATGTCAACAGACAATTGGGAGCTCGCTGCTTTTTTTTTAACCTTTAGATCATAACTTAAAAAATGAAAAATGCATGGCATACTCTTTGTCCTTGCTGCCAGTGTGAGAATGTCAGATCTGTAGGTCATTCAGTGAGATTTTATGGTAACGACATGCAAGTGAAAACTGTTATTGCTTTTGATGGATATGTTTAACACAATGGTACTTTTACACTTTAAAAAGTGAGAGGAAAACTTTAATATCTTCAGTCTGCAGTAAGTACAAAAAGCAAAGTCAAAGCATGTTTAAGATATTATTCTTTCTTAACAGAACTATTTTAGCCAAGGAGAGGAAGCAGGAGTTGAGATCTGGCTTCAAAGTAAGTGAGCAGTTTTGGATTCACAGTGAAGACGGAGTAAGAAGGTGTGGAATATTGTGTGAATGGGAAAAAAATCTTTAGCAGAATCACAACTACCATAAATATAGCTGTAAGATTGCCCAGAGAGGGACTTACCCTGGCTGGGCTGTCCTAATCCCCATGCAGAAACCAAGACTGGTGCTTGCCAGGTCTGTGTACATCGTGTTTTCCTCAGTCTCCTCTTTTTTCCTCCTTTATGCATGAGTAAGATTTTAATTTTAGCAGAAATTCTGGTAGGCTTTTGTGGGCAGGTTGGAGAAAGGAACTGAAGGATGATATTTTTATTTCTTCACATGAATGCAGGGAGGTTTGTCTGAGCTCAGCTGGCAAGGCCACCATCAGAGAGGTGTCACAAGTCTGGTTCACATTTGGTTTCCCAGGGATGTTATTGAGGAGAGAATATTCGAGAATGTTTGAAGTCACCATGCATGGGCAGGCACAGAGCTCAAACCATTCATACAGAGTGGGCTGCACATGAGTTTGACACTGGCAGATTCACCCAGGTTTGTCTGGCCATGCCCCTGGTTGCACAGGAGGGCTCCCAGGCCCAGCTCCTGCTGTTATGTGGCTCCATGCAAGCAATACATGTTAAGAAGTGTAAAACTCTGCTCGTATATTATCTTGCAGCTCTGATGGGCTGGTATCTGCCTGGATTGTAAAGGAATCTCACCGACCAGATTAATTCATCCAGAGGCTGAATTTCCTTCATGTTGTGCTTCTTCAGTAGTACTGCAAGGGGCTCCTCTGTGAGAGGAATGATGTTTTGAAGGGCTTAACCACAGGGAAACAGGAAACGGAGCTGATCTCGCCAGTCCAGACAGGGACCCCAGGCACCCCTACCAGTGTCTGGTGTGAAAGCAGAGAGAAAATAGCTCAGTGTTTCTCTTCACTCCCACACCACTGACCTATGCTGGAGTCCAAAAGCCACCCCTGCCTGCTCTGTTTGTTTGTTTGTTCAGCCCTCGTACACCCCTGTTTACTCACCAGCACCAAGGGACTCTGCCTCATTTGGCAGCCTCTAATGACAGCTTAAGGCTCACCGCCCTCTACTAACTCTGTGTTGTTAAGAATACACTTTTTTCCAAATGAGAAATGGCAGCAAGCAAACACAGGGAATGGCTCTTCTCTAGTTCACAGTGTGTTTGCTTTGTCCCACACCTTTGTTTTGGGAGATGCTGTTTTTGTAGAAAATTAGTCCAGAGCTGGGTAAGTCTAACTCAGCTCTTTCTAAGTATGTTTTCTGGGGAATATCATGCTGAAAAGTAATAAGTAGCTGAAAAACAAGCTACTTCTCACAGCCAAAAATGTGAACTGAAAATGAGCTCAAGAACCATTGATCGTGAGATAGGCAGAAGCCTTTAACTGAGATTGGCCACAGTGCTGTAGGATGACTATTACTGGTCAGACACTTCCTGAAATGCAGTGGTGTCAGGAGCTAAAATTACCAACATTTCTGTGGGGTTGTAAACTAATTCTTATTCTGTTCCATCAGCCACTGTATTAGTGGTGACCAATTTTTCCCTACATTGGTACAAGGGGAAATAACCACAAGAATAGTCAATGAGCTATTTATAAAGATGTAATGCAATGCACGCTCATCTGCTTCTGATGAGTGGGTCTGGCCATCAGCAAAACCATGAGGGATTAGAGGAGAAAATGATTTTGTGTTTCTTCCTGTACTTTTTACTGTTAATCTACAGCGTTTGATCTGGTGCCATTCCAACATCTGAGCCTCAAACCTTTTGTGTGGGTGAGACTCTCCTTGGTTGCTCTCACCTGACTGCTGAGGTGTGATGAATGGATGGAGAGGATCTGCAAGGTACACTGAATAATCACATTCCCCATCTCCACTCAGGAGCAAAATATCTTTTGTTTAACAAGGGATTTTGTGTGCCATTCCCTTTAGCACTCCTGCAGCTGTATAGTATGCATTATTCATTCATTTCCTGTGGGCTGCAAAAGGTGTGATCATTAATCTCATATTTTTAGTTGATGTCTGTTCTATTGGTTTGGTGGTCTTTGAAGCACTTAGGAAAAACTTGGGAATATTTATTAAGTTTTTTTTAAGAATTGAAATAAGTATTGTCTTCAGTGGGAATAGACATCCCTTTGTGCTGTCTGAAGTTGATAACCCTTTTCTACGCTAAACTAATTGTATTTGAATTCCTCTCCCTGGTTTATCTAAGACAGTCATTTTATGTCATATCCATGCTGGAAAGTTCAATTTACATCAATCTTTAAAATTTCTTTATCCATTCTGGTAGAAATTGGTTAAACTAGGTAGATGTTGCCATTGTAGTGATAAAGAAGCAGTGGAGATTTGGCTAGTGGGGGCCCTGCTGTGCTCTCGTGTTTATGCACACTCAGATTTACCAAAGAACAAATGAAAGTGCCTTTTGGCCTTCAGGTTGGAGTATCTCCTCATGTTGAGATGGAGGGGCTTGGATGGTTGATGGGATGTGCCTTGTGCCCATAATTATTGCTGTACACAGTACAAAGTGTCATCTTGTGTCTATAACCAGGACTGCAACCAGGACTGCCTGTTATCTCTGCTCTTAGGGAATACAGGTTTAGCCAAAGAGGTTGTGACCAAAACCCCAAACCAGGTCCCTCTGTCTCACTCACTCTTCCTCAGCTGGGACATGGGGCTTTCCACGCCGCAGCATGAGCAGAAACTGCTGTTCTGTGAGGCCACTAAGCATGTGTGCACACATGTCAATTCTATGGAGATCCAGATGCCCTCCTCCAGACAGCTTTCTGAAAAAAATGACTTCATATAGGAAAGATGTGTTTTTCACGTCTGGCTCTTGAACATTGTTTTTTGGTTCCATGGTATTTTCTGTAATTAGCAACAAAAATTCAGGCACAGGAATATAGTGTGTGTTTGTTCCATGAAGACCTGGGACCATTTTGATATTTTGTAAAAAAAAAAAAAAAAATGAAAAGCTCATTTAATACCAGCCCAGCTATTTATACCTCTTGCACAAACTTAAACATAACAAAAAGTGCAACATAACTCATGAAGCAAAGGAGTGTCTCTGCCAAGTGTAATATTTGTATTTGGAAACATGGTCTATATTGTATGAAGCAGTAGCCTTCTAACTGCCTCCAAGGTTTCTTTTGGCTGATGTTTATCCAAACAGTCTTGCTCTTCATTCATTTTAATGGCTGAAAGGGAGCTGAGTGTTTTCCCTCGGTGAGTCGGGCACGGCTCAGCCTCTGCTCCTTCGGCTGGCGCCGGGTGCCCTGCGAGCCCACGGCACAGCCCCGAGCCACCCTCCTCCTCCTCTGCACCCTCACACAGGGGCCAAGCCTCTTCTTCTGCCTCTGATTTTGCCCTGTGCCTCCTGCAGATCGATGGCAATGAGTCACAGCACCCTTGTTGAAAGGACACACTGCGCTTTTCTGTCGTGGCTGGGAGTGACTCGAGCAAACCCACGGGATGGGTGAGAAGCACTTGAACTGGTGCCATCAGGGAGTCTGGAACTGGGAAACATCCATGGGCTCCTGCTCTGAAGGTGACAGTGCTCAGGTAAAAAGTGTGAATTGTGTTCTCCTTGCATTTTAAATACCCGATTTTGTAAAATGTGGGTGCTGCCTTATCTCATATGTAAGGCTGATGTCCTTGTCATTCTTTTCCCATGTAGAAGAGATTCACAGATTCACAGAATATTCTGAGTTGGAAGGGACCCACAAGGATCATCAAGTCCAACTCTTAAGTAAGATTGCACCCAAAACTCTTGTGTTATGAGCACCATGCTCCAACCAACTGAGCTAAACTCGGGTTAGGGGTAGGCTCAGACTTGGGTTCAGGCTTATGTTTAGGGTTAGGACTAGGTTAGGATGAGAGTTAGGGTTAGGGAAGGGCTAGGGTTAGAGTCAGATTTGGGGTTAAGGTTAGAGTTAAGTTTAGGGTTTGGAAACATTCCCTAGCTCTTTATTCCCCCGCTTGAATTCTCTTTTAAATATAGTAGTCATTACAAAAATAAAAACAAAAATGAAATAATGGACATCCTCATCAATAATAATTTTAGTAATAACAACAACAACAACAACAATAAGAATTCATCTTCATCATCGTCATCATCATCAAGTGCAGCATAGTCGTCTGGACTACCAGGCTGCACTTTTGCCATACCCACTGGGTAAGCTGAATTTATTAAAAGAATATACAGATTGAGTGAAGCTTATACCTAAATGACTTAACAACGAGGTTTCCAACCCATGCCCTGAAGAGCCCAAGACGCCAGGATTTATTTCAAGAAGACTTTTCAGCACAAAATAATGAAACTTTTGGGAATGGTGCAGTTAGGAATAAGGTAGAGTTGCTATACAAAGCAGTGGAAGCAGGAAGCGGGGAAGGTGCAAGTGATTCAAAGATGAGTCAAAGAGGCATATTAATAATTGAATCTTAGGAATAAACAAAGACCAAGCCTTGTTTTTCCCTCTGCTTTTCCCATCTGTCAGTTATGTAGCACGTTACCGTTGCCTCACTGTTCCGGACACTATCACAGCAGCCATTTTTTCATGTGGATGAGTTGTTCCTGAAAAATGCTGTTGGCACAGACAACTCTTATTTTTCACACAAGGAATGTAGGTCTTCCTGTTCCACATATTTTTCTTCAATGAGCGTAGTTATTGTTGTCATTGGGAGGAAAATCCTCCGTCTGTCTGGTAAAATACTTGAGAGGGGGAGATAAAGCACGAAATCTTTTTGTTGTGGCTGAGGATTTCCTCTGCAAGGCTCCACTTCTGTGATTCACGACTCTTCTCCAAAAGAAATGCAAAGCTGGGATGGGTATTAATCTTGATTTGCAGTCCAGGGCTAAATCCATGGCTCAAAATAACTCAAATATCCACCAGCACCTATGGAGGAGATTTAGGTCAGATTGGTGATCAGAGCTCCAGTAAGTGGCACCTCTTCATTCTGCTCCAGGCTCGGGGATGTGCCCTCATGCTACCTCGGGAGTGCTGCTGGATGCCATTGGTGCTGAGATTGCCAGGTATGGGGCATCATTTGGGCCTTCCCCTTCAGGGTTTCCATGGCAAAGCTCAAGTAATTACCTGGAAAACTCTCTTCGAAAGTCACCTGCCAATCCATATCACAGCACGGAGTCTGCTTCTGTATTTTTTTCTTTTAGTGCAAGAAAAGATGCACTGATGGAAGAATAATAATAATAATAATAAATTTTTTGGTGTTGAAGCAAAAACATGAAGGCAAGTGTTCTGATTTTTCTCTAAAGTTAGAGCTATTGTTCATCTGGGCAATATTTGTGTATGAAATGGAGGCAGAGATCTGTGTTTTGGGGGACAGCCACTCTGTGGATAAGTGCAGAGATCTGTGTTTTGGGGGACAGCCACTCTGTGGATAAGTGCAAAGGAATTCTGCCACAGCTTTGCCATAAATTATATGTTGTCTGAGGGATTTAACAATATCACAAAGTTCATCGAGAACAGGAACACTCATTTTCCTATCTTTTCCTGCCAGCAAAATGAACAAGCGATTGAGCTTCCTTAAAGAAATTCCAGCCAGTAGCTGTGCCAGCTCTGTCTTCCTCATGTTCGTGTGTGTTTGCTTTGTTCCTGAGTCCCAGATGGATTTCTGAAAATGGCACAGGGTTGCCAAAACGCATCTGAAGACACATATCATCAGTATGCACAAATTGTAAGGAATGCAGCCCCTGGAGCGATGGGTGATTTCATCAAAAGTGACTTTCCAGCTACGCTGAAACCTTTCATGTCTCTTGTGCAATCTGCAGTGCTAAAGCAAACAACTCCAGTGCCAGATTGTCATAAGGATATGAATACTTCAGCTTATTAAAGGGCCACAGTCTTATCAAATCAGAGAAGATATGAAATCTCAAAGAAGATTAAGCTGCTATAAATACAACTAGGTAGATATAATTGATTTCTCTCTGAACGCATAAAATTCCCAAACACCCAAACACTTTTAAACCTCTTAAGGATTTTTAGTCAAAGCACCAAAATCTACTTGCCAAACCTTTGATTTTCTGGAGCTCTTGAGCCACATTTTTGGTGCGGTGCTGTGCTTCTAGTGATGTCAGGGGAGCTTTTCAGTGTCTCACCTGGGAAAGAGTGAGAAGATTTGGGATTTTTGAGGGAGCTGTATAGTGTTTTATTAATTTTTTTTTTATTTCAGATATGGCAGCCCATATAGTCTTAGGTTATGGAATTAATAACAGAGGCAAATGGATTCTGAGTGAGTTGTGAATAAAGATTAAGGGCTTGGAATAGTGACAACCTCCAGCTCTGTCAGCGATGGCTGCAAGGAGATAGGGAAGGTGTTGCTTGCTGTGTCATCTGTAGAAAAGGGGGCCTTGGAAGCAGAAAGGGAGGAGGCTTCGGCAAAAACTTAGTGGTGAGGAAGACAGCTTGCTCAGGTGTGGAGCAACCTCCATCAGTGGAAACTTCACAAAATATATGGAGCAAATCTCTGCTGGAAACAATATCTGATCTGCTTTAAGGCAGGATGATGGAGTGGAGCCTCTTGTGAGGGCTGCTGGAGCCCAGCTTTCCTCCCATGAACAGCATTGCTGCAGCCACTGACTCCTGCAGGGTCTGAGAGAAGGCAGCATCTCAGTACAGGTGTTGGGATATGGTGCCTGCATTTTTCTCCCTTCCCTCATTTTCCAGGCTTTGGGAACAAATCTTAAATGCTCATCAAGTTTCAAGACAGCAAATTAAGTAGGTCATGTCACAACTTTGCCAATTGATTTATTTTAAAAGACTAAACCAGTGATGAATTCCATACAGTCTCTTTTGGTAAAGGCACCATCTCCTCTACAACTCAATTTATGGTGTTAGAAGGTTGGTATTTTTATGGCACTTCTCTTCAACTTAAAAGGAAATTTTTATGAAGACACTTCAATCACTTTTATTTTTTTTTTTAACAAATTAGGAAGGTTTTTGTGTGTGTGTGTTCAAAGACATTGCTTATATTCTGGTTGGAAACTTTTTTTTTTTTTGCTGAGGATTTCAGCTGGATCAGCTTCCTGAATTGAATTGCTGAATGAACACCAGGGTGAGCGCAAAGGCTGGCAGGAGAGAGGCAGTGAGCACATCTGGTGGGAGGCAGGGGGTAAGGAAAAGAGACAGTCTGAGAGAGGACAACAAAGGGGATCCAACCCCTGGTTGCCTTTCTGAGGGTCTACCTACACCACCAAAGGCAGGCACAGCCGTGGGATGGAAACTTGTGAGTGTTGGTGATTTAAAGGCACAGCTGGCCCTGGAGCTGATTTTAAGTTGTAGCTTTTGTTTTCCTTCCAGGCCCTGTGGGGTTACAGCAGGTTCCTCTCTGAGGCCAAGACATCTCTGCCCCAGCAGCAGCAGCAGCACCCGCAGGTGTTTGGTCCCCTTTTCCTCTCCCCTGGTGCTGCTCCGTGGCCATCCTTGTTTTTCCCAAGCATGAGCCACTCGATCAGCCCAGTGCAGAAGAGAGGCAGGAACCTGTCCTGGCCAGCAGCCCCCTGTCCAGCTGTGGCTCCCGTGGCTGGGCAGGTGTTTAATCCCAGCAAAGGCTTTGCAGTCTGCTGAGCAGAGGGGTCAGGAAAACACTGCCCAGCTGGAGCCAGGACATGCCACAGTCCTTGCTTCCGTGGGCTCTGCATCCTGCTGTCAGCACTGTTTGCAGGATGCATTCTGCAAAGGTGTCCTGCAGCTTCTCTTGGGGGAGGTTTAGAAGCACTTATCCCTCTTCCCCTCCCTCTCCCATTTCCTAATTTATCTTTTAAAAGGGGCTGTAGGACAGACAGTCTGCCTGAGCCCTGTCTGGCACCAGGTGGGAGGTGATGGCTGCGGCTGTGTCCCAACCTGTGCCCATCCAAAGGGCTTTGCCAGACCCAAGCAATCCTCTGTGATGGAAATGCATGTCCTGTGTGCTTCCATCACATGTGTGCTTACACAACTGGCTTTGTGACTCACCCTTTCGGCTTCTGCAATTGCATTTAATAAACTAAAGGCTGAGGTTTCACCCCACAGAGAACAAAGCCCTCCTGGATGCAGGACAACATATCATCTGTGAGTGGTACATTGTGGAGAGCTGCTGAGAGCAAACCCTGCACTGTGTGCACTGTCTGCATCCACCCATCCCTGGTTCTTTGAGGATTTGTCTGTGTGCTGCTCTGAGGTATGGACAGTGTTTAATCTGGGAACAAACTTGCTTTTGCTTCACACAACCTGGTGGCTGTTCAGTTTCTGTCAAAACCACTGGTGGATATGAGACACAATTACTGGAACCTTCAGGAATATCAGCATTAATACCACCTGTGTTTCTACGATCTTTCAAAATTGTGCTTATGCTTTTAGAAGTAAGGTGGAGCCCTGTGGTGAAAGGGATTTGCAACCAGGTCCCAGTTTTGCCACAGCCCTTCCTCTCTGATTTTAGCCGGTTTAATTCTCTTGACACCATGAACTTTCCTAATACTACTATCATGCTTCGAAAGCTGTGGGGAAATTAGGTAATGAATATTTGTTGAGCTGAGATCCCCAAGAGGGACTTAGAGATGTTTTGTAATGTGGCATAGGAATGTTCTGAATATGGAGAACCACACCAAGGTATGGTTGTGATCCTGCTGCTTAAGCCTGTCCTGTCCCACTGTGTAGAGGCTGGCTATGGCTCATAAGAAGCCTTGTTAGATCGCTGGTTTTGGTTTTAACATAATGAGAAAGCCTGTGTTAGTAAAAAGGCCTCAGCTCCTTCCCCATTTTGACTGGAAATCCTGCCCATGGTGGAGGATATGGTTTAGTGGACATGGAGGTATTCGGTTGATGATCTTGGAGGTCTTTTCCAGCCTTAATGATTCTAGGATTCTGTGAATGCTCTCAGGAAGGGCTGTGCTCTAGGTGTATCGTTAAGCTAAGAGCTGAATTCTGAAACCATTTGGTTACATGCCAATAACCTAAGGAATTTGAATTACCATGGCCTATGGTTATAGGCAAGTTCCTCTGCATGGAGGTACTAAAAAACTCACCCATGTGTGTTTGTTTGGGATCCCCACAAACCAGCACAGCCTTCTGTCTGCTCAGGCTTTGAGCCCTTTGTCTGCAGTTCTGGTTTTCGTCTGCAGCTGGCTTTTGCAGTGGGGCTGCTTGTCCATGAGAACTGAACTGGGACCCTCAAATGGTCCCAGTTAGCTGTGGTCTGCTCAGCAGTGATGCCAAGACAGCTGACACTGTTTTCTTCCCGGGAAGAATCTGGAATACTGCAAAATGTGCTGTGTTTCACTTCCCACGTTTTCCTCTCTCAAGGAGCCCATCTCATCTTTCTTTCCGCATTTCTTTCATTGCCAGGGCACAGTGCAGCCGGGTGTGCAGGTGAGGAGCTCCAGATCCAGGTGAAGAAGTCTGGTGGGTTGTCAGCAGACACCGGCCCAAGGAGGGCATGGGATCAGGGAGCCCAGATATTGGGATGCTACTTCGGTTTTGTTACAGGCTCCTCTGTGACCACCAACAGCTCTGGAAACTGCCCTCTATTTCCAGTTCATTGCTTCCTAAACCATTTGCTTTGCAAAACTATTGCAGAGCTTGATTCACAAAAGTGCTCTGAGGCCTTGGGTGTGAAATATTGTGACAAAAGAAGGCATTCCAGCTCTTTATTGCATCGCACATTTTAAATCATGGAAAATTGGACTAAAATACAGTAAATTTAGCATAAAAATGACTGCTTTCCAATTGCCTGTCAGGATCCCTTCAGCCTCGTAACTGTTTTCATGTGAAGCAATGAGTGTAATGCCTGTTGATAGTTGTTTGTTCCCTTGTTGTCTCGAAGTTGCTGGAAGCAATTTACAAGTTACTCTTGCTTAACATCTAGGAAGAGAAGAGGACGGAAAATGTTTAGTTGTTTCTTCTTGGTAAAGAGCTGATTCCCAAAACAACAGATTGGGCTATGGATGATTTGAGCCTTGCTGTTGGATTTGGGGGATGAAGGCTCTGGCTCATTGCTTGCCATGAGCAGAAAGGTGGGTATCAGGCTCAAGTTTCCTTTGCTGTGCCTGCATGTTTCAATGCCATTTGTGCCACTCCCACTAAAGAAAAGGTTATTGTGGAAGGAAACATTACCTGAAGGCTGGGATCATTTACTCTTTGATACCATGTGTTGGTACAGAGTGTTTTCCCTGCAGTACAGCCACACTCACGGGATCTGCTCTCCTTCTGGTTGTGCCACTGTCCCTTTACTGCCAAACCCAGCATTTTGCTCACTTTATACTATGAAGACAGGGTTGAAACACTTTTTGATCAGTCAGGGTTTGTTTCCATAGCTTATTTTCCTGCATGCAGCTCTTCATTGACAGACCAGGGTGGAAGGGGGGCTGAGCAACTTGTTCCAGGGGTGGTACCCCTGCCCATGGCAGAGGGGTGAAACTGCATCACCTCTGAAGTCACTTCCTAGCCAAACTGCTCTGTGATTCTGTGACTGAGGAATGGCATTTAGAAGTGTAATGCAATGAAAGAGTTTCTGAGGGTTGTTTAAACCACTGTCTTCCTTCACAACCTGTTCAGGGATGACAACTAATGCTGTGGGGAAGATGTGATCATCTCCTGGGGACTGCACAGCTCCCACAGCACTGAAAGCATCACAATTTGTTCTTTTTGACTTCGAGTAGATGGTCTAATTATATGAAAGAGCATCACTCTCCATTTGGTCAGAAGATGTATTCTGAGCTAAGTTTACCTAATGCTTTCCTGATTTGTGTGGTTTTTGGTCTTTTTCTCCCTCCCTTGAGCTGGACAACAATGTGGTCTTAGTCCAACAATCAAACATGAAAGAAAACCCATATGTATAAAGTACCCTCCTCATGCTGGAACTTAGCCAAAAGAGACAAATTGTCTTCATACGGGAGGTCTGGATTTGTCTCTCTTCCCATTATAAAAAGAAAAATCTCCATAAGAAGTGTCTTGGGATAGGGACAATGCAGTGACCATTGCCAGTGGTGCTGAGCTGTGCTGCCAGACCTGAGTGCTCAGGGATGCAGTCAGGCCTTTACAAAGCTGGCACAGGGCAAGTTCATAGTAGGAGAGAGGCTGTCACTTGTCCCCTGTGCCCCAGGGTGAGCAGCAAACATATTGGATTAGTGTCTCTTAGAGAAGGATTTCAAGCCTTTTCCCTGAAATCCACACTGGCTTGACCTGAAAAACTCAGCCAGTGAGTAGGAAAGCTGGGAGTGATGGTCCAAAAAGGGCCTGGCAACCCTTGGCATTTTTGGGGGTGCTATGAAATGGTGGTGACTGAGCTATGGGGTGGTTATATTGCTGCTGTTTCCCTTCTAGGTTTTGCTGCAAATTAACCTCTCAAGGCCAGGTTGGATGGAGCTCTGAGCAACCTGGTGTAGTGGAAGTTGTCCCTGTCTGTGGCTGGGTGGGTAGATGAGCTTTAAGCTCTCTTCCAACCCAAACCACGATTCTCTCTGAAGGGCTCTGGATTTGAAGATGTTGGAGAGCAGCTCTACACTTGCTGAAAGTAGTGGGAAGTTTTGCAGAAGGCAATCTGTGGGACAGATAGGTGGATATTCTTGGGATGAAAAAAAATCTCACAGTTTCTATTAAATTTGCTCTACACTATTCAAGTTCTGCTCAAAAAGATTTCTGCAGCTCATGGTAGAATTGCCAGCCTGGAGGTGTCAGAAGGAGCAGATAGTCCTGTGGGATTCCCTGGCCTTGCAGATCTCCTCTTCTAAAACTGGAATTATCTGGCCCCACCTGCTTTCAAATACAGACCAAACACAGCCTGACAGTGACTTAGACACCAAAGCTGGGCTCTCCTTCCATGTGTTCCTCTGGCCTCAGCTCCCTGTGCGGCTGCCTGGGTGCTATTTCCATCCCAGGACTGAGATGCAGATTGGCAGTGCTGGCTCTCCAGTTGGATCTAAAAGTACACAGCTCTGGGAGCTTCCCACCTTCCTCCTCCCCACCAGTGCTGGTCAGACACAGGGCATGCCACTGCTTTCCCTCTGGCCCACAGGCTCAATCCGTGGGGCAATCCCGCCGGCTGCAAAAACAACCCTGCCTTTCCAACCAGGCCACCCAACCTAGCAATGATGGATGCGGTTGTGTTTGAGGTTGAGTCAGCTTCCTCCCCCACCTCCAGCCCGTGCTGCTCCAGTGGCTTTGTGCCTCCTGTCTGTGTGCTGGGAAGAGGAGACCAAGTCCCCCTTTCCTTGTGGGAAAAGCTCCCCGAGCCAGTGCTGCGTTGTGCTGCCTGTGGTGCTGGGAGGGGGCAAGCCCACTGGCCCGGGGGCTGACATGGGGGTGAGAGGAAGGGGACTGACCCTTTGTGAAAAAGCCACATTAAATTACAGGAGTGCTGATGGCTGTGCCACTCTGGGCAAGGGCAAAACACAGTTATTTGTCAAGGTTAACCACTGCCATGGAGCTCTGGCGGGCAGCTGGAAGCTGTGGTGCAGCCACCACTGTGCCACTGCCTCCCTGAGCACATGGCTGTGAGCGCAGTTATTCGGGGAAATGGCTCAGGAATGTTTCCTCCCCTCACACCTACCAGCTGCACCTTTTAATTTGGCTTTTCTGGGATTGTGTACCTAGTGGTGATTTAACACGTGGTGAAATATTTGGGGAAAGGCTCTGTGAGTGGATGGCCAGGCAAGTGAAGTCCTCAGCCTGCTTTGGATGTAGACACTGTATTTTCTTTGCTCAGCTCCTTTTCAAGATTGGCTTTGTTCCTTCTGACTTGCCTCTCTCTGAAGCAGTCCTCCTTCAGGATATCATTATCCACACCATGATTTAAATTGAGATGACCCTTAATGAGGCCACTTTGAAATTCAGTGCACTTCTCTTTCCTCCCCACACTGGCCAGAAGTTCTTTCCATTCCTCTTATTCCTTCCTCTCAACCCAAAGACATTCCCGTTTTCACACTCTTGGTGTTTCCCAGGCAGGCTGTAAGATGAGGGATGTGTAGGAGAACTGATGCACCAAATTCAGGATGTTCAGACGTGGTTACTGCTGTGGGGCAGTGGCAGACCCTGCTGTTTCTCCAAGCTGTCACTTGCTGGATGTGCTGGAACAGCTGGGATGTTTGCACATGAGATAGAGCAGTGCTTTTGCCTCCGGGTGGGAGCTGGCTCCTGGATGGAGATGTCAGGCCAGGCTGGACACCCTGTCCTTTTTGACATAACAGGAACTGCAGCAGTGCTGGAACACAGGTTAAGATTTGCCCTCATGATTTTTGGCAGGCAGGAGGTGTATGAAGCCAGGCTGCCCTGTAGTTAGAAGATGCTCCCCATTGACTGCTTGATGGTCAACACTGCCAGGGACAATGGGACATAGGAATCCCTGTGTCTGCATGGTCCAGTACCTTTGCAGTTTTCCCATTTCCTTACCTGCCTCAGGCAGCCCTACTCAGGCAAATGGGGCTTTTCCAAGGCCAGCTGTGTCTTAGTTCTTTGTTTCATTGCTGAGCAACACATCCTCAAGAGCTGCCCCTGGTGAGGACAGGGGAGTGGCTGCAGCTTGGATTGGGGGACAAAGGAATGGGCTAAGCACAGCCAGTGGGTTAAGCACAGCTGTGCAGATGCAGGAGCCAGCCTGGAATATGGTGCCTGGAGTGGCAACTGGTTCCCAAGCCAGTTCTCTGCTCCCCAAACTTTCTGACTCGCCTCCTGCATCCATCACCATGGTATGTAGATGCTGCCCCTTGCTTCAGGCATCTTTCAGAGTCTTATCAGAGTCCTCTTGAAATCCATAAGTGAAGCCCTTTTCCATTTTAAGCGAAGCATTGGTCAGGCCTGTAATAAACAGCAAGCTCTGACCTTTAACACATGTAATACTGTTTGCCCAGTTTTAAGAAGGAAATATTATCTAAGTGGTCCTCTGAAGACTACAGCCACCCACACTTAGCTGTGTTAGGTTTGGCCAGTTTGACCTGTGCAATATTGCTATCACTTCCAGAATACAACATTCTGAACCCCTTATAAATTATGCAATGTACAGAATAAAAAGTTCCTCTGTATGTTTAAAAATCACCCCCCAGATCCTTCTTGCGATAGAGAATAAATAAGGAAAAAATTTATAACTCCCTAAACTGATAGAAAATTAGCATGGTCGTAAAAGGCGTCCGTGGATTTAGCAGTGCAGCTGAAAAGAAAAAATGAATAAACCTGCCACTCAGAAAGTAAGAGGCAGAGCTGAAGAATGACTGCTGCCATTTTAGCCTCCCAGCCCTTCTCCTCCCTGTGCAAGTGCAAAAATAGCCTCATGCCCTGTGCAGGAGGCATGGAAATGCTCTGCCGTGGGACCCTTCCTGCAGGCACCGCTCAGCAGAGAACCACTGTACAGCGCATGACTAGAGGATATCCTAAATTAATTTACATAGACATATAAATATATGCATGTGTGTGTTTTCTGTATGAAATATGAAACCAGCGATTTCTTAGCCAACCCCTTAATTTGTCTGAAACAGCACAGGCATAATGGAAACTGCCCACACATTTTTCCATTAAAAGTTACAAAGGGAAAGAAGCGAGGAATTGGTGATAGAAAAACACATGCTCTCTCAGCTGGCACAGAAGTGCCACGGAGCCAGGCGGCAACACGCACTCATTCCAGCTTGCTGGGAAAAGTGACATCTTTATTCTGGTGGTTTTCCTGCTGATGCTCTCCCTCCTCAGTGCACTGGCTTCCATGTGTTTGGAAGGGAGAGACGTGGCTGTGCTGGTGTCTGTGCAGGTGGATGCAGTGAACGTGAAGAAACCTGAGTTTATCCATACCCATTTTGCAGGTTTCCTCTTCTGGGTGAGAAAGAGCCTTGCCATGCTGCTGCCCCTTGTGCAGCGCTGGGTGGTCCTGTGGGTGACAGTGGAGCTGCAGAGTAGCTGTGCCTGGATGGGTGGTGAACATGGACAGCTTCCTGCCCCTACTAGGAATGGCATGTGCCAGGTTCCTGCATAGTCTGTCCATCCAGGGAAGGATGAATGTGTCACTCTGATGCTGAGAGTAAGCTAAAGCCAAACTGCTGTGAGCCATGCTGGTTGCCGGGCAGTTCCAGGGGTGTCCTGATGGAGAACGAAGGAAGGGGAGAAAGGGAAGGCCTGGGGGAGCACTGGTGGCTCCTCAGGAGGAGCAGCTGCCTGGGCCATCACTCAGCTCTCCCTCACTGCCTTCCTGCTGCCAACCAGGGACACACCACAAGTAAGACACCGTGGCATTAAGGCCCTGCCGTTCTGGCAGGGCAGATTCTTCAACAGGAAAAGGTAACTTTCCCCCTTTGCCTTCAGCTCTCCTGGCCCCACTCAGCTGCATGTGTCAGGTGCACCAGGAACCCATTGCAATCAGCCCTACAACCTCACGGCAAACGCTGGAACAGCCCCATGAGCTCACCAGCATTTTTCCAAAGAATGCCTTGTGTTGACAGTGCTAACCAGTGTGCACAGCGGGAGGGGGAAAAAGCAGCTGGTAACTAATGCAGGGCTGCGGGGATTCATGGCTCTGTGTATGGTTCTGGTTTTTGCTATATTGTCCTATAACCCATATGCATCATTGTGGGTTAAGTTAGTGGAATTTTGCTGCTCAGCAGCTGTCCAGGCAATGTGAAGGCAGGCCCACTCATCCTTTTAACCATCAAAGGTACGATTCAACCCATTTATGGCTGCCTCGGGGCACTGCTCCACGCATCTTTCACAGCAGCTGTGCCAGCTTAATGCATTCCCACCAACTTGACTCAGAAGCCGTGCTGCAATCTGTATCTGCTGATTGAATGGGGGATAAAAATAAGTTGGATGACTTGACTGGTTCCTTGTTTCAATTTCCCTGTTCAGTTATGCTTGTTTCAATCCCCCCCATATCTTTGGTTGAGTGTTCCAATGTCTGTTCTGTGGTAACCTAAGAAACATAACAACAGCTTCTCCTAACCACTGACCTGTGCCTGGGAATGTGAGCCACAAACCCTTCCTCGAGTCTTGTTCTAATATGAAGAGCTCTGTATTTAACAGACTCAGCCAAATTTGGCCATGGTAAACTCCAGCACCTTGCTAAAGTCTACTACACAAAGTCATTTCATGTACAATTTTGGTCATTGGAAAGGAGATAAAGAAAAGAGAAAATAAAACAAGCCAACCCTGGATGGATCATAATTTATTACGAAGTAGGAAAGACTTTGTTTTTAATAAAGACTGTTGCTTAGGACAGCAAATCTCTCAATCTGCGCTCATCCTACGAAACTTCTGATAGGTAGGTCCTATCAGAAGTTATTTGGCTCCCTCAGAATTTCCAACGTTGGCAAATTACGAGTGGTAAAGACTTGAAACTTTGTGCGTGATTTCATTTATTAGAATAATTTCTTCTCTTCCCTGACACTTCATGTGTTATGTTCTGTATTAATAGCGTAGTAGTATTTCTCAATAGCACCATAATTTACTAATCCACAAAGGGCAGGGATGTGTTTTACATTTCTAGAATTGTGACCGACCGCCCTCTCATCTCCCTCCCAGAGAAACCTGAGAATGCTGTTCCCCCCCACACTGTTAAGTAAGAAGCAGAGCTTTCTCCCTGAAAATACCTGTCTTCCCTGTGAAGTGACTGATCCTGCAGTTCCTTGTGCCTTTCATCCATCTGCTGTCAATTTAACTGGCTCCACGAGCTACTGGCGCCTTCGTATGACCTTGCAAGAATTTACAAAATCTGGTTTCCATAAAAAATAAGGGGTGATCCCCATGTTTACCCTCTTGCTCAACCAACCACGTTTTGTTACTACCAGCTTGTGCTAGAACATATCCACGTCTTCCCCACCAACTCAAGTCTGGATCTGGGATGCTCTGATGACTTGGCCAAGTTTTCCAGCTGCCGAGGTGACCTCAGCAGACCAGTGGCTGTCGCAGATGTGTGGTGGCTTTGCCTGCACCGCTGTATTTCTGGAGACCTGGAGCCCGAGCAGGGCTGGGGCTCTGCATCCTGGGAGAGTCTCCAGCATGGGTCAGACTGGGTGTGCCCAGCCCGGGCTGCCTTTGAACGCCCTGGTTTGCACCACCTGGGCAGACCAACACAAGGCTGACCCTGCCCAGGCCAGAGGGGTTGCTGTGCCTGGGCTCATGCCAGGGGCACCATGCACATGTCCCTCCGTGAGCTCACAATCAACCAGACCCAAGAGGCCAACAGAGACACAGACAAGATTTACAGGATGCCACAGAAGGGTTTGGGTTGGAAGGGGCCTCAAATACCATCTATGTGTGTCTGTATACAGCAGAGGGAATTGTCTTTTGTGTCTGTCTTGAATCTTTGAGCTCAGACTGCGATGCCGCTCGGCTTTACCACTGCGTGAGGTTCCACATGTGTGTGTCAGACCACACAACCCCAAAATAGCCATTTCTTGAGTGACATTTAGCCTCAGCTTTCCAAATGAAGACACTGACTTGCAGCAACGCAGCCTTTCACAGGATGGAACTGTAAGTATTTATTTACCCAGGGTGTAACTTTTCTCTTTCATCAGAATGCAGGTATGAGCTGCTTAATGACAGGAATTATGTATGTAAACTTGCACTTTATAAAAATTTGGAAATAAAACCTTTGCCTAACAACAGTCATGTTCTTGGAAATCAAGTTCCATCTACAGAAGCCTTTCGTGTTATAGACATATCCCACATGTGAGTCATTGTTACAATTCAATAAATACTTTACAAAAATAATGCTAGCTTTTTAAAAAAATTAAGACATTTTAAGTCACCAGCAGTTACTCCCAGAGAGCTTCCCTTAAAGAATAGCTACTTCTGTAGGACACTGTGCACTCAACATGAGAAAACTGGGGGAAAAGGGCTGGTTATATCTTTTATCCCAGGGAACTCGTAGATTCCATTTTTGCTGTTCTCTAAAAAAATAAACTTCTTTCTTTTCTTAAAAGAAAGAAACAAGCATATCCAAGAATTCTTCATATTAAAAACTGGGAAGGAACTGTGATTTTTTTTTGTCCTTTGACATGGATTCCTTCTCTGCCCTCATTCCTCCAAAGACTTACAGCATGCTCAGTTCACAGGTAGCTGCTCTGGAGATGTAAGCCCCAATGGCTGCAGCTCCGTATCCGAGATGTCTCCAGGAGTGGGCTCTTTGTAACTCTTGCAAAACCATTGCATCAGGACATTTTCTGACCTGTAGGAACACCACAGCTACAACTTCCTGCAAGCCTACCCCAGGTGGGCTGCAAAGACCTGAGATAGACGGTAACAGGAAGAATTCCAAGAGAAAAATTGCTAGGGATTTTCGATATTCACTTTTGTCTATTATCCTTCAAAAAAAAGTTCTGCTCTTAGATATGACTAGTCATGAAACCAATTATAGAGAAAACTGATGCTGTAGGTGCATTAATCTTGTAAACCATTCCCATATGGAAGAGTACATTCTTCAATCCCATTGTTTATAACAACTTTTAAATATGTGCCTCCTCAGCTGGGGCCTTGGGGCCTGACGGTGATGGCAGCTACCCCCCAACCCCTCCTTTATGTTACAGATGGGAAATAAAATGAAATGCACATTATTACATGAATGTTATTGCAGTATAAAATCCTATCAGGACAAGATTTATGTATGTCTGTATGCAAAAATAGGTGTGTGTGAGACAGAGAGATACGTGTTTATAAATTACACACACTATGAAAAATACTTATGTATTATATTACAACTATATACATTCATTAGAAAGGAACTGATCAACCCCTGTTAAGGAGCCAACACAGCAGCCATCATCAGTTCTTTGGCATCCAGGAAACGAATGCTATTTTGTGTCTGAAGAAGAGGAAATCTTCTCAGTATTCCCTTGCTTCTTGAAACTGCTTGTAGTAGTCTTCATCTGATGGGTTTTCTGTACACTTCAGCCCGTTGTTGGGAGGCCGGGCTTCATTGTAGCGGCTCCAGTCACCTTTGCATATGATCCAAGGCAGAATGTCCACTTTGTAATGGAGCTCTGCTGAGAATTCGATGCTGATCAGGTTTGGCGTCCCTGCCCCTTTGCCCCGGGTGATGAGCTGCATGTTATCATCGTAGCAGCAGTGCTGTGCTGCCAGCGTTGTGCTTTCCAAGGACAGCATGGAGCGGATGCAGTACCGTGCCGTGGGCTTGTAGATCTCCAGTTTTTCCTTTGGACCACTTGCATCTTTCCAGCGGAAGTTTTTCCTCTTAAGCCGATCGTAGATCTCAGCGGTGCTGTAGGCGACTTCTCTGGGGTAGGAGCACGGGCAGCTGGGAAGATCATTGACCACTTTGTGCATGTATTTCTTCAGGAACTCGCTCTTGCAGCTCATCCATCTCTCACAGCTATCAGTATCTGTTTCAGGGCAGGAAATGGAAACTTAAGATACATTAAGCAGCATCCCCAGTTCGTGTGATCAGCGATAACAAATGAGTAAAGTGTAGCTGTTCAGCACCAGTGCCCTGCTTTAGAAAGAAAGGGCAGTCACAGCTTGCTGCCCTGCCCACAGTGTATTACTGTGTTGTGTTGTCAGATAAAGAAAACACACGTGATTCACTTCAGTGCCTCAGGCAGTGCTAGTCTGAGTTACAGTGCAGAACCAAGCCAGTAGGAATCTGTGACCCTTCTTCTACCTGGGAAATTCTAACTAAGCTACTGATATCCCCATGCAGCACAAGAGACACTACCATGGGTTGATAAGCAACAGAAATAGGGAAATCACAGTGATTTGGTGCCAGTCTCCAGCTGGAACCCTTAGTCAGAACACACTCACCAGGGAAAACAGCAGTCAGATGTTGAAGGATTACGTTTCAGGTGATGCTAGAGATTCCAAGACGGCAAGCAAGGCCTGGATTACTCTTTATGAAGTCCATTTTAGGCCCTAATTCAGTCTTTTAAAAAACAATTAAGTTTTTCTATTTGGTCTCCTCTTTCCAAAGGGGTACCTCAAGCATCTGTAGCTCAAACATGGAGACTGTCATCTTAGCTGGCAAACGCTGCCAAAGGTGATTCAGGTTCTAAAAGGGCATATGTGACATATGTGACATAAAATCAGAGTGCCTGTACATCAAGAGGAGTTAATGGCACCAGAGCCATGACATATAGCTGGGATTAAGGAAATTTTTAGACCACTAGCATATCTAATACCGGCACTTTATTATTTTGCAAGATTCTTGGGAGAATCCAGTTAAACATCTCCTACCTAAAACATAATTTAAGGTGTCTATATCATTCTATGGGCTGTCAAAAACCCTCTGCACATCTTTTCCACACTTCCTTCAGAGGACTCTGCAGGAGAGTAACGAACTGTGACTTAAAACTCTTAGAGCAAACATTCTTGCAAAATATTTACTTAGTGATCTGTGTCCTGTTTTTGTATCTCCTTAAAGAGTCCCATCCTGGCTGTCATTAACTACTGTGCTTTGCCACCATAAGAGAGAGGTGCTGGGTTACACTATTTATTCAATTAATCCAGTGTTCAGTGTCTCTCATGGCCACTCTATGGGTTCATTGGAGGGATGAAATTGGATTGGATTGGACTGAGTTATAGACAGTTCAAAATCAAGCCATGACCTATAAAATTACCTTGGCTACCCTCACTGCAGCACATAGAGCTATAAAAGCAATGCATGCTCATAAAAGTCATTGCCCTTTTTTATTTTTTTGATGTGACAGTGATGTATTTAAAATGCTTTTATAGGATCTTCCATTCGAGGCTATTTCAGCAAAATAACAAAGAGTGTTTGATTTTTTCCCCCCTCCATTAGTGTGGAGTCTTACAGGTCTTTTCTGAATTAGGACAGCAAATAACCATCAAGCATAGGACATAAGGGGAGAAACAGTCTGTGACTGAAGCAAATGTTCAGATCATAAACATAAGCAAGATAATAAATGGCTGTTATTACTGACATTTTTAATGCTAAACTCAGTATCTTGACCCCACAGGACTAAGAAAACCCTAAGGAAGTCTCTTATCTGTTACTGAAGGACTGACTGGGCTGCTTACCAACTTCAAACAGTTTGGTTGCATTGAAGTCTTCACTCCCTGCAAGTAAACTCACTTCCGTGGCAGCTGTCCGGAAGGTATCTTCGATCCCTAAGACAAACACGTGTTAGTAGTGTTCTCCTGTTAAAACACAATGGAATCAGCTGCCTCCTTGCCACCCCTCCTTCCCCAGGCTCTGCAAGGTGCTTTGGTTTGGCAGGGGAGCATTCTGAAGTCTGGACTGTTCCTTTAAAAGCATGATGACCAAGGAATGTGTGCTGTTAGGAAGGTAAAACAGAGCTGTAGGCCTGAAGACAGGTGAGCAAGTTCATCTCCGTATGTGAGCAAACATTTTTCAAGGAAGAATGATGCTGTGACAAGAAGATTGGTGCTCGTTGGTCTCTCCCAATGCTAGGGGGTTAAAAGGTGTGAGTAGGCAAGAGATAACCAACCTCTCCAAGCAATTCCATCCCCATGACTTACAGCTATCAAATAAAACACCAGGATTTCAGCATATCAGGATCTACGAGCAACCTTTGGTTAATTGTTTGCTATCAGTAGAGAGATAAAGAGATTGCCAGAAAAATGATCTTGCCAAAGTACACAGCATTCATTGCTGCTTTACTTCAACCTGTTGACCAGCCTAATGTTTCTGTGCCATGTAGGCTTAACACAAATATCTCCTCAAAAAAAAACTCAAAAAGGTTTTAGGTTTTTTTTCTTTCCTCTCCATTGAATTAAAAATCTCTAAAGAGAGCACAAAGATCTTTAATATGTGATAATGAAGTCTATTCACCATCTATATTCTTGCCAATGAACTTTCTCCTGCTCTCCTGAACTGAAGCATAATAGTGGCCTGTAAAACTTCAAAACAGCCTCAGGCCAATTTTCAATAAAATTATCATTGGGTTTTGCCTTAAGCCCAGCACTAGATGTAGAATAATAGATACCCAAGAATCCATTACAAGGCAGTAATTCACTGCTGCAATTATAAACAGCAGAAGTTGAGCTTTGCCCTTGTAATTTTAAAAATGTCAGCACAGCCTCAAAGAGTGGATGCATTTTGCTTGCTGATCGTTGGAGGTCTTTTATATGACATAATATATTCTTTCAAGTTTGCCACTGTTTGGTGCTCACTGGTAATAAATACTAGAGAATATAACTGGGGGTTACTTGCTTTCTTCTGGAATTACCCCTTATTATTGAAGTTTTAGGATGTATGAGAGCATGCAGAAACATTTTTCCCCTGAATTGATTAGCAATGGAGACACGACTTTGTCTGCAAGTGAGAAACTTCCCTCCAACTCTCTCACCAAGTCTTCTGAGTCTCCTCCCCAGCACTGCTGACATTTCACTTCCCATTAAAAAAGCTCCTGACCTCCAGTTTAAGAATTTCTGCCTTTCTGAGTCATTAAGTAAACTGAGAGTAATGCATACCACCACGACTTGTGTTTTCACTTCTCTCTGATCTTGGGAGGTAATGAACTTGCACCTATCCCTTGCATTGTGGCAGCTACTTCATGACAAAATGGTCTAAATTCAAACACACAGCAACATTTAAAAAACAGTTTTCCATAGCAGCCCCAAATTTTCATGATGTAGGCTTGAGTGCTCAGCTCTGATTTTACCAAAGTGAAGACTTGTGGGATGGTAAGGACACTTCAAATGTCAAATCCTGCGAACGGGCGAGAGCTAAGGCAAGGCTCCTTGGCCATATTTTCTGATTATATTCAAGCCAAAACTATACATTCTTTCATCCCTCTTCACCATGCAGGCAATGCCATTCACTACACAGCAAAACAGGAGCTCACTGAGGTAACAACACAGCTGGTTTGAAATTCTAAAACAGCTCCAAATTGGTTTCAAGAGAGTAGATTACACCCTTTGGAATACAAAACGCCTGTGCACAAAAACGACTACCATGACCTGAAGAAAGCCTGTACTTGTCTTTTAAGTCCCAGGGGATGGTGGGCTGCATCTAGCAGTGTATCATCACTATGAATAAATGGCGTTGAAAATCAAGCGAGTCTTTTCCCCCCGGACCCCTTACCTTGCCACGGAGCACATGGGCCCCAAGCTTAGTGTGCAGGAAGGTTAACCCACCCCGTGCCCACCTCTCCCTGCTCCCCCTGGCAGGAAGAGCTCCCACCTGGGCAGTTGGGCCTGTCGCAGGTGCGGGACTCGGTGGCGGTGCAGGCGTAGCCGCAGGACCTGGTGCGCTTCTGGCTGCCGCTCCCGCAGGTGACACTGCACAGGGACCACGGGCTCCAGTCGCCCTCCCCATCCATGTAATCTGTGCAAGGACAAGCACGGCGAAGGAAATGAAGGAACAAAACTCCTACAGCCCAAAACTACCGTGCGGTGTTTTTTATTAGGAAGGCAAAACAAGAATGGAATCCAGATGTCTCTACCTGAAGATTGGGCCGAGTGCCAGGCGCAAGCCTGCTGTTTAAATGGTTTTCACACTTGATGCTCCTCAGGGAAATGCATGCAACATTATTTGAAAAAATATTTCCTTTCTCTTTTGACCTTTTGGCAGCTGAGAATCCTCAGCTGCAGAGCTGGGTCATGAACTAGCAGTATACATCTATTCACATAATTTCCCTGCGTATAGGAATATGTTTATGGACCACAGACCAATCAGGGGCAAGATAAAATAAGTTTTCTTTTTCATCTTTTCAAAACACACAGCAATAGCACAACAATTCTCAATTTTTAGGGAAAGGTGCGTGTTCTTGGGCTATGGGAAGCTAAAGGGTCATGAGTGAAAATCACAATTTTATTTTTCGGTCCCTTGAACAGGCTTTGGGAATGTTGCTATGAGAACAGGGAACTGCATGCTCCTCTTGCACTGAGAACAACATGCCATTTTTAGTGTTTCATGTGGATTAATAAATAACATCAAATCTGACTATTTACTAGAAGGAACCTTCCGAAAAGGAAACATGACTTTATTCTCTTCTGGTAGTTGGCCAAAAAGACACTAGGTCTGCACCACAGAAGCTGATGTGGGTACCTGAACTCTTCAGAACCAGCTTCCTTTGTGTGCTGCGTTAAACTGCTGCACATCCCACCATGTGAGGGCCACCAAACAAAGCCCAGAAACCCATCCCAGTTTTCTTGCCTTCCCACTGGCCTCCCCCATCTGAGGGAGCATTTGGCTTAATGGTTTTCCCTGAAACTTAGAGGGGATATTTTACTGACCCTGTGATTATAACTTGCGGCTATAGCTCCTTGGGGTTACACCACCGTTGGTAGCAAAGCAAAATCTGGTTTACTGGCTCTGAGGGAGCCCTGCTCTATAACTCTAGGTAAGAGTACCTAGGCCACTGGGAGGATCCCTGCCTTCCCTGGCCTCTGTGCTACGCGAGATTCCCGTTCTCCCCACGGCCATGCTGTCTGTGGGCTTCCTGAGCTGGTTAGTAGAACATGTAACTTGATTTGTACCATATGCAATGACTGATGACAACTCTGTGGGGTGCTATTAAACATTTATTGCCAGGAGTATGGCAAGGTTATATATCTCACTCGGAGCAAGCTGCCTAGATGTGAGTTCCTCGTGGCAAGGACCTTATGTATTTCTCCTCCTTTTCTGACACGGCTGATGATGGGGAAGCCACCACACTGGAATCAGGTGTCTGTGGTGTGACGTGGGTGTGAACACAGCTAATGTCGGTGTGCAAGACTCATGGTTCTGGGATTTGTCAGCAGGCAGGCACCACAACACATCAGATGTCTCAGGAAAATGTGATCTGCCCACAGTGCCTGGCCCTGCTCTTCCCAGCTCTTTTCCAGTTCTTTTTTCTCCATGTGTTTGGTGAGAAGGAGGGCAGGTGAGCAGGTGCAAGGGCTGTCAAACAACCCAGTCCAGGAGGCTCGGGAAGGGCAGGGAGAGCCCTTGGCAGTGGCAGGAGGAGAGAGAGACACATGCAGGAAAGGTATGAACACGTCAGTGGAATAGGGTGGAACATCTAAGCCCCACACAGGCAGGATCTGCTGCTACATCCTCCTGGACAAGGCCAATGGCATACAGCATTTTGGGTTAAACAGAAGGGCAGGACAGTTTCCAGTTAGTTGGATGCTCAGGTGTTCAGCAGAGAGCTCTAGGAAAATTTTTACACCTGCCTACCTAGTGTTTACACTGCACTATGACACACACTATTGAATATAACACACTGGATTTTCAGCTGGTGCTCAACCTGTTCTTCCTATTTTTATATTTGTAATTCTAACTATGTTTTTTTCTACCACAATTATTTGTGAAAGCAATTGTATTTGACTTAAATGAATAAATATGTAAGATATGAATTCTTGGCAATAAACCCTGCCCACAAATAAATGTAGGTGCAAAAAGAAGGGATAGACTTTAATCTTCTGGCCATGAAATTTTAAACATATGTATATGTTTAAATACACCATTCCATGAAAACTCTCTTTTGATTTTTAAGACTTTTGTACTTCAAGTTAGCCAAATCATGAGAAAAATAAGGCTGAAGCAGTGCATGACAGGCCCTCTGCAGCATCTGGGGAATAACAACAGAAATGCCAGGGTAAAAGTACTGTGGCTCTGACACCTTGTTCTGACTAAAAGTTGTTTGTATTTACACTTAAATTTACAACTTGAATTTACAACTTAAATTCAAGGGGGTCTGAGGTTCCTGTATAGCTCACGTCCCATGGGTCATTCCCATGTGGACAGTCACAGCCTGTCAGAGCAGTGAATAGCTATAGCTCCTCTCTGTTTCCAGTTTCTGCAACTGCTCCATACAACAAGCTGAAAACAATTGTTTTTGCTGTGACACATCTGGAAGAATATTACACACGCAAATACACAATGTTCCTGCTGCACATGCCACTCCCCACACATGCGCCAACATAATTCATCTTATTTATGTATCCACCAAATACTACCACGTTTCAGATCTTGCTTATTTATCCAACAGTTATATTCTGGTTCCCAAACCACCGCACGATTCTAAATTTGTACTTATCCTTACTCTAAAAATAAATACGAAACCTTGTTTCCTCTACTTTTAAAAAAAGCACACGTTGGACTAAAAAAAGGCCCTCTTCTGGGATAACTGGTATGATTTTCAAGATTATAGACTTACTAGTGGAATGCAGCTACCACAGTACAGCTTGTGCATCTGCACAGATTTGTATTTAAAAGCTGATGAACAAAAGCCACATGTTGAAAAATTCTATTTTGCTTGGCCTGCTCTCAGCGATGCCTCACCATTCTCATTTCCCCCACGCTTGTTTTTACAATCCCAAGATGCCCATTCGAGGCCTGGAATGCAAACTTACCATACTCTGGCTGCTCCTTGGACTCAAATGTCCGGTGACTGGGTGCATGGCTATCCCACCCACCGAGAGGGTTTAGGAAGTTGCTGTCCTCAGTAGTGCTGTCATACTTGTAGTCCTGGTCGCCGCTGCTCATGCGGGTCAAGGTGGAGGACCTCTGCCACCAGTTCCTCCAGTCAGGCGATGGGGCTGGCCAGCTGGGCTTGCTGCTCTCCTTCTGCAGAGTCTTGTCTGTCTCCGTGTCGGGGCCATCCACCACTTCAATGGTAACCTGTGGGATTCAAAACAGCCCAGCCTGACTGTCAGTGCCTCCTCCTGGTCAGTGGGAAAGTTTCCACACAGCAAAGACAAGGTGCTGCCTGGCACTGGGCTGTGCAATACCTTGGCGTTCGCATGTTGTAGGTCACATGTGGGTTACTGAGCCCAGAGATATGCAGAGGCTGAGTGATTTCTTCTGCCACCTCTGCTGAATCAGACCTTGGAACAAAGGCTAGGAAAAATCCTGCACAAAATAATAATCCATGCTGTGCCTAAAACCTTTGCCACAGAATTTTCTGACTTATGGAGAAAATGTGCTTAGAGCCAAACATGTATGACCAGGAAAAAGAAAACCAAACCTGTACTCTATGCTGAGGCTGAATTTGAGGCAAGCATGAAGCACACCAGTGTGCAGAGCCTGTTCCAAGGCCTTGGGCTGACTCAAGATGGGTCTAAGCAAGGCCATGAGTGTGAAGGTGAAGATGCAGAGCCCAGGTATCTCTGGCTTTGCCTCTGTCTTGCCCTCTGGCAGCAGCCCAGCTGTTACTGCTGCATGAAACCACACTTTGTGGCAGTGATGGGAGCCAGCAGCTCCTCTGACCAACGTTGAGTAAGTGACTTGCTGCAAAGCCCTCTAAAGTCAGTCCTTTTGTCATGCTGGAAGAGTATAATGACCTGTTATGGTCAACCTGTTTATAGTTTCTACAGAAGCCCAGAACCAAAATTCAAAGTTTGCTGCCCAATTCCCTCACAGACATCACAAATGCAAATATTATTGTGCATAGGAGCAACCCTTGATTGTTGCTTTCTGTGCTGAACAATGTGTAATTGTAAAACTCTTGGATAAATACTGTGTGTGCACATAGGTGGCTATTTAGGTAGAATCAGAGACTAGCCACCAGAAACCTTGGGTCTGTGAGTCAGGGAAGCATTGCCTGGTCACAGATAAATCATAAAATGCTCTGATGTTTCATGCTAGTGTGCTTCAGTGATTACACAGGACTGGCTAAACAACCAGAAGTGACTATCAGAATATATCTATAATGCTTAATAGGTATGGAGGCATTCTCAGCATTTCAAGATGGCACACAGTGAAAATCAGGTTGTATAAAACAGAAATAATATACTATTATGCTAAAGTAATTTACACAGTTCTGTGGATGTGCACGGAGCACAACAGATTAGTTTTATACAGTTGTTATTAGTAAAATCACAAGACACACACAAGAAAAAGAAAGAAAAGGTCACAGCTACCTGTGACCCACAGAGTGTGACACAGGAAGCAAAGCAGAACTGTCATATGCTCAGAGCTGCAGACACAAACAGTGCACACACATCCTTTCTTTGGAGAAAGGAGATTTTGAACCTACTTCATGCTTTGCAGTTTACCATAGACCAGGCCATTGAAATGAAAAAGCTTGCAGGCTACTATGAAGATCCACTGGGAGAAAGAGCAAGAGCAAGGGAAAGTGCAGTTGTCAGCCTAATAGCATCTTTACACAAAGGGCATTTCACTCCCAGGCTAAATATGGAATTGGAACAATTACTTCATTAAACCTCAGTTTCTACAGACCAAGAATTAAAATGGATTTCATAAGCTTGAAAACATCAGGGTCAGTTCAGGCATTCAAAATTGTTTCATCTATCCAAGCAAAACAGAGTTTTCACAATAAATGAAAGGAAATCGCCTTACTGAGCGGCAACCACTGCCAGTGGTGGGGCTTTAGTACTCCCCACCTGGAAACTAGTACAACTCCAGTACTTAACTAGCAAGTATTTTAGGACCACACTAACTCTCTGAGCAATGACTCAGCTAGATGGAAAAAACAATCCCTCTGATAAAAAATAATGAAAATTGCTCCATTTGCTTTGATAATCTGCAGCTCTGTGACAGTCAATCAGCATGAACTGGCATTATTTCAGCCAGGGACAATTTGAAGAACCACAGGAACTTGGTTCTAAATAATGATGGATGCTGCCAAGTCGGTTTAAGGAAAAAAGGGTTTGCAGGGACAGAGAAAAGTCTGCTGAGCTTGGTGCTACACTGGAGGAAAGGCAGGTGGAACACACAGGCTTGCAGTGTCGTCAGACCCCACCAGACCTCAGCAGCACTGCCACTAACTTACTTCCAAGACATGTCTGTGCAATCAGATAGCCATTGCAGTCTGTTTTCACCACAGAGGAAGCTTATTAGAAGGCCTCTAAAATGAGTTTTCCAACACACAGCCAATGTAAAAACCAAAAACAGCACGAGAAAAAATCCAGTGTGGTAGTCTGACAAATAACTGTGTTCCTCTCTCCACTGCATTAAGCTTTGATTACCAAGGTGTTTATTGTGGCATAAAAATCATACAGTGAAAGAAATTCTAGAAAGAATCCTGAGATTGTCTGAACTGCCACTCTTGGAAATTAGAAGCCAGCTTCAATCACCTCTGGTGTTTTCAGGGACTTGGCTGTGCTCTGATGAGCTCCATTTGACTTAATGACCTTCCAAAGGCAGGGAGGAAATCAGTGCATAATCCTAGTAACCCCTCCTCTGCTCTGTGACCTGAAAGTTAGGGCAGAATTGTGAGAAGAGGCTGCTGTTTCAGGTGAGCAATTGCTCCCTTATCCCAGTGTAAAACTTCGAAAAATCAGCTTTCACTGAACTCTTTCCAGTACTTACAGATAGACTTACAGTGTTAGTCCATGACTGTACATACACATGTACTTGTACACATACACAGCACTTAAACATGTAACTTGTTTCATCAGTTTCTATATTGGGGGCTGTTTAGAAAAAGGAATAAAGAAATCAAGAACTAGAGAATAAAGATTAAGAACTAGAGTGATAAACAACAGGCGTTCAGAGAAGCTCTGGAAAAGCTTTCATGCTGTATAAGTATTCCAACAAAAACATGTTCCCTTAAAAATTAAAAAATAGATCTGGTTTAGCAATTCTATCTTGGAGACCATTTTAGAGGCTGATTTTTTCTTCCAGTGATTATCAAAACTGTAAAGATTCTTTTTTTTTTTCAAGCTTCCCAAAATGTCTGTGGTAACACAGTTCTTGTATAAATCCACAACCATCCCCAGAAGTATTCAAACCTAAAATAAAGCCACTTCTTTTATGGTTGTATGAGTTAGGAATAAGGACATTCCTCTGAAAACTGTTAAAAGCAATTGGCGTAGGAATATTAAAACAACAGATTTGCAGTCAGTTTCTAATGAAACAAGTGTATCAAGCACAGATGTCTCCAGACACCAACATCCAATTTTCTCCTGGCCAAAAATATACAGAAGATAAATATTATCCCAGCCTGCTGGAGTGCACAAAAAGTTCTGTGTTCTTCATCCTGTTTACTGAGACAATGTTTCTGAATTCACTTTACTGGCGTAAACATTGCCCTAAGCAACTGGAAGATTATGTTTCAGGAAGAACTATATTTGTGATATTGTGCAAGCAGCAGATCCTACAACATTTCTATCCTATTTCTCTCACGCAATCAATGCAAATTTTCAATACTGAACTTGCCATTCTGGTAAAATAAGACATGTGCAAGTCAGCAATGAGGTAAGTATAGCAGAAGAACAAAAACAAGTTCATTGTAAGAGATTGAAATGGTAAATCTGGCTTTGCACCACATAATTTCAATTAAAATGCTATCAGCAGTGACACAAATTTACTTCTGGTTGTGTCATATCACTTAGAATGGTTTTCTGGACTTGAAAAGTGAAGGACCCCCTCAAACTTTGTTGGGAGCAAAGAAGCCAATGTGACTTGAAACCTGAAATTTCTGTTTAAAGCTGTCGATCCAATTTGCAATCTCTTCTAAGAGAAGGTAGTAACCTAATAGGTATCAAAGAGACAAAATAGGTAACAAATAGAAAACAAAGCTAACACAGCAGCACTGGAGTGGAGTGACTGGTAGATATGGCCACAGGTCTCATGGCAAATGACAAAGACCAAGCAGGCATTAACTTCTTCTGGTTTAAAACCACTCGCATCAATTAACAGTGTTAAACACGGTTTTAAACAGGAATCCTACCTGTTTCTGTGCAGTTTTCACCCAGAACATGTCACCTCATCAAAATGTTTAACACATCCATTACAACTGGAGCTCACCCAGCTGTGTTTCAGTCCTATTGGTCATGAAATCTTGACCAAGTTTTAATTCAGTGAGGAGCATTAATATTCACAAAATGCCCTTATTGACCAAAGAGGTTGTGATCTCCTCGTCCTTGGAGGTGAGACCAGGCTGGATAGGGCTCTGAATAACCTGGTCTAGTGGAAGGTGTCCCTGCCCCACGGCAGGGGGACTTGATGACCTTGAAGGTCTTTTCCAACCCAAACCACTCTATAGTTCCATGAGTTTTCCCTTTTCTGCTCATTTTTCATGGTGTCAGGCACTGCTGGGGCAGCAGCAAAGCAGTGCAACAACAGAGCAGCACACTACCTGTCCCTGTTACAGTACACAACCCTGGGAAAAGTTGGGATAACACAGGCAAAAGTTCAGGTGCAGGTTGAAACATCTGGCTCCAAACAGAGGGTTGGCTGCAAAGAGTGGAGAGGTTGTAGAAGGCTGCTTGGAAGACACATGAAAAGCCCATCAGAAATGGAAAACAGGCAGGTTCCTGTACACCTCTCATGTGACTTCATTCTGCTACTCAGCGGTAAGAACAATTCTGACTTACTTTGAAAAATAACCCTGACAATTACAGGGTCTGCATGGGCATCCCTTGGCTAGTCTGTCAAACCAGTGCAACCCCAGACATCGGGGATTTTCCACTTGTGAAAGGAAATCCAGAGAAACAATGTGATCAGTTTTTGTAATCACCTCCTCATCTAGAAGTCTTCCAGGCATTGACAGAATTGGTTAAATGACAAAAAAGAAAACAAAATACCAGGAACCAAGCAGCCAGTCTTTGCTCAACAGCAGCTACTGTGGTTACTCTCAACAACCAGCGTGGAAGCACAGCTGAAGCATAAAATGCCACTTGAAATGATGGGAGATTTCACAAGGTTAGAACACCACAGGATGGCCAATAAGTGTTGCCCTGGTCTTGTATGCAAAGAGTCATATTCATTTGGATTACTGCAGCTCTGCATCTGATAAATACAGCAGTACCTGGGGCAATCTGAATTCCTCTGATGGTGTTCTCATATTCACCAGTTCATCACTAAAAGCACACACGCCAGGGCATGATACAGCCAGTGCCATCTCACAGGAACCAGAGAAGGAGTGGCCCTAGAGAGAACTCACTGGAGTATCTTTCCCCCTGCTTGTTTGGAAGAATTTTATGCCTCTTTCTTAGATTTTTAATTTCCCAGGTATAACTTCTATTCAAAAAACGTTATTTTTGGTCTAAGCAGTAGAAGGAAAAAGAGGTTTTGAGTCTTTGAGAAGAAAATGTGGCCATTGTGCTATCTTAAAACAGAGGCGGTTTTCTCCTTTCCAGCCACTCAGTCCTGGGAGGACTTTAAATCAACACTCCCAGGATTGTACCTTACAGACCCGGGAGCCATTGTGCAAAAAGAAAAATAAGCGTCAATTCTGTTTTCACCTGCCAAACAGCTGATGAGAAATTTGCAAGTCAACAAGCATCACTATTTCTGTTCCGGTCAGTATAGTACTGTTTAACAAGCAAGAATTCACTATAATCCTGTTTTTGTTAAAAGAGTAGACCAACTTTTACAATTTTTAGGCAAAGAAATAAACTTTCTCCGTCTCTGTAAGGAATTAATGGGAGTTTTATCTCCATGAGGCTTGACCAGCTGCAAGACTGTCAACCAAGAACTTAAAGAAGCTTTGTATATCACTATTAGGTAAGCAGAGTAAACGCAGAGTAAATAAAATGCAGAACTTAGGGAGCCTGTTTCTGAACGGGCTCATGCTTGTGCACAAGAGCTCTGGGATCAATGTTGCCCACTGCTTTCCAGTTTACAGGACTAGTCTTCCCAGTTCTCAGAGTCCAGCAAAACTGCTGACATAGTTGCTGACATATTTCCAAGATCAGGTGGTGGAAAAGGAGGCCATAACAGCAGCAGTTACTATGAAGACAAGCCAGGGAACTCTTTCCCTCTCTTTTATCTATTCCCTGTGTCTAAACATTGTATGCTGTTACCACTCACAGAAAGTTTTTGTTTCCTCCTGTCCTCCTCTGCAGTTTACATACTGTTTAAACAGTGATGTTACACTATTTGCTTCATGCCACAATCTGTGGCCCCTACAGCTCCCCAATCTTCCCTTCCTAAAGCTTTCTGGAATGGTTCTCCTAGCACAAGAGATGTTCCAGCTCATCTACGGTGAGCACAAGGGAGTGACACCGTGGAGGCAGCTTGTTCTCACCAGTCATGGAATCATGCACTGGTTTGGGTTGGAAGAGGTCTTAAGAATCATCTCATTCCACCCCCATGCCATAGACAGGAGCACCTTCCACTAAACCTGGTTGCTCAGAGCCCCATCCAACCTTCCAGGTATGGGGCATCCACAGCTTCTCTGGGCAGCCTGTGCCAGGACCTCACCACCCTAAAGTAAGGAATTTCTTCCTAAAACTACTCTAAACTTATTCCCTGTCAGTTTAAAGCCATTCTCTCTTGTCCTATCACTCCATGCTCCTTGTGAAAAGTTCCTCTCCAGCTCTCTTGGAGCCCCTTTAGCACTGGAAAGTGCTCTAAGGGCCCCAGCCCTTTCAGCCTGTCTCCAGAGCAGAGGTGCTCCAGCCCTCTGAAGCACGTTGGCCTCTCACCAGCAGATCTATTACATCTTTACATACATACTTCTTAGACATATCAAAACGATGGTAATTTTGTGGGCTGGGAGACTATAAGAAGCCAGGAATTAATTTAACCAGAAAACCAGATCTATTAGTGCATTGTTTTTATAAGCACATCTTAGGCAGAACAACAGTTGAATTTATTGTTTTGGTTAAAAGAGACTGCTTATTAATGTCAATTTTGCTTTAAGGCCCTGAATTAAAAACAAATCACTCATTTTTTCCTCTTTCCGATCCTTGAAGTTTCAAGATGCAAAAGGCTTGTAAGAGGCTGTTCCAAACCCAAGAACAGTTTGAGGAATAACATATAACAAAGCTTCTTGCACACAACTTTTTTTTACTCCAAGCAGCTGTTGCTGGAGTAAAAAATTAAGTCTCACTTCAATACAGAGGAACACATTTTGAGCGGAAATTGAAAGACTTGTTCACTGACAACCTTTGGGGATGGTTGCATTTTGTAATAGCATACCAAAAGCAAATCTGTTCACAAACAAATTTTACACCAATAAATTGAAAACAGAATTTAAAATACCCATTTATTATCAATGAAGGTAATACACTCCAAAATGGCAAACACAAAGATGGGTTTAGTATCACAAACAGGTCTACATTGATCTCCATACATGGAATCAACACTACCCTAGGAGAAATTCAGAAAAAAATTGCAATATGTGCATTAACTTAGAGAGAAAAAAGTGTGTATTATTATATGTATTTTATAAATCATACTATGTTATGTTACATTATATTGTTCTCTGCTAGCAGAGACAGATTGTTCTGGCTGCATGTCATGTAAGCCAAGCTGAAAGTTGTCCTGGTTCAGTAAAATAACTTTGTGTAAGTTATAAAAAAATCAGATGTTAACATAAATTTGTACCTGGATGTTGGGATTCTGCCCATTGATATCTGCTTTTGAGAGGTCAGGGAAGTTTGGGAGATCCAGGAGAAAAGGTCTGGGTCCATCTCTTTGCAAGGACGTGTGCCCATTCTCCTGCCTGAATTGCTCCTTAGGGAATGGCCGGTGGGCAGCTTGCAGATCGGGGTATTCTCGTCGCTCCTCGGGGTTCAGGGTAAAACTGTCTTCAGGAGAATGGTCCTCTGCAGCCAGTGTGTTCTGGGGCAGGAAACAAAGCACAAAAATGACAACTGAGAGTGTGCAGTCCTGCCAGAGCCCCCGTCCCTCCAATGGCTGCAGCCTTACAGCACCCAGACCCATGGCTCACTACTGAAACACAAGTCTGTAACCAGCTGGCACAAGATAAAACTGACTCAGACTTGGGCCCTTAGCTCTCCCAGGCTCCTGAACCATTCCAGCCTCGTGGTGAGCACCTAAAAATGGACACAAGCATCAGACTTAAAACAAACCTAGAAACACGAGGCTCTGAAGTAACCCCTGGGAAATCAAGCTGTACCACATTAAACATGTCCCTAAAAATGCTGAAAGGCATCCTTCTTATAAATGGTTTTAGTTTGCTTTGTTCCAAAGTGAAGCAAAAACACTCACTGTTAGGGCCATGTTGAAATTTATGGTATTAAAAGATCCTACCGCTGAGCTGGCAACCTCCCCTTCTCTCCCCTCAGTCTGCAACAACTTCCATCTCGTCTCCGTGTTCCTCACCCAATTTCTCTGGTCTTGAACATCTGAACCTTCCTTCCTCTGGGATCTCATTTTCATGTTTGCCTAATGGTGGGATTGAATTTCACCAAGCTGTGGGTCAGCGGTTAATGCTTTTGTTATTGTTGAGCGTACTTTTGGGTTTTGTAGTATATTACAGCAGCCTGCCTCTGAACCAGTAGCACTGCTGCCACTGCCTTTGACCTCACCAAGGAGACACATTTAGTATCAAAACACAGGCTCCCTGGGTTAGGACTGGCCTGGGGACTTGGGGAAAAAACAGCAGAGAACTCCAATCGTCTTATGGCTACAAAAAAAAAAAAAAAAAAAAAAAAGAGCATGGGGCAGATTCAGCACAGGTTTTGGGTTTGAGTCAGCTGAAAAATTTTAGCTTGAGGTCTTAGTATGACTGCCTGGGGAGTTTTTATTTTCAGTTCATAAAGAGACAGCAAGCATGGAGAGGGTAAATGTTAAAGACCTATCTTTTAAAACAAGCACAATTAAAGTGGAATGGCCACATGTGGTTCTGGCTGTACTGAAGCATATTTTTGCCAGCGTTTCTGGTTAAACACAATCTCCATCCAGCTCCCCTGGTTCAAATTAAGCCATAGCATACCTTTAGCTAAGCTCTCAGATAGATAACAGCTCCAATGCCTTTTATTTTGTGTTTATTTGCTTAGAAGGTTCTAAATTGACCTTAAGGAGATTTTACAATATAACCTGTGCACATTATAGGAAAATATTCAGTGAGTTAAAATAAACTAAGTTTGAAGACTTAATTTTGGACTAAGTGAAATTGTCTCAAGTAAAAATGAAGGTGGTTCTCCTCTATCCTCCTCACTGAACTCCATTTGTAAAGAGCAAAATCAGATTTGGCAGAATTAATATTGTCTTTGTATTGTCACACCCAGAATGTTTACACCGAAAGTGCCAAAAGGGCAATTTTATACATTTATCTGTGGCATGGATACAAATTCTGAATTAGTGGATGTGTGCAGCACCAAAAATGTGTGTGCTCCTGACAGTTTGCTTTCCTTGAAGGCTAAAACAGGCTCTTCTCTTTGCTGGAGACCAGGAAGGACTTTCAGATCCTTTGGTGGCCCACCCGTTATTCAATATAAAGCAGAAAGCAGATGACACAGCAGCAAGCTCTGGAAAACCAAACTGAGGGCCACTTGGCTAACTTTAAGTTCATTACTCATATGCTAGTACTTTAACTTAACACTTTTCAGATAGAATTTAACATGCTTGGTGCATGAGGATTAAATGGCTTTTCAGTTATGTCTGACGAACAACAGGATGTAATAGTGCTGTGATTAAATTACTTCAGTCAGGAACTAAAAAAAAATCTGGTACTTAACTACTTTTACTGGGGTATCATGCCCATAATCTTACCTTTATTAAAAATAAAGTAAGATTTTATTAAAAACTAATAAAATTCTCACATACAATTTCATACTTTCCCTATCTGCCTGCCCCTTCAGGAGCATCCTTATTCTCCCCATTAATACACCATGCAGCTAGAGCCAGCCACAGACTTTGGAGACTCACATTTAAGTTTCTGACAAGACTTGGTGTGTGATCCTGACAGGTCATGGTCTGCCATCGCCTCGGTGGGGATAGCAGCACTTCCCTTCCTCACTGAGATGCTTGTGGGGAGTTCAGCAACTACAATAATAAGGGCTATATAAAAAGTTTTTAATAGTGTCAAACAGATGGAATATCACATGGAGTTAGTTAGGAAATTGTCATGGTGAAGTAATGACATCAGGCTGATCGGGCCCACTACCAAGCTGCTTGGGGCAGGGACTGCCATTAATTACAGGCCGAGCGCGACAGGGCTGCTCAACATTGGGAAAAAAACGGAGGGACAAGAGAAGTGCTCGATCCCAAAGGCTGCTGCAGGCAAGGCAGGATGGACCACTCTGCCTGCTCAGGGTGGACATGACGCAGAGACCCCAGTGACACATCAGATACACATTTCTGATGTGACAGGCCCCAGAGCAGACACTGAGCGGGACATGTACCTTGACTTCAAATGCAGGCTTGACTAATGCCTGGCAGGAATAACCCAGGTTAAAAAGTGTTAACTAAAGGCACTGCTGTCTCTCAGCCCCTTTTGCACTAAGAAAGCCCAAGATAGACTCCTTGGGCGTCTGTGTCAAACAGCAACACAGGCAAATGGAAACGCCCAACATGTGTGATCATTCCAGTTATCTGCTCGTGGTACCACCAGTGAAAGGACATTTGTTTCCAGTTAGTAAAATGAAGAGAATGTCCCTTTTTTTAGGAAGATGCTTCTTGGTGTCATGTCTAAGCTGATCTGCAGTATTATTAGAAATGTGTATTTCTGGTAAAAAGATTAAAGAGGCTGCCACAAATAATAGTGAGCTTGAACTGCATGTGAAGAGAGAGGACTGTGCTCACCCTGTGCTACTGCATTAGCTCTGCAAAGGCTCTTCCAAGACCCATTTAGCTTTTCCTGCTAAATTTTGTCCTTACTGCAATCCCAGCATTTTTTGTGAAGAAAACAGGGTTTATATTCCAAAGCGAATGGATGAAATTTAATTTTTTTTTCAAGGGGGATACTCTTCTCTTCTTATTTTTATGTTATTTCCCATGTTTATATTTCACACTATTTATTTTTAGGTGTACACAGTTTTATTCCTGATGCTTTTGGGAAAGCAGTGTTGCTTGCCTTCCTTTAAAAGCTATGTCACTTCATTCAGAACTACTTACTCAGTTTCTCTGAAATTATGACATTTCTAATTCAGGCACGCTGGTTTCTTACTCAAATGATGCATCTACTCTAAATATTTTAAGATAAGACACTTTTTTCCCCTTCATTTAACAGGATTATTCACAACGTTTAAACTTTCCATTAAGATGATTTTGAGAGGTTACTCATACTGGCTGTAAGCTACAGTTCTGCAAGCCCCATGGGATCAGGTAATTATAGAAGTTCCTAATACAAAAACAGCTTAAGATTTTTGAGGGTTCCAAGTGTGGACAGTATATAAGGGCTGGAACATAAAATCCATAGTTGTGTGACAAGGCAATGAAATAAACCCTTGAGAGAGAATCTGACACATTATTTGCATTACAGAATAATGCACCTTGCAACACCCACCTCTGAAATAGGGAGGGCAGTAGGTCAGTACATATGAATGTCTTTGTGTCCATCTATAAACCACAAAAAAAGAGCAATTCACAGGGATTTTGTGAGAGTAATTTTCACTGCTGATGACCCAGGCAGGACTTGCACTATGGCAGGGTTTAAGGCCCCAGGAGAAAATCTGGCATGCAGGAAAAATGTTCTGCCTGATACTGCAACTTAACTCTTCAATAATCAGACTGGGATTTTAACACCCTCCTTGGCCTTCCCGTGATGTTTCTCCCTCTGTAATAATAGACACAAGCTGCAGGGAAATGTACTGTTTCTCTTCCCCACAGAGAAGCTAAACAGAAATGGTAACTTGTAAAAACTAGGGGAATACCAAACCAGGGGAGAAGGGAATTTCTCTGCAATTTTTGCAAGCAAGGAGTCCATCTCCCTCCTCTCTTCCTTATTTTAATACCATTTCCAGATCTGGAAAAACAACCAAGACAGAGGAATGACTGTAGCTACAGAAAATATTCTGAAGCAGTTTCTCTTTCTCTGTCCTTCATATTTATTACCTTCCTTCATTCACTCTCCACTTGCCAAAGTAAGGGTGCATTTGCAAGCCCTGCTAATTATAGAGTTGAGAGGATTATTGAAAATTGGTACAACTTATATTCTAACAGCTCCCAGGCAGCAAGGGAATCCATTACTAAGTCCCTGCTGCAGCTACATTGCTTTCTTATTTCTTGTATACTCCTTTGAAATATCTTGTAAAATGATCTTGACAAGAGGTCTTGAATTGAGAACCGAGGGTCTGTCACTGCACTTTCATGATGCACCTGTACAGCATCTTCAACCACCAGCAACAAGGAACTTTTATTTATTAGGAAACTTCACAGACGCTATAAAAGATTATATTGCTATCAGAGACAAAATGAGGCCTGGGGCCTTCAGAGAAAACCATTATAGCCATTAGGACTGGTTTCATTTCCCACCTGCCCAAACAGATTGTTTTCATTTTGAAGGCTGTCGTGGGTTTTCAGGTTAGTGCTAAAGGATCACTTCAAAATTAAGCGGTCTGGGGTAGCCAAGTAACACACCAGGACACTACATGAGACTCTCATCTCCACAGATCCAAGAAGTGTAATGAACTTGGGTGATCTAATTCCTGGAGTTTATTTTTTTTTTCATCTATCATGAGTGTAAGCAGTGCAGGACTTATCAGGGTGAGGTATAGGGATAGTGTCAGAGAAGCAGGCAGTGAGAGTAACAGCTGAGAAACATTATAAGAGGTATACAGACAAAGATTTCTTTTATGGTTAATGCCACATACAGTCCAGGCAGTCAGACAGAAAGTCAGACAAGAGGGGCATCACATCAACCACACCCCTACCAAAATATTCTCATTTTTTCTTAAAATAAGCTTGCCCCTCACTCACATATAGCAGTGAAGTGAAAGACCTTACTTATCTTTAGAAAACTGCACAAACAAATTGTTTCAATAATAAATAGTGCATTTTAGATACTCACTGCTAATAAATAATTTAAAACAGATAGCATTGGCTTGCATACACACCACTGTTTTCACTACGTAGGTTCAAAATAGAGCATCTGCTCCAAACATTGTGCAAATAAAAGATGAATCACTGATAACAGTTTGGAATAATAATGGTAATAATCATAATGATAATAAAATTCTGTTAATCGTGGTCTGTGTTTTAATAGTTCTCTATTATTCTCCAACTCTACAGCAAAACTGGTAAAATGATAGTATATGCAATTCTAACTTGCAGTACATATGCCTGTGTGACTAAGTGGCCGTGGAAAGACCAAATCCGGTGATCCCACAGCGTATTGCTCTGAGACACATGAGCTTCAGAGGCTGTATGGCTCCTGAAGTGACTTTAGCCTCTATGGAGAACACGATGGAGTCACAAATACTGTCACAAGGAGGAAGCTCAGGGCAGATGCTGACCCACAGCCACAGTTGGAGCAGTGGTGTCTGCAGATGCTGGGTGCCAGTGGCAGCAGAGTGTGGTGCTTGGCATGCCCCAGCACACACCCAGCCCACCACAGCTGGTTTTGTGCCTTGTGCTGAAAGAGTTTGTAGGAGCTGCGTACAGCAGGACCAGCATCTCAAAGCATCTGGGCACATTCATAGCAGGGTCACAGCTTTTGAGTTTTAGGGCTTCTACACTAAAAACGTCTCTGTGTAGCCCTCATGGTTACACAGAAAATCTTGAGAACTGAATGTGTAGCCAGGATATGTGTTAGGACTGCAGAGATCCTCGGGCTGTAGGGCTGAGGGCCCCTTCACCTCTAGGAAGTCCCAGGCAGCTCTTTGGAGGCACATGGCCAACACTACCTCAGGACCCTACATGGTGGAGGAAAAGGCTGTTGCCTTGTTGAAACTTGTGAAGTGATACATCCCGAGTGCCAGAGCAGCTCTAGCACCCTTCTTCCCCCACTGAGCCACTTTATGCACCTGCAGTTGTCAAGCCTTGGTCCATCCTTCGTTCAGATTCTGCTTGGGAGTTTAGTTCCCTGTCTCCCCCACACGACTGGCAAACTGTGGGTCCACATCTGAATGGTTCTGGCAGACAATATTTTTAACTCTGAGCTTAAGGAGAAAACCACCCATATTATACTCAGACCTGGTAAACTTTTGCTACGTGTTGTGGACACACATTTCACATCACAGCTATTTATGATGCTCTGTTGTTTGCTTGTATTTCATGTTTTCAGTCAGCTGGAAAATACAAACAGTATGGTTCAGATTGGAGGTGAAGAGCTGCCAGTTTGTATAAACACTTTGATAATAGAAACATGGTGGTGATTACAGCTCAGTGTCTGCTGGAAAAAACCAGAGGCCCTTTAGCAAATTTTCTAACATAGTACAACACTGGTGCTTTGTTCTTCAGCAGATACTCAGCCATCCAGGGGACAGCCAAGCACACAGAACTAAATTGTGTAGGGCTTTGACAGGTGCTCAGTGCCAAGTTTTGCTTGTAGTTAACAGATATTTTCAGTTGCCTAAGCTGCTGGTAAACATTTAGTTATTCTTCATTACTCTAAAGTTCATTGTAATCACTGCCTGACTGGAGCTCTCCCCACAGGACATATTGATTTAGTGGCTGAACAGACAGAGGTACAACTGAAGAGTAGCCCAAGCATTTGATTTCCAACAACCTGTGGCGCCAAAATGCAAATTCTTTGAAAGTTCTAATTATTTTTAGACTTTATTAAAGACATGCATAAAGTCAGTAGTAAAATAAAGTTTTAAATAGAATTCACTGGAAAAATTTAATTAAACTAGTTTAATCTCACCCATCATCTGAAATCTGCATCATAATTAACACATTAGGTTCCAACAGAATGGGAAAAGCTGCCGTAAGCTGCAACCAAAAGGAAAGGAAAATCAACAATATTTTCCCTGCAAAGGAAATCTACAATATTAACACTTTTTGTACACAACTCTTTGGTCAGGCTCTGCAGGTCAGCACACACAACGTCAGTGTAAATGAAAGAGAACAAACATACGTCTTAAGTTATTTTCCTGGGTTTTAAACTATGTCCTTTTGCAAGTTTATTCCACTAAATCACTACGGCTAGGATTTCACTAGGTGAACCAGCTTTAATAAGTGAAGTTTTCATCTCTCCCTAGCTAAAAGAGTAACCTTACTTGAAGCCTTTTCAATTTCCAAAGTTGCCTTCAGCTGTTTGTTTCCAAGAAACAGCTATTCCCAGCCTGAGTGTCTCCCTCTCATATGCCACTGAATATCCACCCTATGCTTTTAAAAGTGTCTATGACTCTGGCTGTGTTAACTGGCAGATGTTTTTAGAGACTAGAAAGTGTTTAGTCCCTGTGGACTAAAAGTTACATGATGACTTCATCACATAAGCAAAAAGCTAATAACGGGAAAGCAAGAAAGCAGACAAGTGTTATATTCCAAAAACACGATGTTTCCTGTGCTTCTGGCAAAGCTACTTCTGTGCCTGAAAAAAGGCAAATCACTTGAGTCTTGGTGCTCAAAACACACACACCATCGAATCGCTGGGAGATAATTTATGTGCCTCTCCCTTAGCTGCCTTCCCCACCAATACTCACTTTCCTTGGGATGGAAGTGAGAGGGTGAAGGCAGAGGAAAGGCAGTGTTTGTTTACCTTCAATATCTATGCACCAACTGTGTGCCTCACAACACTCTCTGGAAGGGGTTACTACACCCAGGAGCTTACAGCAAAACAGCAGCAGAAATCTGAGAGGCTGCCTGAGGACCATGCAGCTCAGCTCCTGCAGGGAAGTACTCCTTCAAGTGCACTGTTTTACCCTCTCCATCCAGAGAACTCTGGAGACTGATACAGGAGCAACTGGAAATAACTAGCATAAATGGCATCTGCACACAGAGGCAATACTTGCTGTGGTTTCACATCGAGCCATCAGCAGTGGACATCAAGCCCTCTCTCTCCACCTCCCTGAGCTGCCCTAGTTACAGATCAAGAAACCAGAGGACGTGGATACACAGGAGAAAGGCCTCCCTCCAGTGACATGATGGGGAAGAAGAGCAAGTGAGTAGACAGGCAGCAACACCATGGCAAGACATTGTGAAGACCCTTCTCTGCCTAAGAGGGGAGAAAGGATTTGCCCTGGAGACAAGCGTGGGCTTTTTGTATTATGAATTCTATGCATGTATATATAAATTTTCTTAGAAGAGTAAGGGAGGGGGCTATTTCCTAGAGCTGATTAAAGAAGCATGACTCGATTTTCAATTTCAAACGACTCGGGGGGCATTCCAATCGACTGCAGACAGGAAATGAATACCATACATGTACTGAACAAGGCAGATGCTTTTGAATCTGACACTTACGTGAAATGAAAATATCTTCATTTTTGTCTCCCCTCCACCCCACGATCACTAGTTGGTTCTGAGCTATTTTTAGGATAAATGGTTTTATTTTTCAAACTTGTTATAATCATAGCATGTGCCTGAAGCCACCCAGACGCCACTAACAATAAAGTGTATGGGAGCAGGCAAAAAGCATCTTTAGATTAGTCCCAGCAGCCCAACACAGCAGCAAGGTAAGAGAGGAAAGATAAGAAGCTCAGTTTTGTGATCCCAGAGATGGGATCCTCATGAATAAGCCAGATCCAGGGAGGGAAAACAGATCTATACAAAGAGAGATCCCAAAGTAGATACAGCAGAGACACTGAAAGCTATGGCTCAGATCTCACTTCCAGCTACTCAATCCTGCTAAAGAGATAAATACATATATATTTTCTCCTCATACAGCTCTTACAAGCCAACTGCAATAATTGTCTTGGTAGTATGATGGGGTTTATAACCCAATATAACAATGAAATTGTGGCTCCTTTTATCGATGGCAGCAGTGCGTATCAGGGAATTGGCATATGCAGCTCTTTTCCCCCTCTTAGTCCATATGTATGCAAACACACAATTTCAGCTGCATACTCCTCTTGTGTTTTATTGTAGGAATAGGATAAAGGAAGGGAAAAAATCAGAGGTGTTATTAATCTGGCCCTTCCTCTGATGTTATGCAAATAATGAGTTCATTTTATCTTGATGTTAAGACAGCCAAAGCTGTACTCCTCAGAACATGAAAAAATGATCCTCTTAGGAGACAGAAGAAGAAAGAGAGATGGGTAGGTGAGAAAGGCAGCTTTGATTTACATTATTCAAAATGCTATGAATGCCAGATCAAAGAAGAGCAGGAATCAAATTCACATCCACCGAAGGATTTCAGCAGCTTTTTCAGAGCTATTGATCTCTCAAGGGCAAACCCTTTCAAACACTAGGTGATGCCTCTAACTAGCCAGAACTCCCACCTTATGCTGGCTGAGCCTCACGTAGTTTGCTTTCATCAGCTGAGGAAAGCAGAAACAGCCAAGACAACTCTGTATCTGGGTTCGATGAAGGACACACGGAGCTGAGCACAGAAATAGCACGTGTGCATTTTTCTGCACCAGATGTTGCCTCTCTAATGGCCATCGTGGTAGATGTTAACTAAAAACCAGACTGCCCACTGATGAGCCACGCATTTGGTGACCATGGAGCGCCTGGTCTGAGGACAGAGTGCTGTCACTGCAGTGAGAGCTCTGGGCAGGGCTTGTTTGCTCAGTGCTGACTTGCTAAATATAAAGTCACCTCGTATTCTGTGTGGGATGAAGGTGGAATAAGACATCTAAGGAGCTACTGCAGCTCAGCTGGCAAGCAGTGACTTGTTCATGAGTTTGGACTCACCAGTCTAATCTGAACACCCAGGAGGCACAGGATCCAACCCTAAATCAAGTGCTGAACTGTCAAACGCACCACAGATTGGCATCTTCCCCCCACCCCTTCCCGTCCTTGGGTCAGGTGTCTTTGGAGTCTGTTAGACAAACTTCCAGGTGTTTTGCCTTGTCAGGAGACTTCAGGATCATGCCTTAAGCAAGAGCCACTGGAATGGGTGCAGTAAAGCAATTTAACCTGATGCAGCCCCAGATGGTTTCCTAAGAGCTGCCTTTGGGCTTCTGATGTGGATCCCCTTGCAGCAGGCTCATTGCTGCTGCCATCATCCCATCCCTGGGAACACTCCCTTCATGCTGCCTTCCCCATTTGCTATGCTACACACATGGCTGCAACAGCACATTATGGTTTATTTGTCTCTTTCCAAGCTCTGCTCACATTTTGAAGCCTATCAGCTCCCACCAGCACTCGGCACATCTTGGTACCTTAAACTTTTTCAGGAAATGGATGACCCTTTTCCTCCTGCATGTTTGGACTGAGAGCTGGTGCTGCTACCATTTCAATACATATCAAGATCTCCAGGACTCTATCAGGCTACACAGCTCATTGGAAACCTTTGGCACTACTGTTCTGATACGCCTGAAGACACAGGCAGTGTGTCCGGGTCCTGTTTGAGATGTATATTCAGAAATGTTAGACATACACACATCAAGCCTCTCATTCTTTCCCAACAAAAGCCTGCACTCTAAAGCACAAGGTGAGGAATAGATGCTCTATTGGCCAGTTGCAGTGAGCCTTTCATAAATAACACAACGATCAACCCCCATAATGGAAAATGATACTCCAGAAGCTCTGTCCTCACAAACATCTGTTTTCCTATTTTAGAAAGGAATAACAAGATAGGAAAAGTTAAATGCTGGATGCCTAAACAAACTGAACTAAGAGGAGATGGTAGGAGTAATGATGGATGAATTGTAAACCACCTGCAAATGTTAAAGTTGCCGTAGTCTTCTGCAGAACATTAAGTCTATACTGCAAACTGCCAATAGACAGGGACTGTGCTCTATAAAAATCATGCTGAATGCAGGCTTGTTTTTATATTATGGAGGTTCTAATCCTCCTCCTCCTCTGCCTTTGCTCTATTGTTACAACATCAAAGACCAACTGCTGGCCAAGATACAGTCAATATGAAAAGGGCGACCAGCAAATTTACTGCTTGACTTCATTCCCTTTAAATGGAATAGGCACCATGGCCCTTTTTCAAAGTCCAATCGCAGACATATATCTTTTTTATTGGACATCATGTACAATAAAGTGAAGCTGTAACTTGGAAAAAAAATAGAACACCTTAAAAAAAATCCCATGAGGTGAACATTCCTTTATAAAAATATCACTGTGGTTACATGTTTTGAAAAACTCCGGGCACTTCACAGGGCAAAAGGCATGGACTGGCTAGGTTATAGTTTAGCTAAGATGCATACCCATGCCTAATATTGAGTTGGTTTCAAAAAAAACCCCAACCAACTAATAAAAAGCAATATATTTAAGACAGAATGCCAGTGTCATTCAAATAAACTGAAATGGCAGCATTCATGTCATGAGAATTGTTAACTGCTTTGTTATAGCCTGCTCTGTGTAGTGAGCCTTTACAGACTTCTTCAGTCCAGAGAATCATAAAATCAGGAGCACAAAATGCCAATATACAGACTGCATCTTAAACAACTCCAGTCTGATTACTGAGGTAACTTCCAGAGGCACTTTCAGATGAGAGTTGTATCCATAGACATTAAAGACGGGGGGGGCAGTTTTTTGCTGTCATGTTGCTAAATAGAAGCTAAATAATTCCTGGCTATGAAATTAAATAGTGCATGAACTATTTACATGATGTAGGAGGTGAGTGTAGTGGGGGGTTACAGAATCTATGCTAGACAGCTAACAAATGTAGAAGCTACAGGCAGCTATGGTTTTCATTTTTTGTTTTAAACTATTAATCCTTTTTGTTTCTTTGGGTAGTTTGTGCAAATGGACATTAATAAATACCTGATTACTAATGTTACATTGACACCAATCCTATGCTGATTTTAAAATCCTGCATTGATGCATATGGCAGGTAAGACCAAGCAATTTTATCTGTAGCAAACTTCAGCAGCTGCTTCCAGTGGAGTAATTATGGTTTCTTCAGGCAAAAACTGCTGCTGCTGGGTTACTTCTAAGGCAATAAAGATACCAAAGCTGTGTAACTAATTTTTGAACCACTAGCTTAAAAAAAATAGTTGTCTTATCACTAGGTTCTCTTTCCTGTTATTTCTGTCACAATTTCTCTGCTGTCAGTCACCTTCCCTTTTCATCCTAGCCTGCAGCACAGCTCTTCTAGCGCAAAGACCTCACCTCCTGCTCAGCACTCCTGGGCATTCCTCTGCTAGGGGAAGTGTTTCAGCTGAGTGCCCAGCCTCAGTATCTGAGTGCCCAACTCAGTGGGAATGCAAAGGCCAGACGCCTGAAGGGAGCATTCGGGAACTTAAACTTGTCCCATGGAAAACATGCATCAGTAACTGCTCCCCAGAAGGAGAGGAATCCACTTTTCTTAGAGCAGCCCCAGTGGCAGAAACAGATGGGGCACTATTTGGTTTTTATAGACACCTACACAGAACCCACTGGTTTTGTCACGAGAACTGATCTCCACAGCCATGCTGGCAAAGAGGAAATGCTAATCTTCCCAAGGAAGAACTACTGTGGAACGAACAGTCCTGGATTTTTCAGTGCAATGAAACATAACAGATGGAAATTAATTCATGCAACATGAAGAAAGCCACATGCCAGTGCCCAGCTTGTCTTTATGGACAGATGACATGTGCAGAGTGCTTATCAGTTCTGTAGAAAAACTGAGCTGTGAAAGATTCATATTCAAGAGGATCTTGGCTCTGCAGCTGACACAAATCATTGACTTGTGTTGCTTTGTGGAAGTCAGTGGAGCAAGGTCAATTTAAACACACTGAGAATGCAGGTCTAGCATGGAGGCATAAAAGCCAAGGGATATTTGAACTCCTCCTGCCTTTCGATGTGCAAAGATTTCATCTCTGATTTTTCCCTCTCGTCTTCAGGAGCACTTCCATACATTAAAGGCTTAAAGGTGAACAACTCCTGGCCTGCTCTCATCCTGCTAGACTGCTAGAAGAGAGGAATAAAAAAGATATGACCCATGGCTATGAGTTCTCCAGGCACTTGAAAAACAAGGACAAAAGGATAAAGGAACTGCTTACCAGTACCGCCCACACCAGCTCCTCCAACCAACCATTAGGGTGCCACAGAAGTGACCACCGTGGTGAGCCATCCCTTATTACAATAATAAGTTACATTTTACTTTGTTTTCTTTCTTTTTCTGGTATTTCAAATCAAAAGTACATGGAAATATCAACACTAGAAACATTCTGCTCCTGCTGATGTACCAATGAGCTCACTATGCTATTTCTTGGAAATGTTATTCATCTCTATGCTTTGGACTATGAATTTAGCTTGGCATTTACTGTCTTTAGAACTTGTAAAATAAGCACAATGGTCTTAAAGTGCAACAGTAACCACTGCATCATTGAGTGCTTCCTTCTGCCTTTCACTAAAGCATTTTGTATTTTTCACTTTAAAGTTACACTTCATTATTCGTTTGTGACAGTGCCTCCATTCAGGCTGGAGACCATTGCACTGCACATTGCTCACAAGCTACACCACGATACTGGAACCTCAACCTCCATAATCTTGGGCTGAGATCTGAAAAGTAAAATAAGGAAAAAAAAATTATACCACTGAAAAATAATCCTTTTAAAAAGTCATCTTTCTGAAAACTGAACATGATTCAGTCACCTCAAAGGGCTTTTGTGCAGTGTTGTCTTAAAGCAGACAGCAAGGTAAGAGACCTAACAAAAAGACCAAATAAGCACTAACCAACACCGTGAAGAGAACAAATGAGGCACAACTACCACATCTGTTTGCAAGGAAGACTGGAAAAACACACAGAAGAGCATAAAGCAACCAACTCTGACAGGTAAACCTGCAAAGCTGCTTAATCAGTATGTAAGCACAAAGCGAAACTATATTGCTTCAATTTTTTGAGTTTATGCTTGTGTAAGGAAACATCTGTCTATATATTTGAAATATGAGTGTGTTGCAAGATTTTAAAGTGAGGCAGAAGAATGTAAGCATAAGAAAAATATAGCAAAATAATTTCCTAGCATTACTTGCACTCTGTGCACTTTTATGTAATAAAGGGAAAGAAAGGAGAAATTCTTAAGCATGAATGTTCACAATCTGTGCATCTTAAAGATTTTCACACTGATTTTTTCTTCCCACTGAAATACATACCAACGACTGGGTTTTCAGAAGTCATCTCTATCACATATGATTTCAGAAAGCTTTTCAAACATACATATTATGCTGGCAGGCCAAGCCTGCAGTGTCTGCATCACTATCAATGCTACTGCCTTCTGCACTTCATTTTCTATGAAGCTTTTAGATGCTGTGACATAAGAGAGCTGGAGTCTCCACCTTATCTACAATTCTTTCTTTTTTTTTTTTTTTTATGGTGTTTTCTACCCTTTTGGAACAATTCAGCATTGATTACTGATATAGAGATGTAGTAGATATGAGCAGAGACAAAAGAACAATGCTGAATTCAAACCACAGTTCCCAACTTACATTCAGCATAACCTGGATTGGTTAAACAGATGTCTCCTCAACAAAGGAACTTTGCAGCAGAGCAAGGTGTCAAACAGCTCAGTGTGCTGAACTTCTGAGTACTGAGGCTCAGCTACCTACCTGCAGGTCCTAACAGCAGTGTTATAAACCAGGGGAGTACACACTGACCAGCACCACACAGTACAATGCTGATGAAATTGCTGAGGCCACCAGCAGAGCTGCAGCTCTAGACCTCCTGTATTTGTGGACAGCTGGCTTTAGGAAAGGACAGGACAGGGAAATGTGACTAAACCTAGCACCTGGCAACCAAAGCAGGAGAAGCGAAGGAGAGTTTTGTGGCCATCAGGTAAGAGCAAGGGGCCAGCAGCAGTGTGGTTGTATCTCTCTTATAGCTGCCATGACCAACTGTGTTCCTCCTGTGTGGAACAAACCTCTCTACATGATCAACCAAGAGCTAAAAATAAAAGCTTCTCCAGAACTAGTGCTGGCTGTCCAAGTTAGATGACCCAAAGTGGAAAGCACCAATGCAGCTCCATCCAGCATCTCTGTGTACCTACGTCTGGCCTCTCTACTCGCACCAAGGGCAATCACTACAGCTCTAGACCTTCCCAGGAGCCAGTCTCAAACCCATCACTCCTTGCATTTCCATGAGCCATCCATCTGGCCATAGGGCTCAAGCCCCTCGTAGCAGGTTTGCATTTAACCGCTCTGCCCTCACACACAGCCCCAGAGCACAGGTAAGGATCAACTGAGAGAAGAGAAAGGCAAAATGAGGAATGTCACTGGACCTCTCTCCCTGTAGTAGCCACTGCATTTCGTGCTTGGCTCCAGGACCACGGGAATGGACAAGAAACCACTGTGATGGTCCAGAATGACTTTAGAACAACACACACTCTGCTCTTCTCTTACAAAAAGCCCAATACTACAAAGAGCTGGAAAACAACCCTAAATCTTGCTCAAAACAGAAATAAATAACTCAAAGACTCTCTTCAGTAGGAAAAAATTGCTCTGATCTATAGTTACAGAGATAAAATAGAGAGGCACCTTGTGATTTAATGCCAACTATTTACCAGTGATGATCCAAGATAAGCAGTACAGTAACTGCTAGCTATTGAGCTGAAGGGATGTTTAGCAAAATATGCCTCATCCAAACATCTTGGTAAAATTTAATTCAGGAAGTTACATTCATATCTGCCTAACATTGCTCCTTGCAGCCATACCTAAATAAAATATTCTTGGATACCTGTTATGAATTATTGCAGTAGTCTAAGGTATTAAAAACCTTGCCACATCCTACCCTGAAGGTCTAGTAGCTCTTTTCCACCAAGGATACTTTAGTTTGCTAGGAAATTAATCCAAGTGAAAGGTATGAAGAGAAGTTTAATTAATGCTTTCTGGAGATTTCTGGGACACGGGTTTGAAAGATAAAAGAATCTCTCCTGGGAGCAATGAATGCCAGAAAACAGTCCCCTGCTCAGTGCAGCAGTCTCAGTCCTTCACCCTTGTTTCCCATTTTATCCTTTTCTTCCACGCATGCAGCGGCAGTACACGTAAAGCTAATCACCCTTCCTTCCCTCTGGAGCCTGGAACAAGCCACAGCCCACTAGCAAAACCACTAAAGAGCACAGATAATTCCCTCCCTTGGGAGATGAGAGAATGAACTGCACGTGGTCTAAGCCATTGCTAAATCTTAGCGCATAACTGGAGGAACATATGCCAAAGGGTGAGCTTCAGTCAGGAACCTACACAGAAAAGCCTGCTGAGAACAGAAAGGTTTCACTGTCACTGTCAAAAAGCTCAAAACAGCATCCTCTGTGACGAGGAACCACCTCACCAAAAGAGACTTTGGGCTGCAGAGAATCAGCCTGCCCAATTCACAAGCCACCTGCTCGCAAACCTGCTCATGTAATGCATAAACTTCTCTTAAAGCAGAAAAGGATTTAGTGTTCATAGTAAATATATGATCTACATCCACTTACTGGCACCTTATCCAGGCTAAGGGCAGCCTGGAAAACAAGAAGGCAGAACGTGGAATCGACAGGTTTTCAAAGACGACTTAATGATCGCTTCCTATTAGAGCAAACCAAAATGTAAAGCTCCAGAGCTCAAATAAGCTTTAACAAAACCCAGTCTAAAACGCTCCCAAAGTAAACAGCTTGAGTCCTACTAAACGGAGGAAGCCAGAAAGCTGAAATATGCCACTGTATCCGGCTGGAGATCGTTTTGCAAATTGCCTGAATGCAGTACAATGGTCAGCAAGAACGTACAAGCCCCAAAAAGACTGAAATGCACCCCAGCAAAGGTAGCAGACAGCACACCATTGCTAAACTTTGCATGGCGTTGAGCTCAGGATCTTGGGAGAAAATGATGAACTCAGCCCTGTAAAGAGCTCCTTGTGCTGCTTGGAGAGCGACTCTTGTGCAAGCATTTATAAGCAGCAGAATGTGTTTCTTCTGGTAGGGCTCAGAGAGCGTTTCCAACACGCTGTAATTGCTTGCACGCTTACTGAAGAGGGGGGCAAGGGCAGGAGCAGGGCGATTAGAAGGAAAAAAAATCTGTTTACAGCGTTGTGCTGCTTTTCAAATTATGTTTTCTTACGCAGCTCCAGTTTGAAGCCCAACTACCGAGTTTCAGGCTAATGTAATGCTGCTGCAAGTACCGCAGTGGAGAGTCTGACTTCATGTGCTATGGCATATATTGTTGGTGGCTCTGTTACTGCATTTTACAAGGTCATTTTTCTTGGTGTGGGAACACTGTTTTTCTTGGTGTGCAAAGCCTGCTATGGAAAACTTAGAAGTGATGGGGATAAACTTTGCGACGAAATATTTTCTCTCAGAATGAAAGCACAGATTTTAGAGCATCCTAAAGTATTAAAAATGTCTTCCAAAATTTATGTTCAAGCCTTCCCTTCCTTTTAGAACTATGTAAAAAGATAAAAACATACCCAAGCTGCTTTTTTCCATCTCTTAATATAGCTTCATTTGCTCTTTTTCAGAAAAGTAAGTTTGTACTTCTTTATTTCATAAATATGCTGCATGACAGCTTCTGGATGCTAATTAAATTAGACCTAGTAGAATTCTCACCAGAAAAAATCTCCCCCCTCCCGAATTCTCCTTTTTTTTTTTCCCCCATTGGAAGAGATGGAAAGAGGGGAATAAAATCTGATTGAGAAACACAAGGCTGATTCCCTCTCGTAACTCAAAGACTGTGAGCTATTTTACAGCTCCAGTGTGGATTTCCCATTTTGTGCTAGCTTGCCCTGCCACAACCCAGTTCTAACAGCAGCACGAAACCGCAGCCATGCGGAGGTCCAGCAACCATTGCTGCAGCAGGGAACCAAGGGAGGCTGTGCTTGTGCCTCACTCATCCCAGAGAGGACCACAGGAGTACATCAGGATTTTCTCCTCACTGCTGCTCCTTTACAGCCAGTCACAGCGGCACAAGACAATCCCAGACATCTGGAACCTCTAGAGGCACACACAGCGTAGGGAAGGGCACCAAAGGGAAAAAAACAAGAGAGAGGAAAAAATAACTTGTTTAATTTTAGGAGGGAAGGGTTTTTTTTTTCTATATTTCTTTCATCTCTCAGTCTAATTAATTGCAGGGGTTAACCCAACTCAAAGACCAAAAGAAATCAAAACCTATCCTACAAAATCCTTCCTTCATTTGAAGGACCAAAAGATGGGAGAAAGAAGCTCTTCCTCCCTGAATGAATCAGACTTCAAATGCTTCCAAGTGTTTTAGACTATTTAAATCTCCAACAGTACTTCAAGATTACTAAGAATTCTTCCCGAATCCGTTCTATGTAAAAAGGACCCAATTCTGACCACCTAATTTGTGCTAACAGACTGCCTAAGTCCTAACAATACCATATCCTGCATTTGATAGTTGCCAGGAGCTTTTGATATAAATTTGCCATGTCAAAAGACATCTAGAAACAGTTGCTGCAAAGATTACTCTTTCCTGGATTTGCCACATTTCTTCAAATGATATTTCATCAACTGCAACATTGACCTACTCGCTTCTCACAATCGCTCCTCTTCAAGAGACCTACCATGACAGAAAAGCCCTGAGAGATTTCTAAGTGCTTATATCAACAAGTCTGAGTTTGTGCAGTTTTGTTTCCCACTCTGATTCTCTCCCTCGGAGTGCAGTGCACCAGGATTTTGCACTTCACTTCAGCACATGCCATGATCCAGCCCCAAATCTGCCAAAATCAGAAGATCCCAGGGCAAACTTCCCATTGGGATCCATATTGTGATGCTCTGAATGGAAGCATCTGTCTGCTTAAGTGCAACTTTTTAAGCAATAGAATCCAGCTAGCAATAGAATTCCTGGAAGTTACGAAACCAAAAAATTGATAGACTTCCATCTGTTTAACCAATTGCTCTAATCAATATCCTTTCCCACCATAATGTTTTGTACAGACACAGTCTCTCAAATACATAACTGCAGAATCAATTCAGTTGGGAAGTATATAAAAATTTCAATTCAACAAATGGCAAAACATTATGAAAATATGAACTGCTAAAGCTATCACGGTGCTTAAAGGCACAGAGTTTATTAAGGTAATCTGTAAAAAATCACTGGACAGAAAAAATTATTGAAGTCAACAATCCGCAGATTTTCATGAGACAGCCAACTACAGTGATAATAATCTAGGATAATTATCTGAAGATGATTTTCCTCTTGTTTCACCCTAACCTTACAACAGTGCTCTAAAAGGAGATCCTCAGGGAAATGGCATCACCCAGAGTTCCCACTTGCCCAGATGTTTCTCTCATTATGTTACAAGCCTGTCAAGAAAAGGCAAATTCAGGGTTATTCTAATGATAGCAAACACCTCATAAAAAACCTCTCCAAATTTACTTTTCCAAGGAACATCATTTTAAAAGGCATTTCCAGTGCCCATGAGGAAAGAAAGTATCATTTATAAAACATTATTACCAGAAATCTTGCAGATATTAAAAAAAACATCCTGGAATGTCAAGCCAGTGATAAAACTGCAGCTCAGAACAGAGAGAGCGTGGTGGGGCCTTACCCGAAGCGCACGGCTCAGCACTCCCAAGCAGGACTCCCACCAAGTTCAGCAGGAGGTTTTCTGAGTTAGAGGGCCCAGGCTGTGACCGGGATGTTGAGCCTGCAGCTCTAGGTTCCCTCCTGTGGCTAGTGGGTTCGTTCTGTGGACCACCAGCTGGGGATCCCATGCATACAGTGATCAGCACAGCCTGCACTCTCCTTACTTTTCCTCGTGCTTTTATACTCTGCTGGTGCTATGATTCTTACTCAGATGATGGAGGGTTTACATAAATTTATGGTGATAATAATTACATATTTTTCTGTCAGATGTCTATGACTTGGCAGACGATTTTTCTTTTACTGCTTGGATACAGTAAAGAGTTGGGAAAAGAGCTGGTCAGGGCTCATGCAACTGACCAGAGATTGACAAGCTTTGTCTGGGGATGTTGGTGATTCTGCAGCTTTGATCACTATCTCCAACCATTACAAATGAATGGCAACATGTGATACTGAAGAAAAAGAATCACCTGCAAAAACAGTGAAACAGAATAAAAAAAAATCCTTTACCTCTGTCGGACATAATATATAGTTTTATTTCATGGGAGAAGTCTTTCAAAAGATTGGAATGGGCTGACTGGGTCACAAGCGCTGTCCTTCACATCACAAGCACTTACCCTAAGTTTCTTGCCTATTTCAGGACTGTCAGCCTGTCTCTCTACTCTTTCCAAGGAAAGCCACACATTTTGTTCCAGTACTTCCCGAGACTATACACCTATCAGTTCCCCTCTCACTCCGGGGAATGCTGTGCCCTCACGAAGGGATGCCCTGGGTGGGACACGCCGGGCTCGACGCGGCTGCTTCCATCCCTCGCCTGCCCCAGAGGCTCTCCAGGTGCGCCGTCCGCTGCGGGGACAGCCCCGACACCTCCCGCACGGCATCGCCCCGCGGCGCCGGAGCAGCTCTGCCTCTGCCACCGCCGCCCGCGACAGCGGACAGCCCAGGGACACCGGGGGACACCCGGGGACAGCGCTCGGGCAGGGAACCCGGTGGTCGGCACGGGCGCGGGAGGCGTGAGGAGGAGGAGGAGGCGGTCGGGGCAGGTGCACGGCGCCGGCTCCCGGCAGGCCCCGACGGCCCCGGGGGACGCGGGAGGGTGGTGGGGGAGAGGCGGGGCGGCACTCACCTGCCGCTGGCTGTGGTTGCCCGCGCCCGTGGGGGCGTGGGGCTCGCCGCCGCCGCCGCCGCGCAGCACGGTGATGTGCAGGGTGAGCAGGAGCAGCCCCAGCAGCAGCAGCAGCT
>VZRF01015768.1:1122008-1169010 GCA_013396875.1 Vireo altiloquus
CGCCCGTCGAGGCGTCACCCTGCCCTGCCTTGCCCTGCCCTGCCTTGCCCTGCCCTGCCCGCCGGGCCCGGCTGCCCCAGCCCCTCGTGGTGCGGGGGGGACGCAGCGGGACCCCCGCCCGCTCCCAGCCTTCGACGGGACGGCTGCGAGCTCCCCTGGGAAAAAGAGAGGCAGATTGCTGCTTCCCTCCCCCGACTCCTTTCCTCCTCCTCCTCCTTTCTATCCCCTGGTTCAGCCGTGGGAAATGGGACAGGGGGTGGAGGACGAGGGGCTGCAAAAAGCTTCAGCTGCTCGCTGCCCTCCCGGGGAGCTGGATACCTGGCTCCATCTCTCCTCTCTCTTCCCTCCAGTGCCCTAGGGCTGGCGAGGGCAGCGCGGCACTCTCTCCTGCCACCGTGCGTGCGTGTTTGCAAGCGGCTGCCGCTCCTCCTGGCTGCTGCTGCTGCTGCTTCCAGACCCACTTTCTCGCCCTGTGTCGGGAGAGGTACGTGTCGGATGCTTTTATAGTGCCCTGCCTCCCTCCCCTGCTGTCCTCCCTCCCTGCTTCCCCCCCTTTTCCTTCGCCCTCTCGGCAGCTCCTTCTCCAGCCTAGAGTGTCTCCCCCCAACCCTGTTCCCCTCCTCCCTGTGTCGACCTGCTCTTCTGCATGCCCTGCCCTGCCAGGAAACCCCACTGCTGCACCCACACCCCATCCCTCACACGGCTGCACCTTGCATCCCGACTGCCACCTCTGCCTGGCTGGGATGGATCTGCACTGGAGTGACGTGTCTCTTTCAGCTGGTCTGTGCATCCCTGGTGGGACTCCACTGGGATTTGACACTCCTTACTCTTCCTCTTGGTTGCTGACTGTGTCAGTATAGTGGAAGAAGCTGTCTCTCTCAGATGGGAGGCCTTCAAATTTAAAAGTAATGTGGACTTGAAAATACGTGAAAATGAGGGTTGGATTGTCAGTAATGTAAGTAAGTCAGTATCTCAGCATGTGGTGTGAGGGAGCTGGATCTCTTTGTGAGTGCTCAAGGTGCAGCTCAGTGTGACAAGAACAAATCAACTTGAAGCATAAATAAAGCCACCTAACAAAAAATGGGAGTTTTGGAATCTTTGTTGTTGTCCTTACACAACTGGGAATGTTATGTGTAAAAATGAGGATACTAAGAATCTGGAGTGAGTGACAGCTGGGAGGCTGAACTGGCCTGAAATGTCTAAATGAGCAAATTGGGGAAAAAATATCCCCCAATCCAAACCATTTTCACCTGGAGACTGGTGTCCTCCACAGGGTTCCTGCAAGGTAAGGGTGAGGTGGTCTTCCAGCGTGTATGCCAGCTGGGACTGAGGCACATCTTGGGAGCCTTAGCCCACATGTGCCTGACTTGGAAAAATGGCACATTTGGGGCATGAGGAGAATCAGAGCTTGCGGGAGGTTTCTTGCAGTCTTGGTGCATCTGAATGCTGTGGTCATGAATGAGTCAGAATGATGTCTCGTACCCTTCCAGTGATAACTACTGTCAGTGATTGTGCAGGAATCAGGCAAGAATATGGTTAAAATAATTGCACTGGGGTATCATTAGAGATATGACCAAAAGCCACAAACCCCAAACCTTCAGATTTAAGAATTTTTAAATCCACAAACACGTTCCATGTTAGCACTGAAGTAGGAATGATCAGCACAGATGACTGTGCACAGGGTAGGGACTCCCATGCGTCTGCCCTGAGTGCATCAGAGTGCAACTCCCATCTCGTGAAATCACTTGTTGAAATACCTGGTATGGCACTGATGCTCTTGGTGGCATGGGGGATCATACAGAGCTATTTGATACAGCATAAAGTCATAACAGCCTGCGGGACTGTCACGTGGCTTTTAAAAAATGTGGTGCTTTTTTTTTAACCCAAACATTCCTTGGGCTAATCAAAATATTGAGAAGATAAAAAACATTGATGTACTTCAGCTGTCATCACTCGGCCTGGGCTCTCCTCCTGCCACCATTGCTGTGATCCTGGTGGCAGCGAGCAGAACTGGGGCAGCTGCAGGAGGCAGGCTTGGCAGCAAGTGTCCTCCAGGTTTGCCAAAGTCTGGCCATACCTAGTGGCTGTCAATGTGTCCCGGCTGTTGAAGAAAAGTGGAAACTTGGCCACATGAGTTCTGTATTTCAGAGCTTAATAGTACGAATCGACAGCCAGAGCGAGACGGAAGGCATGTAATGCGGAACAGTCTGAGTGACAGTCTGGTGAAAAACACACACGTGGGTCTGCTGCCGAGCTCTGGGTAATGCAAGTTCTCCCTTGCCTTATGAAACTGAACCAAAAGACATCTTTAATCCAGATGAGATGGCCCCATGCTGGTGTGCATCTCCTCGTGGCACATTAATGCATTGAGCTGTTGTGCAAACAGGGAGGGACAGAGCAGTGCTGCTCTCAGCTGCAAGCGGATGGCAGTGAGGAACCAAAGCCTCTTCCCACTGGAAAATGTTGGTGTAAAAGCAGCACTTGGGTATGGCACTGCTCCCTGCGTGGCAGGAGTGTGCACACATGCTCTGGAGGTGCCCATTTAAATTCACAAACACTGTTCAATCAGCACACGACTTCATCGATGAATCCAGATGGCTGAATCACGACCTGCAGGGGAGATGGATTTAAAAGCAAAGTGGAAAGTTCTTTTTTCCCAGCTGGGTGGACACTTGCTTGAGCAGCCACCATTTAGTCCCTGGAAAATGAAGTCAGGGTTCACCAGGAGGAGGAGATCCATTGCTAGACTGAGGGGGTTGCTGCTCCTGGGATATGGTTATGGGCACTCAGCAGGGAGGTGGATCACCAAGTGGGTCTGACAGTCGTGCTGGGGTAAGAGAGGTGTGTTCCTGTGATAGCTCCTTCCCTGTGAAGGTTCACAGCTCACATCTCACCCCTCCACCTCCATCTTTTACCTTCCATTTCTCTTCCCTTCAGTGATAAAGACAGACTCAGCTCCTGTGCACTCCCAGCTCTCTGCCTGTGCCAGGGAAAATGCCCTGAGCCCAAGCTCTTTGATGACCACCACAGTGCCCAGTCAGGTGGTGTAGCTCAGCTCATGTGAGGGCAGTCAGTAAGCTGTGGGAGCTCCTCTGATGTCCTGCCTCTCCCACACCTCGCAGATCCCAGGTTCCTCATTGCACGGCTTCAAGAGGGGGTTGTGGCTGTCCATGTTGCAGCCTCCACCCGTGGTGAGGACTGTCTCCCTGGAGATGTTTCAGGAGCCTGTTGGTACAGCTGTGACACTGCCAGACGAAGGGCCCGTGGTCTCCCTTATACCAGCCTGCCAACAGAAATGCCACTGTACACCTTCAGTGCTCCAGGCCAAGAAACTCTGTTCAGGGCTGAATTTGGGATGTCCCTGCTGGCATCTCCTGATGGTGGTGCCCCTGTCTCCTGCTGTGGCCATCACAGCTTATCACCCTACGTACTGTCCACCACGCTGCCCAGGGCAAACCCCTCTTCATCACTGTGCAAGGCACCTACACTTGGTGTTGAGTCCTGAAAAATGGAGTATTGCCTCACTGAGACACAGCATCTTGCAGAGGCTGGGTGGTCCTAGTGGCTGAAATGAACATTTCAGTCCATTTCATTGATTGTACCTGGTCAAGCATGAAAAATCCTTATTTTGGATGAGTGCCACCAGGTGACAATCTTCAAGGCCAACATGAGAATCACTGGATAAGGAGGGGAGAGGAAAAAAAAATTAGTATGATATAATGTAAACCAACACAACTCACTTTATATGCTTTAGAAGTGAGAAGGACCACTGGGTTTTATGTCACAGTATTAAGACTCAGTGGGGTCCTATACTGAAGTAGTCCCAGCAGTTAAAAATCATTGGTGTTTACCTGACTGTCCACTTTAGCCCTTTACTGTCCATGCTGGTATTGCTCCAGGACTGCGGAGGCATTCTGTCTGCAAGATCTGACAGCTTTTCGGAGAAGCATTGCTGGTCCTCAGCCTGCACCCACTCCCAGGATGCTGTCGTTTCATCTTTAAGCCTGGGGGTTGCTTTAAATTTATCAGGGATGAAAACCTGGCTCCACTGAAGTCGTTGGCAAAGCTCCCATTGACTTCAGAGGAGCCAGGATTTCACCCTAAGACGCTTTGTAGATTATTGGTGAATGGAAAGCATACGTCTGGCTTCTCCAGGGTTATTATTGTTGGTGGTGACCTCTGCTCTGGCAAGCATTGAGCAAGGCTGGGCTGAGACAGATGGTTAAAGCTTTCCCTACCTCTTCCCCTGCTTCCTCACAGGGGCTTTGCTTTATGGCTCATCACCTTGGATGCTGCTTATCAAGGAATACCTTCCCATTGCCTGCCGGTGGAATTTAATGCCTGTTTGCCCACATTCCCCTTCCCCCAACGCCAGCAGATCAGCAGATAGGAGACAGAATGGCTGATTAGCTTCTAGCTCCAACCTCTTAGCTATAAGCTGCAAAAGCACACACAAGGGTCTTCTCTTAAAAAAGACAAAAAAAAAAAAAGGAAAGAAAAAAGAATAACATTCCCCTGTAGGCAACCTAAATCTCTCTGAGACTCATGGTTTCTTTATCTCAATAAATTACTCCTTGAATAGTAACCACCCTCTTTTTAAAAGAGCTGATTAGCTTAGAGTTCTCCATTTTCCTGCTTCTTCTAGGCTGGTGCTTTTCTTCCCATCTACATATTTTGCCACCAGCTGGGGTCAAGATTTCTGAATTCTGCAGTGCCTGTGTGACAGGCTGGAAATTCAGCAGCCACTTTATTAAAACTTGAAGCCAATCCGGAAATGTATAAGGAGTCTGAATTATGGAATATGGAAATGGAGAAAACAGAGAAAACAGTCCAGCCCAGTTTCCCAACTCTTAGGCTGGGTTTTTTAATACCAAATTCCGTTTATTTTACACTCTTCCACATTTTCACATTTCAATATGCTGCACATTTTTGTACTGATCATGTGCAACTGCACCGGAGCCTTTGCCAAGCTGTGGCAGTACGGGACTGTGGGAACCAGCGTGCCAGGCAAGGTTTTTCAGAAGTGCCCAAAGACTCTAAATTCTGCTGACTTTCACAAGAGCTTGCCACAAAGCAATTTTTGCCTCTTTGGAGAAATACAGTGAAACCAGCAAACACTTTTCCTCCGAAGAGAGTTTTAGCACTGCAGAAGTGCCAGAGTTGGTGTAGTGGGGCTGAGTGCTACAGATGGAGTAAAGGATCTGACTCCTGATTGAGTTACCTTGGTTCCCGGTGGTTTTCTGGCAGCAGTGCCAGCCATGTGGCAGAGCTGGCCCCTGGCCCAGAGCAGGGAGGCAGCCCCCTGTTTTGGCAGCAGTGAGCCATTAGATTGGCTTATCCATTAGCCTGACTCAGCCGAATTTATCACTAAATTCAAATTACTACATAAAATAACAAGTAATGCGGCAGCTCACCCTGTGTGCATGCAGGCTGTCTGCGGGTACAGGGCAGTACCCAAACAGGTCTGGTGGGAGCTAAGAAGAGAGGAAAGAGGTGATCCTGGCACACTTGATGGCTGAAAAAGCTGTAAATTACCCTAAAGTGTTGTTTGACCGAGGGTTGAATTTCCTGATCGATTCTGACAGGTCTTGTCCTATGTTGAGCAGTGTAGCAGCCAGAGTTTTTGAGAGTTAAAAATGAGAAAGAAGTAGAGATAAACAGAGCAATTCACACAATCCGCACCTATGGTTTTCAACTCTTCACTTCCACAGGGAAAATATCACATTATTAGCTTGCAATTGGCTTTTTTTCAAGACTAATAATAATAATAATAATAATAATAATAATAGAACCAGAAGGCTAGTTGAGGCTGAAGGACAGCTCTGCAGCAGGAAAGGAAAAGGAGAATTTCACTGTGAATCCTGTAATGGTGGGTGAGATGAAAGTCTCTCTCCTAAAAGAAGAGTTCACCTGTTTCCATTGCAGGAAGGCCTTCATCGCCAGAGGGGAAGAAAATAGAGCTCATTTCTTGATGGCTTCAGGTTTTAAGTGTCACCAGGCTTCACCTGGGTGTTTCAACACAGCTGTAGCACACAAAGCGACTTGAACTCCTGTTAGTGAGTTGCTGCACTGGCATAGGTAAGGATCTGCCTAGTCTGGTTATACCTCCCAGAAAGGGGATTAAGGGGATTTTTTTTATTGCTTTTGCTCAGTCAGTTCCTCTGCTTGATAGCCAACACTTCGCATTTCCTAATATCTTTGTGTAGTGCTTTGTCAATTCAAAATTATGCCACATCAGTGAAACATTTGCTTTTGAAACCTGCATATTCTAACACCCCAGTAACTGAATACTCAAGTGTTGAATTTACACTAAAGTTTCTCAGCTCAATTTTGAGCCTGTGCACAGGAACCTAATAGTACTAATGATAAACATTCTCTTCTATAAAGCAAATGTTTCCAGATAAACACTGCACACCAAAGCTGACGTAGGAGGAAAAATGCCACAATCTTGTCATTAGAGAAGAACTTTGTTCAACAGAGGTGACAGAAACATGGAGAGTAAGAGCAGGTTCTTTCCCTGCCATTTGCCTCTTTCTCTGAGTGCCATTGGTACCCCAAATCTGAGTCTGATGACAAATGCTGTATTCCCTGCAGAGACATCTGAATAATCTGTAACAGGTCTTTTAAAACATACATTTTTCTGAAATTCAGGAAAAAAGCTCTTATGGGAAGTAAGTCTTTGTTCTGTAGGGATTGTGATGACGTGCTCAGCAAAGGCATTTGGATGTAAGGAAACAGTGAGAATAGTCTTGGATTTACTACAGTTGGTAAAGAAATCATTTAAGCTAGCAAATGTGTTTAATGCTTTTTATTAAGTTGCTGAGGTGTCAAATTAATTTCTTCTGGACTAAGGATGGGCAATTGGATGAGATGCTCCTTCCAGAAGTGCAGGCTGGTTTTTTTTGTGCCCTCCCTTGGCGCAGTGTGTCTCATAGCAGTGCCCATGTCTGTGATACCCCAGTACCTACAATAATAATCACAACAAATAGTGAGGGAAGCCCTGGGGAATGTCCCAGCTAGGAGAGGACAAGAATAACTGGAAATGTTAAATAACTGGAAATGCCTTTAAAAGAGGATGACTTTATGTCAAATAAGGCAACGGAGAAAGAAAACAGAATCTGGGATCTCTCATCGAAAGTATTTAATTCTAAGAAAACCACTCTCTGCTACCCAACTTCCAGTGTGCTGTCTGGCAAACAAATGTGCACATTGCTGGTGCTCTCAGGCACAGTTTGGGTAGCAACAGCTTCACCTACTGTCCATGGGGGAATGGTAGACGTCTGAGTGGGTCTGAATGAGCTGGTCAGAGCACAGAGAGAAGCTGCAGAAAGTTGCCCAGAGAGCCTTTGCAGAAACCTGGCTGGTGCATGCCAGTAAATAGCAGACAGGGAGCACAGAACTCACCAGGCTCTGGGGAAATCACACAAACATCTCTCCTCGTTCTGCCAGAAGCAGAAGTTTTGGGCAAAGTGCTGTGCTTGGCTGGAGACACAGGTCAGGAGGTTTCTCTCTGCAAAGCTGTAGAAAGTACAGCCACACGCAGCACTCACCGAGAGATGGAGGGAGAATGGTTTGAATGTGCAGCACTTTGGAACCTGCAGCTGAGGAAATCACTGAAGATCCAAGTACGTGTTCATTCAAGGCAGCTGCCCTGTCTGTAGAAGATTTTCATTCCTCTAGTACCCTGAAGAAGCAAGTGTGAAACAAAGCAGCATGGAAAAAGCTATACCTGGAGCTCCACCTTGCTGCCTGAGACAGTTACTTGCTGCTAAAGGACAACTAAGATTTTTCTTCTCTATTTATTAGTGACTTCCTTGTGCAGTTAAAATTGGCTTCAGGAGGTGATGCAATCCTACAGAAATCCTTGTGGGAGGGTTTAGAAAGACTGGTACAAAAAAGGGGCACACGTCACTGTAAACAGCATAGCCCCCTCTGATCAAGCCTTTATAATGTTGTTCATTTCATACAGCTGTATCATGTAACAGTTTACACATTTCCAGTGCATTTTCTTATACATAATGTCTTTCTTATACAAATTCTTTCAAAATGTGAGATGTGTAGGCTTATTGTTGCTGTTGAAGCTGCTGGTGGTTTTTTCTGGATAGCAGACCAGTCTGACCAGCTGGCAGGGCAGTTGGGCCAGCTTCTTGCAGTTTAAGTTCCAGAGTCGCCTTTTCACAAGATTAAAAACTCTGAGGCAGCTTCTAGCCCTAGATCCACAAAGCAGGTGGTTGATAAGATTGTTGGCTCAAGAAAATAGGAAATTTGTGGCTGGGCCCACTATAAAAGGAAATTCTTTTCCATGATTTTCAAATAAATGTACTTCAGTGCAGGCAGGATCAGACCCTGTGCATGAAGAATCTTTTTACTGTATATGGAGACATATACAGTATGAGACATATAAGTAGAGAGATCTCTTTTAAACAAGAAACCACTTGAAACAGAACGAGAAATGGAGAGAAGGAGGACGGGAAAGCAAATTAACCCTTTTTTGACTTCTGGCTCTTAAGCTCAAGTAGCTGTTTAGTAGATCCCTGGTGGAGTTCTTCTGTAAAATACTACAATTTACAAGTGGGTTTAAGTACAACATGTTGCTTTTCAAGCACAGACAGACAGGAAAAGATACAATTGACACCTGCTTCAGAGAACAAGTGGGACATAATAGATGAAACTCATTTCAAAGGGTCTATTTGTTTGTCTCTTGTCATGGATTAAACCAGGGGGGCTACTATTTCAGGATGGATTGTGCTCCCATTCCCTTCAATGGGAAAAAAGTGGGTATTTGTGTGACTAATGCAGAACTGGCCCCTCAGTGAAGAAATGAGTTGGTTGTTGCTGAAGCTTTACTGACAATTCTGTAGTAAGCGGAGATACAATACTTCTGAAATGCTCGATTTTCAAGCCAGATGTTTGAAATATGAATATTCACACTTGCAGAACATTAAACAGACCGATGAAAGTTTACTGAAAAACAATTGGGAATACAAGAATTTTTTTTAAGAATGCAAAGTACCACAGTGCTTTTTAAAAATAGGTTTTCAATTATTTGATTCAAGTCTAACTCAATTTAGAAAATTCTTCCTGTCTAAAGCAATTTCTTCCTGTCTAAAGCAATTTGCGTGTGTGTGTAAGAACAGAGAAAAATTGCTGAAATTATGCTTTTTAGAAATTCAAACCAAAGAATAAAACTGACTACCTCATTGCCAGTAGTTTCATTAAAGAACATAACGAGACACCAAAGCAAAAACTACAAATCCTGAATATACTTAACAGTTTGTGTACAGGGACTGTGTTTACAGAGCTCCTCACAACTCGTGCCCATCTCTGCACTTTCTATTTTGGTCCCTGGGTGCAGGTGAGGTCCTGAGCTACTCGGCTGAAACCCAGCTCTGCCTGCCCAAAGAAGAGAAGAAAAAAACCCCTGACGTGTACATTTTGGCGGCTCTTTGTTTCAAAGAGAACAGAACTTTGTCTCCTGCTTGCTGTCTTTGATTTTCATGGATGTGGCAATGGCCTGGGTTTCCAGATCCCTGTCCCTGCCAAGCAGCAAGCCAGTTTGCTCTCACATACCTACCTGCCTCTAATCCCCTGGAGCTGCGCCGAGTTTGGGCCACACTGAAGCTTTTGGCTGTGTTTTTAATCTCTGGGGGGCCTTTGGTAGTTAGAGCCTGGACTGTTATCTGGTGATCTGCTCTCACCATGAATCTCACAATCGCTTTCTTTTTTTTTTTTTTTCCCCTCAAAGCCTTCAAACTTCAAGCTACTTAAGTGTACTGAGCTAGTGGGATATTTTTTAACTGGCGTTGCTAGTGATGACATGTATAGGGGAAAGAATGAAGTCAAAGGGGCTCCAAAGCAGAAGGCAAACACTGGGAGCAGCAGATTTTAACTCGCAGATCCTCAGCTCTGAGCACTTCACCTTAAAAGAGGCCTGAATGCTGCATTTGGGAGTGTCACCCATGGTGGCATTTGCTGCTGCACAGCACCCAGGGCTTGGAGGCCACCCCGCAGAAGAGGCTGCAGAAACTGGACTGTGTAGACAACTGAGAAGCGGCCAAACCCAAAACGTGTCACAGAGCAGCAGTTCCAGCACACAGAAGGTGATGGGGCACAGGTGCTAACTCTGAATTTCCTGCCTTTTGTAGCTAGTATTGTGCCCCTTCTAACCACCTTAAAATGCCATTAAGAAATAATTTCATGTTAAATGCTAGGTTTTAGCACGCATTTACCTACATGCTTGAAATCTGATTTCTTCCCTTTTAACTCCCAATTGTTCCTCGAGGCTAAAGGACACAGGGGTTTTACATTAGTTTAACTCTTCCAGTTTGAAACTGGTATAACTGGGATGTAACTGTCCCCTCCCTGCAGGCAGGGATGATGCAAACAAAGTGTGTTCCAATCTGCAGGAATAATCTATACCAGTATAAAGTGCCCTTTGCTGTCAATCTCACTTTTGTAAGGGCTTTTACTGATTTAACAGTTTCAACTAAAAAATCCCGTACCCTCTGACTGAAATAGATAGAGAATGTGTGTGTAAACCAGGTACAGGATATAAAAGAACTGAAAGGCATGGTCATTCCTGCTTAATAATGCACTTAGAGACATTAGGTGTGAAGAGATCAATTGGATGTGTGTGAAATTCAAGCTGCAGATTGTAGATTCATTGGATGACAAAAACAGGTTAAAAGTGCTGAGCCTGAACCCTGCCCCAAGAATGCCAAGCAAACTCACACATGTTATATGACTGCCTGATAAACGGATTTAAACTGGACACCATCTTGGGGAGGGGAAATGAATCTGCAAATGTTTAAATTGCTCTGGTTTGTCTCCTTCTTGTGGTTGTCAAACCCACAGTATCCTTACAAATGTGTTAAGAATGGCAGCTTTAATTCTGTAATTCTCTAGTAAACACACGGCAATCCTCTTGGAAGCAGTAGGACCATAAAGAGTTCTTGTTTGAGTAGAGCAGTGGTTGTAACTGTAATGGCATCTACTTATTGCAGAAACCAGTATCAAGTCAAATAGTTGATACAATCCTTAAAGAAACAGAGGATTTGCAAGAATGAAATGAGATTTGATACCTCTCCAGTCCACTGACATTCTCTGATTGTTTCAGCAAAACACCAAAGCTTACCTGGCCTTGCAGAAAGACTGCTGCTAGAGCTGATGAAATGAACTGAACAGTCGGGGCTGAAAGGGCAAAATTCTGCCACTGAGTGAAAGTGATTAAAACAGTAAATATTTTGAAAATTAGACTAATTAGAAAAATTCACATACGCACATACACACACATATATATGTATACATAAACCTGAGAAGTGATTGCTAAATTTAGCAAGTAACACAAAACTGACAAAGTTAACAAAGCTGAAGGAAAGTAGGAATTTTCCCATGTGAGAAAGGACCTTGACCAAAACGAAGGGAGGGAGCAGACATACAAGTGGACATTTTCCTGGAAAAGGGAAATGACCTAAACCATCCTATTGGACAGAGAGAATGCAGCATCATTAATTGATATGACTTCTGGAAGCAAAAAGGACCATGCTTTTGTGAGTAGTGGGATTCACTCAGAAAAGTGTTGAAACCAGAAGAATAAAAAATTTCTCTGCAATTCTAAGCATTCTTATGAGAGATTCAAAATCTTTCCCCTGTATAGCATAATATTAAGAAAATCAGTGGCGTTCCATCTGGTTTTTAATGTGGAATGCTGCATTTGTTTCACATGGATCCCTGTGCGGTTCCTGAGCCTACTGACATTACTTTTTCTTTCCTCAGCTGCCTCACAGATTCATAAACTGCAGGCTGAAAATCTCCTTTCTAAAGGATTTCAACCCTTGGAGCTCAGGACACGGTCATCTCAAGACCAATTAAAAAAAAACAACTAGTGATGGGAATGGAAAGATTCTGCATTGGACTTAATTATCTAGGGCAAGGAGAAAACATCCCTTTCATCCAGGAATTGCATAATTGTCTATTATGGGCTACAGTCCCTGCTTTAAAATGAGTGACAAAACTCATACTGAAATAAACAGAAGAAGGATTTGACCCATGAGGGTTCAGACAATTTGAAGCACCTGATTTGCTGATCACTGACAAAAAGAACATGGGAAAACAGTTCAGTACTTAGACAATAAACTTTCAGTGATTGATAAGCTTCTCTCTCCCCCAAAAAACCCCAACCAAGCAAGAAATCTGGGCCAATGCTGCCTGTCTCCACAGTGCACAAATGTATTTATGAGTAAGATTGCTTGTTGCCCAAGTGGAAGTCCAGGCCATACAGAGAAAATAAATTTTGTATGTAATTTGGAGGTTTCCTTGGGCTCAGCAATGTGTTTATTTATATATTATTAAATAGAGGAACAGCATAGGAAATCCGGAAATAATCAGCACTCGAAAGATTGGTCCAGGCTATCATTACAAATAAAGAAACCAGGCTAAAAGACCAATGTGTTACGCTGACAAACTGGATTTTAAATTAAGTTTTAGCTGGAATGAGTTTCTAAAGCTATTTTTAGCCTCAGCCATGTGAGAAGCACATGGCTCCATAAATACATTCCCCTCAAGAATAAGTTAATGGGGGTGGGGTGTGTGGAAGGAAACAACCTAAACAATTCATTTAAAGTTAATAACTGAGTCAAGAATTTTATAGCTTTGTTTTTGAAACATTTGTCATTACAGTGTGATTCACTTTTGCAATAACATTCATTCACAGACCAACAGTGCATGGGACAGGGGACAGTGGAAGGTTCAAATGGGCCTCTCTCAGCCTCCCTGGGCCCCCCTGGAGCTCTGGAAGAGGGGAATTGCTCAGCATTTTGGTGCAGCTGTGGTAGGCTCTGGCTCTGAAACACCCCACAAAGGAACTTGCCTTTTCCTCTGCTCTTACAGAGAGATCTTTGGGAGAATCAGCCTGCATGAAGCCCTGCAGGCATCGCTTTGGAAAACTGAGTACAAGCAAAACAGTAAAGAAAAGAACAGTCACAAAATAATGCCCAGACCTTTTCACCAAATATACAGGGAGGGACCCACTAAACATGTTTGGTCCTCCAGTAGAAGAGAGCACTTCCAAGGGAAAGGACTTGTGCAACAGAGTCTGCCTTCCCAGCTGCATCAGCAGATCTCACATAAAGGCCATAGCTCCTCTGCACACCTCCTCTCCTCTGGGTGGAGATAAAGATGACAAAGGACTTGTGCAATTAAAGAGTATCATTATGTCCTCAGTCTTCAAGCATTTCAGTCAGGGGATGCTCCTTAGCTTTAGAAAACAAAATAAAGAGGCAAAAAAATAAAAGAGAGATAAATGGGACTGTGGGGCTTGTTTATTCTGGTTCATCCCCTGACCCAAGAGGTCACAGGCCACTTGCTTTGGTGCTGCAGTCCCTAGGTCTGAAGGCTGATGAGCAAATTCAGTCCTGGTAGGAGAGCAGACACAGAGGACTTGTCTGCTTCTTCAAGAAAGAGGCATTTTGGTTGTTTTGTTAAGTCACCACAGACACCAAACTGCTGTTGTCATGGTGAATTTGGCTCCCAGTCTGGAGGTGACCCTCTGAGGGGTCTCCAAGACCATCTGTGTCCATCTGTGACCATCTGAGCAAGAGCAGCTGGACCTCTCTGCTGATGAAGGGCCTGGAGGAGCTCGCTGTCTGTTCCAGTTGTGCAGTTTTATTATTTATTTTTGTCATGCTGGATGGGAGCTGTAAAGGTTTCTCCCAATTGTTACATTGGATTTTTCCTGGTACACAATCCACATAAAGGTTAAAGTAAATGCAGAAATCCAGAAAAGGGATTCCATTAGCTGAAATGGCAATGAATTGTAGTTTTTGGCATGCTGAAGCCTGGTTTCACCTCCCTGCTCCATATGCTTGTGTGTGTATCTCTGACTATGGACTTCATTTTCTTAAACTGCACAGAGAAGTTTATCTTTGGTTACTTCTACTGTGGACTACTGGCTTTGCCTCTTTTCAACCTACAGATCAAAGACATTATGTAAAAACAGTGCAATTATGACTAAAATAAACACTTTAAACTCTGTTACTGTGATTTCATCCAGATTTTTTTTTCCCCCTAGGTTTGTATTAACACTCAAGTGACTCAATCAGTATTGGTAGCAGTAAAATACACATGATAATCCCTTGCTGATCCATCATTTGTACTCAGAAGACTTAACTGGTGCAACTTGTATTTTATTTCCTTTTTCCAGCCTCTGTCAAAAGTACATGCCCTTATGAAAAGTACATGTGATACTTAGAAATCAAAAGAACAGCTAATGAATTACATCCCACCTCCTCAATATGGAAAATGGATCTAAACTAGCATCTAAAACACAATGTGTTTGCTTTAAATAGCCAAATGCTGAGGGACCAGAGAGATCTGTGGGGAATTTTTGGCACCATATGAAGATTCTTTTCAGCCCTCGAATCCCCCACCCTCGAATTCTGTGGTGGGTTAGTAGGGAAAGGATATAAAAATGTGGAATTTTTTTAAAAGGCTTTTCTCTTTGTTTTCTATTCTCCTTGGCTGCGCTCTTATATTTTAATACCGTATAATAGTAAGGAACAAGGAGGGTCATTCAAAAATATTTTTTAATCTTTATTAGAAACAGAACTTCCCTTTGATGCCGCTGGACCACATTTACCTACAAAGCCCTAAAATGGCCGAAAGAATTGCAACCATAGCTTCTACTTAGGGGTTTTGAGGGGTGCCCACACAAGTCTGAGCGACTGCTGGCAGTGGGGAATACCAGGCTCGCACTAAGTTTGTACGTGGTGCTGACCACTTCAGTATCGAGGCTTTCCCCTGGGGTCCAAAATTAGATAGCAGCGCTGCTTCTGAAACAAAAAAAAGATGCTTTGCTTAGGCCTGACTTTTCCCACTTAACCCCCCTGTCATTAAGGCATATTTGACTTTAATTTACCACGATGGGACAGTGTGATGAATTTAAGGGTTTTGGTGAATGAGGAGGGGATTGCTCATGTATTAATAGCTATGGAGTGGAAAAACAGCAAGAAATTGAGTGAACTTTGGTCTCAGCTGTGATGGGTGTTAGTTCTCTTTCTTTCAAGAGTACATGTACATTTGGGCTGCTTTACAGCTCTATATCTTGCACTTTCAGACTTCATTCTACTGCCTGCACCAAAAAAAGAAATCTAAAAGTCCAAAGAAAGCTTCTGGAAGGGTACAGGGAATATGAGGGTTTAGAATAAAAAGTTTCATAAATCAAAATTATGAAGGCTTCCCCATCTTATTCCAGTAGTGGGGGGTGGATGCCTGTTTGCTTTTCCTTCCTCCCATGTGCTGCACAATTCCAGCATCTATTGCCATTTGCACAAATGAACAACAGAGCCTCCTATCATGGGAATTCATGGATTTCTTCCACCTGTGGTCATTTCTATTTCTTGCCCAGTTTGTAAAGCATAATCCAACACCCCAATTTCCATGCCACAGCCAAGATCTCACATTTCTATACAAAAGAAGTCAAACTTGTTGCTAATACTTATTGAGACTGATCAGATGATCCCAGTGCCTCACTTAGGCGCACAGGCACAGCTCCTAGGAATTGAATTGCTGGCATCACCTCATATCCCATATGGAATGTAACGTCAGACTATTCAGAACATTAACATAAACTAGCAGTCATATTTAAAAACAAGTAAACAAGAATCAAAGAAAACCATAAAAATTAGAAATGTGCAATTTTAAAAGGAGGAGAATGTAAATGCTGACATATAACAAAAAAAAGCAGCATGAAAAGAATGGAAATTTGCCTTGTATAATGCATGACAATGTCTGGGCTTCTCCATTCTTATTTTTGATGTTGAAAAAACACTCTCAGATGATTAGAGAAAAAAAATCATTAATATAGAGTAAAAATGCAATTTAAAGATCCCGTGAAACATTCTCATTAGACCATATGCATGCTACCGCATGCTCTTTGATGAAGTTACAATGGAATTTTTTTCTCCTAAAGAATGGGGAAAATGCAACTCCAATAAATACTGTGTTCCTACCAAAATAAATGGATCAACAGCATGTCGCCCTGAATTATCTTGAGAAAAATATCCAGCAGAAATTACAGCAACATCACAGATACGCAGACCAAGTATCTTAAACCAGTCAAAGTATCTATTATTGCTTGTTTTTATCTTTCTCTAAAGGGAAGCTATGTTTGACCTCCAAGGAAGGTCAACAACTTAATTATTGTACTCGAGACAAAGCTACTCTGTGCACAGGAAATGGAAGCTAAAGAGAAGCACTTTGAGAAGAAAGACGTTTTACTCTTTTAAATAAATGAGACCTGAAAAATTCAATATTGTTTTCATCCTGACCAAGCCTTCTGGCTGGATGTTAAGTGATGTTCATTAGGTAAAGACAGGAAATCCAGGAGCCTTCCTGCCTTTGCAAGACAAGAGTTGTAGCAGGGCAAATCTGCTTGGAAGACAGTAAAAGTCCATGCAGGGAGGGCTCTCACAATCTTTCCTTAGAAAGCCAAATCGACTTGCTTGAGAAGTGAACACATTGAGGCATTTTGCTTAAAAAACCCCATTCACTTCTAATTCTTGGACACTGCGTAGTCAAGAGGATAGCTGGGATCTCCTAGAAGGTTGCCATTGGAAGAACAAGGCAGAGGCAGGAGCAGTCAGGCTCTGTGACATGCCCCCTTCTGACAGAGCCCCTAACATTAATCAAACACACCAAAACAGAAAGAAAAACAACCAACCAAGGAAAAAAGGCACGTGTCACCATCACGAGCAATAAGCACTGAGCTCTGGGGCTGGGGTACCTAACCAGGACTGCTCTGCCAGCCTGTGCCTCTGTCCTTACTTTGCTGCCCTATACAGGAGCTACGAGAGGTTTGCTTGAACTTGGAGGTCCTTTCAGTAAAAATGCTGTGCATTTATTCAGGTCTGAGCTGACCTGTGCAGATCAGCCCAGAAGGAAGGACAGGCTGTAGCTCACAGAAAGCAGGGAAGGGTACAGCAGGCATGTGGAGCATTAGGACCACAGAGGGAACGCAGCTTCACCAAAAAGCTCAGAAAAGGGATGCTATTCAGCAGCACTGGAAAGACATGAATCTTTTAACAAGGATGGTCTGGCAAAGGCTGTAAATCATCAGCTACAAGCCTTTTCCAGAGAGGAAAATATGGCATTTACAGTGATCAATGCAAAGGCTGAAGCCCTGCTCTGGGTACAGGGGGCGAGCATCTGCTTTACCTTCAATCATACGAATAAAACAGATAAGAACAATCTTGGAGTATTCCTAGTGAGAGGAATGTGGGCAAGTGTGTGTGCACTGCCTCTTTCTAGAGCTCAACAATACATCTTTCCAGTATTTGTAGCAACAAGAAAGAACCCCCATGGAAATGGCTGGATTGTCACCAGTGCAGCGTTGCAGCTTTTCCTGTGGTTAATGTGCTTCTGGAGAAGCCCAAGAGGGTAAGGAAATCCCTCTGACTCCCTACCTGTCATATACCCCCACCTGTGGGGCTGGCTGATGCTTATTTTTGGCAGCTTACCTGCTCAGTGATGACTCAATGGGATGTTTTCCAAGAGCACCCCAGTGATTTACAGCTCGTGTTGCATTTTCAGAAGTCACATAGAACTTGGGAACCAGTATTAATTAGTAATGCAAATGGAAAATCATTAATTTGCAGCATTTAATTTGTAGGGGACCTGTGGAAAAATCAAGAGCAGTCACGGGATGAGAAGCTATCCTAATCCCCATTCACAAGGAAAATTACTTCAGTTTGCACAGATAACTTAATCCTGGCATTTCTTACCATTTGAACACCTGACAAATACTTTCTTACCTAAAAGGAAGAACAATACAAACTGCTCAGTCTTGAAGGGTTTATGGGCTTCAAGAATGCAAGAGTGACCCTTTCCAATCAAACATCACCATTTATCCTGCAGATCTTTAGGAATGTTTTGACACTGATTTCCACAGGGCCTTATTTCTTGTCTTCAAATTGGCAGAGCTGCCCTAAAACTTGGCCTCTTGTCAGGTAATTGGTGTGCTAACTGGCAACCTTCAGGATATTCATTACAGATGAGAAGGCATTTCAGGGGGAGAAGAAACAACTAAGTTTCAAGTCCAAAATCAGATACTTCTGCCTTTTTCCAGCTTGTGGGAAAATGGGGAAAAATTGTCCTAAGCAGGCAAATTTTCACTGAGGTCTACACAGTGGCTGAGAACAGAGCGGTCTGGCTAATGAGAACAACTGATTAAAGAGATTTAACACAAACAAATTTGAGGAGGTCTGAGATTGGATTTAATCTGTTCTTGTGTATGCATTGACAAAGCCCACAGCCTGTATCTGGGCCAAGGCTTTCACAGTCACTGCTTCCAGGATGTAAACTGTCATCTGCACTCTTTGTTCTCAAATGTATGACCTTGCATTTTGCTGGTTTAAAACACATGTTCAGTGGAGTCCACTTTGCCAAGTGTTGCAGTTTGCCTCGCAGACTTGACTTGTCTTGTTTATTGACCACTGTGGCATATCTGCAACTTTTCCAGCAGCTGATTTATTTATTTTTTTCTTTTAAATCCTTGATAACAAAAATGAATAGCCTGCAAGCAAGAACAAATCATTGCAGAACCTTGATAAAAATACCCTCCTGATACCTTTCTGTTATCACAATTTACTCAGTTAATATGTGCCACATCTTGGGTAGTGACACGTAAAAATTATTTTGTACCACCATTTTTATTATCAAAACTATACTGACTGGTGTAATTTATGTCACCTTCTCTTGAACTTAATGTTAGCTCCTTCGTGCACCTGATTTTCTTGCAGTTGTCTCAGAACTGACATCAGGTTCACTGGCCTGTGTTTCCTTGGGGATGCTGGGAGAAAGGGGTCACCTCCTGCATCCTTCCAAATTAATGAAACATTTGCTAAGTTCTAGTTCTCTGGAATTTCCCTAATACCTTATGAGATAAGAAGGAACCCAGGAGATGTTGATTAGAGAGTGCTATAAACAAGAGACAAAAATCTCATCCTTGAGGCTTGGACACAATGTTGTAACACTTAGCTTCAAGAAGATCAGGATGGAAATGGATAGTATTTGTCTCTGCGGATTAGAAATCTGTCCTGGTTTTGATTCCGATGTATTCAGCTTCCTTAAAGGTACACTCAATTTCTGCAATTTAAGTCCATCTCCAGTGACAAATGGTGCTGACTTCAGCAGCAGCATGATGTGGCTGGATTGCCAAGCACTGCCTGGTTTCCACCTGTTACAGTAAATTCCCTGCATTTCCACTAAACTGTGCCCCAGCTTGCAAACAGCAGCAAAACTGACCTGAATTGCAGGATTTAATGACACCTCCTAAAGCAGGCAGTTTTACTTGGGTTTGAATTTCATTAGGAAAGCTTTGCTCCAGCTTCAACCATTTTTGAGGGCACCAGGGCATTGCCTGTAAAACTAGAGACAATGACCTGTGGCGGATGATGAGCTCCCCGGTCAGCATGGCACTCCAGCCCCTGGGAGCTTGGGAAAGCTGCCCCGAGGTCAGGGAGACAAAAAGATCTCTTCCCAGGATCCTTTGTTGCATGTTAATATACCCCAGTTCTGCCTCCCTGGTTGGCTTGTTGGCCTCTCCACCCCTTTCCTACCCTATATATCCCAGACCTAGAATGTTCTCCCTCCCCTGTTCACCCATTGGCCCTTGTTCCCCAGCCACTCCCTCTCTATTTCCCTATTGGCTCCCATTCCTTGACCCCGCCTGTGCCCCGCCCCTATGCCCTCTGATGATTGGTCCCTGATGCTCTCTCCATCCCTACCTCCTCCATACTTAAACCTGGGCCTCCCCAATGCTGTCATTTTTTCCCTGGTTTCCTTCACATGCACTAAACGCCACGTGGAGTACTACAAAAGGACCATTCCCATCTCTTTGCCGTCGATCCATCCAAGAAGCTATCCAGTGTGTGTGTCTTAGGCTTCTGTTGGAGACACTTTTGGAAGGCTGTGGGGTTATACAATGATCCCTCCTTCAGGAGAACACCACTTCACACAGACATCGCTAGGAGACAGTCTTTGACAGCAAACGTTTTTCCAACATTTTTGTCCGCCTAATTTTAAAGGCTCGGCAGAGTCTTTTTCCTGCCATGGAAAAGGAATTGTCTGCTGTTTTGCAGTGTAGTGTTCTCAGGCTGTGCATACGTGGAACCATTTTAATGAGACGGTGGAGTGGCACTGAAGCCACAGAGTGCCTCTGAAGGCCTGACAGATAAACAGATGGCAAAAAAGTTAGTTCCTAGACAGCGAAGAGCAGCATTCAGTAGATACAGCTCTGAGGAACAGCACAAAGCATCTCCTGCAGTCCATGCAGCTATGGCCACTTAACATTTCTCCCATAAACACCAGAGAGAAATTTATTCTACAGAAAATTGAGCCTTTGACAGTAAAATAATCTGAAACCAAATCCTAAACTCTGACGGAAAAAAAGGTACTTAAACATTTATATGAAATTCGGACAAATCCAGCAAGAGAGAGCATTTTGGCTGATGATCCATCTTTAAGAGACTCCCCACAGACTTCCAGAAAACACATAGATTCAGCTGCTTTAGCTCATTCTTGGAGGTGGGGGAAGGGGAAGAAAAGAAAAAAGAAATACTTTGCTAGGAGTTAAGAGATCCCTCTTGCCGTTTTTTTTTGGTTGTTTTCTTTTTGTTAGGGTACCTCCTATCTGTTTGCTCAGGATATTATTTTCCTTTCCTCAATAAGTATGGTTTTCACAGATACACTGTTTACATAGGCACAGGGTCAATCTCTGTGCGTTTTCTTCCACCACTACTCACAACAGAAAGAAAAGAAAATTGCATAATCACAGAAGAGCTTTCACCACTGCTTTTAGGGCTGATCCAACATCAGCAATCCTCTTTCAAGAATAACTCCCACCCTCAACACCACTGATGTAGAACTGGTCTTGATTGTTCATTAAATATCCAGAGGGCCAGATACCCTGCAGGAGTGTGTTAGGGTAGAGGAAGCTGAGCTCAGAGAGAAAGAGCTCCTTTTGATCCATAGTTCTTTGCAGTTCTTGTGGACTTTCGAGGTTTGTTGCCCCAGATGAAGCCTCAAATACACCTACAGAGACAGATTCCTAAGCTTGAGAAGCAGTACCAGCTCCACATGCCTCATTTTCACATCTATTTCTTTAAAGATTTATTCAGAAGGTCAAAGTCTTTGATGGCTTTCTGCGTATCAGGAGCACTCCTGTTCAGTGATTATCCATTGCAATATCAAATTGACCACGAGATTTGGTGAACAAGAATATGTAAGGCATCCCAGTGGTTTGGAGAGGGATGAAGAGCTCCAGCTCTTAAGATTTGCCATAAATAAATTTTTGCCCTGCAAAGTTCCTTCTAATCCTTACATGGCATTTCAGGACATATCCTATATCTGCTTAACTTTTTCATTGATGTTCCTCAGAACTGGGCTGAACAGTGATGCAATAATTCAACCAGACCACTCTGATTCTTGGCATTTCAGCAAAGGCTTCACACAACACAAGTTTGGGAGCAACAGGTATGACACAGAGCAAGTGCAATCCAGCAGTGGCCAGGCGGGGATAGGCAGCCTCTCTCTCCAAAATGACAGCAGTGGAGTCCCAGCTGCACTTTCTCTCAGGTATGTTATTAGATCAGGAGTAGGAACCACCTGTAATAACTGCCTGATTCAGCTAATTTTACTGTAATCACACCCCACATCTTCTCTGACCTAATTGGGTGCAAGCTGGCAGCAAAAATACGCTGGCTCTCTCTCACAGTATTAATTCTGTAAGCCATACAGATATTATTTCAAAAAGATAGAAACCTGTTAAAAAGAACGTCTTTTGTCTCCATTAATAACAAAGGCTGGAATTTAATGTTATCTTGATGCATGTGCTGCCAGAAGAGTTTCTTCTAAAGTACAAAAAGCCACTGAAAATCAATGTGTTTCATTGACATAGGCCAGAGAACTTTAAAAGACTTCTCCGTGTCTGTACAGACCCAGGCAAATGCATCAACTTCTGTCCTTAGCCCAAGTCTTGGGCTGCAGCAAACAAGCACTGCAATTTATACCAGACATTGGAGAATATGAATATTTTCTTTACTACCCAGCTCCGGGAAAGGATAATTATTATAAGCAAAACCAGATGAAAATCTGAGAATATTTTATGATCCACTTCCATTAAAAAAAAATAGTAAAAATCTCTATTAGCCTTAAAACAATGGGGCCAAATTCACACTTGGGGTAACATGACTGACATCAGTAGAGCACTACAATTAATTTGGCCCATGGGATCTACTTGAAAATAAAACATACTGTCACAAGGATGACAGCCAGATTCTGTGGAGAAAATCTTTCTATACCGACTAATTTGGCTTCAAAAAGACAGCACAGCTGTACAAGCAGTAATCCAGTGGGCTGGATCTTCAAGTGCAACTCTGCTCACATCTGTACAATAAAGTTCAGTTATAACCACCTGAGATTTGGCCAAGTGTCTTTTCCAGACCAAATGGGAGATCACAGTATAAGTATTATAAGGCCTCAAAATGATGCTTGCGTGACATTCATGAAAACAAAGAGAAAGATATGGGGAGGTAGAATTCAAGAGCGACCAGGTAGCCAAAGATCTAAGTGAAATGCTGATATCCCTTACTAATCCTTTCTTACCCTGCCTCCTCTCTCCCCCACCAAGTAGTCTCCTGAAGCATGTTAAGCTGCAGGGAGAATCAGAAAAAAAGCAGAAGTCTCTTTTGCTGTTTCTGTCGTCATTTATTTATTTTGAAACAGAAAATTCTTGTCCCTTGCCGTGATGACATTTTAATGAATCCATCAATCACTGCAAACTCCAAACTAGAATCCTACCTAAAAGAGACCTATTTGTAATACGTGACCTAAGCCCATACCTGGCGAAATTAGTTCTCAGGGAGACAATGCAGGTCTTTCATTGCTGTCTCCATGGAATCGTAGATGATTAAGCTGGACAGGGCCTTGTGGGTCCTCAAATCCCACCCTGTACACCTAGCATCACTTTATCCCTGCCTTGTTCCCCTGAGCACGTTATCTAATCCTCTGCTGACTGATTGCGACCCACCCTACAACTTCTCTTCCATGGGCAAATTTCCATTGTGTGTTGCCTAAGCAAGCTCTTGATTGCTCCTCTAGGTCTTTGGTTTCCCTGTATCCATGATTTTTAGGGTGTTTGGATCCAGGCTATCTTCCTTCCCCTTAATTATTTTAAGTCTTTCCAAAATTGCCTTTTATTTTTCTTGGTTTCTCACCCATTTGCTCTGTACATCTCAGTGCTGCAGGTTTCATCACACCTCTGCCATCATGTTGGGCTCCTCAGGGCACATTCATAGTCAAATCTTTGACTTTATTTTGTTGCTGCCATATGCAGTAAACCCCCAACTTCACTAAATCATGACTCAATTTTTTGCTTCTCTTTTTATGGCTAACAGACCCATTACAATTTGCTTTAATTTCATTTGCACCATTTTTCTCAGGTTGATGTTTCAGAGCTCTTGCTTGGTGTTTTCTTACCACCTCATTGCTTTTCCTTGCCACTTGTCCTGTGCTTACAAGGTCTGAGCTTACTTCTTATCCCAGACTGAGAGGTCTGTGTAAGTTGTGAGGTCAAGATGATTCTCCCTGCACACTCCTCATCCTCAGGACTCTGCCCAGTGACATCACTGAGATGCAAATCCATGAGATGATCTTGAAAATAAAATTTGACTTAAGACCGTGACTCCACATTCAAAACTTCTCAGCTCTCCACTCTTCAGTGACTGTTGTTTTGGCTGCTGGTGATGTAACTTTAAGTAGATGAGAAACATAATCAGTGTGCTGCATCCATGGGCAACTCCATGGACAAATATTCCTGCTGGCTTCAGAAGTATCAAAGAAAGCAGTTGCTGCTCCCTCGTGGTCATCCTCATCGTGCCTCTTTTGAAAGTTACCATCCCCTAAACTTTGCAGCAATTTATGATCTTCCATCTCCTGTCTGCCTACAGAAGTGCTTTTATCTATAGCTTGGTTAAGTCAAAGCAAACCAAGATAATGGAGACTTGTTATTGAAATGGCTTAAGCCAAGCCATGTCTGCAGCCTCACGGGATGACCTGACAAGACTCAGACCAGGACAGCAGTTTCTAAAGCAACTGGGTGATCCTGAACTCGGTGATTCCCCTCTGGCCTTTTGTACTTTGTCTTTTACCAGTTGGTAAAACAGTGAAAACACTGACTACATCTCCTTTCATTACTGTCTGGCATGACTGTGCAGCCATTTCTAAACTTATGTGGCCTAAGAGGGCATTTTTACAGAACAGATAGAGACCAGAACACTTATATTGTATACAAAGCTTAGATGTTACCACAGACAAACTCCTCCTGTGCTCACCATGGATGGCATCACACAGCAAATCTGCAATTATGAAGTGAATGGCAATTCCAAAACCTTTAGAAAAAAAACTATGTTTATGTATTGGGACCAGCACAGAATGAATATGTTGTTGTCAGTATTCCTTTTTTCTTTTGGGGTCCATTGTCCCTTGCCATATTCACCCTCAGGATATTCCTTTTCCCATGTGTTAAAACCCAGTATGAAAATCAGACAGGGCTCTTGAGCCTGCTTCTCACTGTTTTACACTTGAAAGCTGGCTTTACTCACTGCAATCCTGAGTCCTGGAAGGCAAGAATCACAAGTGGCCAGACAGAGCCTGCCCTCAGAGAAGAACCTGTTCTAGCTGCTCGCCTCTCAGCAGCTTCCTTCACAGGGCTAGCTCTGAGGAAATACAACATTTTTACTAGCTTATCATTTTCCATTGGGACTGGGAGAGTTTTGTGGGAAGAAACCCCAGAGCACCTGTAACTTAAAGCATGTCCTCTCTTGGGGTTCTTAACTTGTTTCCACAGTATCACTTGTCCTGAATAGAAAAAAATCCTTAATTCCACCAGTTTTTCTTATTTTCTTTGCCCTTGGTTCACATCTAACATTCCAACTTAAGGAAGAACAAGGCATCTCTGCTTTTTGGCTCCACATTGTTCCTCCCTTGTTCCAAACCATCAAGGAACCTGTCTGCTGCCATGGACACCCCAGTCATACTGGTGTGAAGGGACTGCCTCTCCTTCTTGTGTGAAACTCAGTCTGTCTTTTATTTCCCCCTTCATTCTCCCCTGTGGAGTCTCAATCCTGGCTGTCTCCACTGTCTTGTCATTTGGTCTTTGGGGGGTAGTTTCCCTTCCTTTCTTCTTTGCCTCTGAATTGTCTTCCTTCTCCAGCTGAATAAATTTGTTGCTCAGCTTCATCTCTCCTGCACTAGCTAATTTCATCCTCTCTCCTGCCCTTGGGTAGGGTTGTCCCATGGATATCCCTTTCCATCTTTTTGTTCTCGAGGCCACCTTCTTATTGAAGAGTTGTGCACTAGTGTTGCTTCTGCTCTCTCCTCAGGGTATTCCTCAATCACATCTTTGAATTCCTGTCCGAATTTCAAGTTATGTCCACTTGTCTCTTTAGCACTGGCATAGTTTCCTCCATGCTGTGGTCAAATTATGTTCCATATTTATGTACCTTCCATCTTGTGCCACACCACACTGATGTGCAACTGGGAGATTCTGCAACCATCCATCATCATCTTGTGAACCCTTTCCTCTTTTGTTCCCTTCAAATTATTCCTCAGAAGAACCTAACTGAATTAGGTACCAAAATTCCATAGATCCTTGCTAGGTACATTGGTTTATAATACATGTTAGAGAAACAGGAGACTATCACAAGATGTTAGGCAATAAAAATCCATGTAACATAATCTGTTGTGGTTGGACATTTTATTCAAATCCTGGATAGTCATTTGCAAAAAAAGCTGACATGCAGGGTTTGGATTTAATCTTCACATTTCCACTCAAACTGTGGCATTGTTTGAACACGACAGCTTTGGGATCCTGGCAAAAGAGTAAAACTGTCCGAGCTGTTCCACTCTGGTTTGAATTATCTCTCTTTTTATTTATTTATTTCTAGCTTTGAAGTCTGTGTACTTTAAAAATCAATGAACATTATATTAACAAGCAGACACTAATTACATTTTAACAAACTGGAAAGGCTTGGCTACAAATCTTTGAAAAGATAGATTCACATTTTAAAAAGCTTTCTAATCCAACTGGCATCATTATCATAAGACACTGACAAAGCCTGCACAGAATGGAAATGTTAAAGGAATCTGTTTTCCAGAATTTTTTTCTATGATTTATAATTAGTCTTCATCATTGTACTGTTTCATACACTAGGTCTGGTAAACAGAGTACTCGTGACTTTTACAGGATTAATGGAGACATTCTGAGATGTAGAAATTAAAAGATCACTCAGATAATAGCAACCCTTCACTGAGCTCTTCTCAGTTCAACTTGTTTTACAAACAAATTAGGATTGCTATCAGAGTTCTACAGAGGGATAAAAGTGAGACAAGGAACACTAATGTGTCTCATATGCAATTGCTTAGCAGAACAGAGGCAGATCAGAACAGGGTGTCTTGTATTCAGTTTAGAGCTTTAATTTTTATGTTACAGTGGTTCACTGAGCAGTTTTAAAATATGGGTATTGGAGTGTTCAGTGGGAGTCAGAGAGCTTGTATCAGGATGTTCAGCACATCAGGAAATGCCAAAAGTGTAGATAGATGGTCCTGGAACTATAAAAAATATCATGCCTCTTCTGGCCAGTCTGTCTGACAGCAGCTGTGTCCTTGGTGAGAGGGCTGATGGAAAAGCAGCTCCCACATGAAAGCAGGAACCCCAGCAATACACGGAACAGTTTCTGCACAGAGCAGAGAGCCAAGGCATCACGAGGTTTGTGTGGTAACAACAAGGGGAGAGTAGGACACGAGAGGACACAATCCTTGTGTCAGAGCAGGCTCCAGGAAACACTCAGGAGAAGCTATGCTTTTGAAATATCCCCACTGATTTAATCACTTCCGTGCATTCCAGAACAGCTGCTTGAGAGGTAAACAGACAAGGAACCCACTTCAGACGAAGCTATCTCAGCACCCCAAAGCCAGCCTGTGCCAAGAAACACTTGCTCACTGCTGTGTCATGGACCATGTGTGGTCATGTCAGACCTCAGCGGGCTCAGCAGGCCACTCTGTGCTGTGCTCGGAACTGGTGAGACACAGATACCAAAGATAAGGGCAACAAACTTGATGGCACGTCATGGCACGGGAGATGAGTTCTGAGCTCCAGGAGCTGGAAGATAAAAATACTCTGGCTCACCCATAGGATACCAGAGTCAGCTCATGTCCATAGTGAAATCCTTGAGACAATTTTAATGGAAGTGACAGCAAAGTACCATTGGTCTGTCACACACATCAGCATTTCTCTGTTACTGCAAGTATTCGATTTACTTCTGACAATTGATTTGCTAGACTTCCTACAGAGTCCTGCTTTCCTGGCTACATCTTCTGCTTGAGCTGAATTCCCAGAAAGAAGCTCATCTGCTGGAGTGACCTACAGCCAAGTTCTGCATCTGCAAAGAAGAGGACAGACTGTCATGCCTGTCCTGGAGCCACATCAGGTGTGCCTGGTGGAGCAGCACAGGCACTTGTCACCTCAGCACAGCCAACAGTGGCATCCCAGCAGTGATGCCCAGTAAGGGCATCCCAACCATCAGTGATTCTCTGCACTCTTGTCACTAAAACAATCTCTGAGTAACTTCCAGAATCAGCACAGCTCACTACAGCTGGTGACTCAAGCAACCCTGGCCAGCCCTCCAGCACAAGCTGCGTAATTAGTGTATATTGATAACAACTAAGAGTTTTGGGCCTTAGCATAGCGTCTGGCAGAAGTGACTCTCCGAAAAGGTTCTATGAATGGAGTATCAAGTATCAGGGTCACCTGCTATGGCACCTTTTCTATCCTTCCTGCTCTTCATAAACAAACTGGAGCAACACAGGTGGTGGGATGTCTCTGTTTGCCTCCTTCAAAATCACTGTTTTGATATTAAAGAGCATGTTTTCCACTTTCCCATGTAGCTGGTTAAAAAGATTTAACAACTCCTGTAACGCTTGCACAAAAAGTCTCTGTACACAACTGGATCTAGTCCAAGTCTCCAGGTCTACCACATCTCTCCAGATGCTGTGCCACTACACTTACACTTTTCATTTGGTTAGCACATGATATAAATGGATTTATCTTTGCTTCCTTATGTCACTTGTCAGTGACATGCTATGTATGTGGAAACATGCTCCCCTCTTCAGTGTGTGCTGAGCAACCAGCCTGACTCAGATCCCAGGCTCCTGCTCCAGTGGTGCCGAGATACTATTTTGTGTGGTCAGGTGGGCGATGGTTTTGGGACCATCTTGACAAGTCTGAAGCTCTGCCTCCCAAATGGATAAAGTGAGTACTCATTATCTTGTGACTGATCTTCAGGGAGCACAAACCACCCTGGATGTGTGAGTTAAGTGAGGGAAACACCTAGATGCTGTTTTTGAACACATCTGGAGGCTCGAATGTTCAGCTGCCAATAATGGCATGACATCTGCCGTTTCTCAGCTGGTGGTGAGGTTTCTTTAAAATTTGGTTCTGATCTGTGTTTTAAATTGAAGAACAATTAAACTTCATGCACAAATAAAAAGCAGATCATGTATTAGAGAATCTCTATTGCATTTCAAAGCAGGATAGAAAGTACATAAACACCTTTAGTACAGACTGCTTTTCTAACATCACTTCTTTTTTCCCTGTCTCAGCAGGACAGGGAAATATGCAACACACCTTCAATGAAACACATTTTGGGAAAAAAAAGAAAATAAAATCCAGCTGAAATCCTACCTTAGATAGATCCACTCCATATCTTGGTCCCCTGTGAAGAGCAGAGGCTGTGAAAACAGTCTGGAGATACCAGTGTTCAAACCCCTCTGAAACAAATGCAGGCAGCTCACCTCACACTGACAGGTTCCTCTCACAATTGTACCAGTTTTAAACCAACAGTATTGACTTCAAAGCAAGACCTAACCTGATCTACACTTGCATAAATGATGGAACAAGCCCGTTCTTGGTTCGACAGCTTGGGCAGTTCAGATTCAGTTCAGCGTAGAAATCTAGCACCATCCGCAGAAAATTTTTACTTGAAAGGGGAAGATTAAAGTCTGCAAGAGCTGATGGGAATACCAGGAAAAGCAGGCAGTGAGGCAATGCCCAAAAAGCAACTGCAGCTGCCTGTGTGCTTTCCCCCAGCAGAAAGCAGCAGAACAGAGAGAACAAGAGAAAAAACAGGAGAAGTGGAGGGGGGAACCACTTTGACAAGTTTGATAAGCTCAGGAGATGAAGACTTTCTAAAAGATGAGGTAGAATAAAGATGCAGGAAAGGGCAAACAATTCATTTTCTCTGTCAAACAGAAACTATTGAGTTTTCCCATATCATAAAGGTCAATTAAGATTTTATGTAAGGCAACAGGATGCAGCTTGCCCACAAAAAGTTAGTGTTGTTATACTTACATTTCCATTGGATTAAAATATGACAACTTGAGCATGTTTTTCATTTGACAGCAGTTCTTCAAAACCTTCTGAAGCAGTTACAGAGAACTGCATTTTCCAAGAACATGTGTTCCTGAAGGGGGAGCACATTCTAGGAAATATGTGATCTTGTGCTAGAGGTGCAAATTCCCTAATGGGTACTCTATCATATTTTTTCTTACACGAGCTAAAATAGAGTCTTCAAATGCTGATCAACTCTAAATCTATTAAAATTGAAGTAAACCAGAAAACACTCCACAGTGCTAGAAAAGCAAGTGCCAGACTATAAGTCTCACGGGGAAAATCTAAAAGACTGAAGTTCCTGGGAGTTTTATTATTGCACCAGTGGAGCAGAGATTTCTCCCTAACTGTTCCCCAAGCCCAGGGGTAGTCAGTCTGTACTTTCTCTAGTGTGTAAGGGATGGAAGAAATCAGAAGAGAGCACATAATAAATCAACTGACAGTCTCTAAAAAATCGCTGTCCTGTCTCCTTAATATGAGTGAGAGTAATGTTCTGAGGGCAGGAAGAATTCAGCTTTAGACTGAAAACATTCCCCTATTGGGGTACAGAAAGTGATCACTCTGCAGTTTAATCAGTCTCAGGCCTCCCTTTGAGGGAAATAGCGTGTTGCCTGCAACAGCACGTGTAATAATGTTTGCTGAAATATAAACTATGGCTGTATACCCCAAGATGGAAGGTCAGAAGTCAACTGAGGATCTGGCCGCAGATGTTCAGCAACAGAGATCAAAAAGCAGTATATCAAATCCAGTACTTTTCCTCAAGGAGCAGGTTGCAGAAATTGCTCAGCCCATCTCCTTTCACAGTAAGTGCAGTCACCCTGCATGTAACAAAGCACCACAAACTGCCAGCTTACTCAAAGACGAAGTTCATGATTCCTAATTTCTCCTTGTCCTGTGCTCGACTGTTTAAATATTTATACAGTGAGTTTGCTCTTATCCACAAACACAGCTTCCCTGAACCTCTGCAGTGCTTTTCAAGTCCATCTACCACAGTGAAGAATCACATGACACACCTCTTAGTCCTCCCCCAGCCCCTGATATAGGTTTCCTAAAGCCGACATTTGATATTATGGAATGTGTTGTAATCAATTCTTAAAGTTATAGCACCACTGGATTTTTATTAACTTGCACAACAACAACAACAAAAATCCAACAAAAAATGGGCCCTCATAATCAGTCAGCCTTGTTATATCCTGAAAGCTGCTTTAACAAGCAGGGAGTAATATAGTGTAATTGGTACTCCGCAGTTTAATTGTTCTGTTCTTAAATCTAATATTGCAGCTGCGGGTTAAGTTTACACCACAGCTTTCAAGAGAACATGAAAGTGTGGTACATCTGTGCAACAGAAAGCTAAACATCTCTCATCTGATGTGTTTACAATGACATTTGATAGCGTGGAATTGTTTGGAGTTCATTCTTAAAGCTGCAGAACTGCTTTTCAACGCTGAAAAAAAAAAAAAAAAGAGGAAAAAGCCTCCAATCTCCTTCCAGCAACTGCGCCCACACAAACCTTATGATAAGGCTGCTGGCATTGCAGGGAAACTGCCAGCTGGAAAAATTTCTTCAGGTAGCTTTGAGCATTTGTCACTCAGACAGTGGACAAGGGCAACTTCCTCTTCAGGTGATATAATAATTATTTGAAGAACAAATGACTCAAAAAACCCCCTGGACAGAACAACCCCTGACATGCATAAAACAGACAAAAATATTTCAAGAAATGTTATTACATGGATGACTGTAGCATGTATAGAAATGGTGGAGTTTTCTATTTAACAGGTGGCAGAACTACTTAAGGTATCTTGAACTTCACATTCTGTATAACTAACAGCTTCAGCATTATGTACTTGTTAGTGAATTTATTAGGCCCATAAGTAGTTCCAGAAACTTAGGAATGGGCCCATAAATGTCATCTGCAGTTTGTGAACTGCAAGTATCTGACTGTTTTGATCAAGCTTTTACGGGAAAGTTAAATGGTTATTAAAATTATTTACTACTGCTCCACAAAAAGGGAGCAAGCCTGCTGAAGAACTTAGGTAGTGATAAGATGTGATAGGTTGTAGGTCAAATGTGTTGGCACAAAAGCATTTCTGTTTATGTCTAAGCCCAAATGTCTATACAATTCAAAGTTTAGAGTGCATTTAAATGGCTGAGAAAATGTCTGTGGAGGGGAGGAGGATTTTTCCCTTTCCCATAACCTGCTGTCAGAAATACTCAATCTCATCAGGCTACTTTTCTTGTTCTCAGCATTAGCCTTCTTCTAACATTTTCTGTCCTTGGAGAAATGCATGATAGTGCAACTTAGTTAAAGAGGTCACTTTCTGCTCATTCCTTTGCAGCAGTCCACACCGTCATCTTGATTTATGCTCCTTAACAGATAAAAGTCAGTCTCACTGATGAAGCTGAGCTATATTACACTGGAATCTATTACCTTTTTAAACTTTATTATTTCAGTCACAATTAAGACTATCTGAAGCCTCTTCATAAAAAGGGGCCCATATGAAAAGCTGTACATTAGCAACTGGATCAATGGATGCATTCATTCTGCATCAAAAATACCGTAAGAAGGACAGATCTCCTGGGGAGGCAAATCTGTATCAATATTTCAGTCTCTTGAATACAGAAATTTGATACAACATGATGCAACACCTGAGCTTCCCCTCCTTTCAATTAACTGAGAAATAAAAATTGTCCTTAGAAGGGAAGAAATGCATTTGTATTGTTTCTTTTGGAGTTTTCCGCCCTTTCATAGCATCATAATGTTCTCTTCATGGGTGGAAAACTTAATCTTCAAGTTCAAGCCTAGATTCTTCATACAGTTCAGGATGAGATGACTTGGAATACCGGGAATATTTCAGATGTAGAAAATCACCCAATTCATCCAGAGCATTCAAAACCTGCAAGACCATGATACTTTGTCAATTCTATTGGAAAGGAAATGAAGTTCTAGTAACTTCTACTTTACTGCAGAACAAAAAGATTATAAAAACCATCAATTAAAGAAACTTTAAAGGATAAACAGGCAAATTTTGCATTCATTCTACAACAGTGAACATCGATACAGTTGTAGATGTACAACAGCATCTGTGAGAAAGGAATTTGTTCCTTCAGTAGGTTATTGTTTATTAGTAAGTGCATTAATTGAGCACAGATGAAAAAAATTACTTTTTCTAAAAGCACAGGGAGGAAACAACCCAGGTAAAACTTATCTTTGTTTGTGCAAAAGAAGCATGTGAAGCTACACTTCAGTATATCTCCATAGCTCCCAAAGACTGGAGTTGCCAATGCATTTTCTTAGGTAGGAGTCAGGCCACAGTGCTGAGTAGAGTCAGCATAAACGGTCTGAATAGTTTAAGACAATTAATTTTTGTTCCTTAATACTGTAATGCAATTTGCTGAGCTGAGTCCCCAGCTTTCAGTAGATTCCAAATGTAGTCAGGGAACTCTGTACCACAGGGAAGCAGCTCAGTGTTTTGCAGCATCTGACCCACATTCAAGAGCAGCCAACTTTTTGGCATCAAAGAAGGAAACGGCAATTTTGATTTTGAGCCTGTTTCTGTTAGGCCACTAAAACAAGCTCATGAACAAAAAGAAGTAATTTAGAACAAAAAGAAGTAATTTAGTAATGGTTTATGCAGAGAGATAGCTTCCAGGTCATTAAGGAAGTTATTCTTGGGAGCTTGCCCTTTCATGGATCTTTCCTCTTTAGTTCCAGGCTGAGATACAAAACAAATTTTGCCAAAGGGAAACATTTTCATTGTGCTTGTTACCTGTTGTTACCCTGGGTTTAGGCACAGTCACAAAGTGTTTTGTCCTAAAAGCTTTCCATCTGCAAGTAATTAAAACTCAGGGCATTTCCATTCCCCCATACTGTAAGAGTGCCACGAGTACTGTGGCAAAAGCACAGCATGTTCATGGTGTCTGGGGAGTGTCAGACCTTCCCTGGAAGCAGCCATGTGCAGGTAGCAGGAAGTGAATGTACAGTGATGGCCCAAAAATGTGGTGGGCTTGACATCTGGCTGCAGAGGGAAAGGAAGAAAATCAAAGCAGCAGCCTCAAGAGATTAATCTTCAGATCAACCTCATTGCCTGTTACCAGTTACATAAGCCAAAATCCACCCAGTCAAACAGCAAAAGCTGGCAAGGACCAACACAAGAACACAGCTATGCTCTGTTCTACAAAATACTACCTTTATGGTATGTACCTTGTTAAAAAGTACTGCGCCTTTAAAAGCAGCAGGAATTTTACACTGCAAGGCAGGTTTTTGATGTTGTTTGAAAGCTATCTACACTGTTATGGGAGCTGGTCAGCAGGCACAAGTGCTTGTCTGCATGAACCAGTGGCATATTTAACTCAAATGCCTTTCTGTGTTCAAGGATTTTTTGCTTTGACCATCACACTCGTGCAAAGAGAGGAAAAACAAATCCTGAAATTTATTGTTAAGCCTCTGTGTTTCAGAGTTGGCTTATTCTGAGAATGAAAGAACGTATCTCAAGCCAGGCCAAAAACACCTTCGGCAAGAAAGGGAGATGGAAAATTTCAGAGTTTATTTTAAACACATTTCTGACTGCGTTGGAATGGAGGTTTATGAGGGAAGTCTCAACATACTGTTAAATGGTATTTCTGATATCAGAGAAAGATACAGAACTGAGAATGGCCAGACAGCACCAATTAAACTTAATTAGGTTCAAACAGTTCCAAATACTGTTTGCAATTTCCACCTGTACCCCCAAGGCTGTCCCATATACTTCTGCAATTCAAGAAACATGTGGAAATATGGAATGGAAATATGGGTATGGAAAACTTGATTTTCAATTATTTCCATATCATTTCAGGTTTCCTACTCTGATAGTTTTGATGTAGCATTTAACTTTTGTCTTGCTGTGCTGTTCATGTAGGTTTTTATTAGTGATGACAGATTTGGTCACTATTAGAAACAGAAGAACATAAGAAGTTAACTGTCCAATAATTTATTTTAGAAAGTAAAATATATAAGGCTCAAATACCTTTAAAGATCAAGTGACAAGGCCAGAAAAACAAATGTAAAAATGAATTATTGAGATTCAAAGTAACAGAGGCACAGCTTCTCCCAGCCTCCTTTGCACCTGAAGTTAATTTGGGCAGGACATCTGCTGTGCTTACCGTGTCTAACATCTCCCGTGTATGTGCAGCTGACACACAAAACCGAGCCCTGGATTCTGTGATAGGAGTAGCTGGAAACCCAACTACAACCACCCCGATATTTTTTTCTAACATGCGTCTTGCAAAAGCCCTAAGGAGAGAAAAAGTAGAAGGAGAAAAATTAAAAAAAATTATCTCCAATAAACTGAACACAGAGAGAAAACATTCACATATAATGCAGCAATAGATAAAGTCCTGTTTGATTGACTATTCCCACTGACTTCCCTAAAAGCCAGAATTTTACCAGTGGGACTGAGATTGTTTGCTGCTTAGCAGCTCGTGAAGCCAAGTGGGTGTCAACTAAAAATGTGATGGCAGAGAGGGCACTGCAGGATAGACAATTCATTTATGTCAGTGAAAGTCTCTGAGTACAAATCAAACCATGTGGGCATTCACAGTCCCTAAGCATGGAAGAGGTTGGCCTTGTGGAAGGTATGAATTCTTGGTTCCTGAACATCATAGGGAATAAACCAATCTGTGTGATGGTTTATTTGCTCTCACAGTTACTCTGCCAGTTAGGAAGGCTTGTGTGGTATGTGTGAGACCTAGAGCCTCACAGCCACCCTAAGCTACCTGCAAATACTCCCTACAGCTCAGTCCTTACATTATGCTACTACTGACTTCTGGTCTGTGTGCCCAAGTCAGTGCATAAGTGCTGCTTGAGAGGAACTGAATGGCAAAACATGCAAAGACCATCCAAAGATCAGACAGGAAAAAAAGGCATTCCTCTAAACCAATTCATACATCAAAGACAATGTGTTTCCTTTAATGACTACAAATTAAAAACCAAAAAATTAAAATTCAAAATGTTATCAAAAGTATTATTATTCCAGACCACCTTAAAAAAGGAAAAGAGAAAAATTTTAAAATTCTGAATTCTGGAACAACTCAAAATTAAATCTAGGGGCAAATTTAAAAGAAAACAGAACTAAATGATGAATTCAATTGGCAGTGTATGTTTCTCCTGGGAAGCACCTACCACACAGAACATCATCTTCTGCAGCATATACCAAATAAACCATGAACTTGTATAGTGCTTGTTTTGCCAGTGAGTTTTTTTTCAGTACTTACCCTATCTTACCAGGCATATAAAGGAGCAAGGGAACAACAGGAGAATCATCATTGCCATAAATGATGAAGCCCATTTCATGCAGTTTTCGTCTGAAGTACCTTGTGTTTTTCTCCAGCTGACGCACTCTTTGGAGCCCTGAAACGAGCCAGTCAGGAGAACAGTCAGTGCAAAGATCAAAACTGGAGTCTAGTCACAGGCAAGAATCAGGGCTGGGGGTAACAGTTTGGCTGACATGTTGCTATTTGATTGAGAAGAAAAACATGGAATGAGCTAAATGCAACTACATTGATTTTTGTGGCATTGTAGGATGAACAGCTGATACTGCTGTAATTCTGAGGTGCCTTTCCATTGGTAGAAACAGTTCCTCTCTGGGGAGAGACATGTGGACTATTCCCTGGACTTTATTGTGCTAAATAAATGACACACACCTACAGAGAAACAGTGCATATCAATAGAGATTTTCTTTCTCCATGTAATTGACTATTATCTCTGCATTGTTCCTGGTCTCATTTAGTCATGGATCCACAGATGTGACCCCCAGCAAAACTGACAGAAGAGTTGAAAACAATTATTTTTATGAAGGAAAAAGACAAAAACACCAGAGAAAAAATGTGCTTGAAAAGACATTTCAGCCATTTCTTTTGCAGTGCCACTAAGGAGGTAGTTTTTGACAAGTGCAATTTCTTCCCAACCCATTGCATAAAGAGGGAAGAGGCACACTCTACATTATTGTAGTAAGAGATATAATATGTACTTTCACCTCTCCACCTGCATTATATTTAATCAGTGAGCTGATCTATGTGCTGCTTTTCCACCGCTGTGAGGTGCTGACAGGGATGGTGCCACCTCCTCCATACCCACATGCCTGCCCAGTGCCAGCCCACGTTCACACGGCCACACAGCAAACCGAGCCAGGTCTGTCATCTGCCTGACCTCCCAGAAACAAAACTGCCAAGCCACTGTTAAGCAGACTGAGTCTCTAAACCTAATGGCTGTTCAGCAGCCTGTGTCTGCCCAGCAGAGGTGGTGGGAATGTGCGGTAAGACTGGGATTTAGCAGGACACGGTTACACTCTTAGCTTTCATTTTCCTGCTGTTCATCAGCTCATACTTTCAATATCACTTACATTATGTCACCAGACATGAACACTGAAACCTCCAGTGCAACTCATTTCCTCTTTTCCCTTTGCTTTTCCCTTTGCCTTTGCACAGATGTGTTATGTTTTCACTCTCCATTTACGTTTTCATTTTACTTTACATTTCGTTCTTCATTTACTACATTCTGCTGTCACCATTCTCTGACTGGATGCCTGTTTCCTAATTCCCCATCTTGCACTCTGTAACCACAGTGGTCACTAGGGCATTTGTAGCAGCTACATGCCACCTTTGGCAGATTTGTCCTCAGACAACATTCTGCTCCTCCATCTGCTCTAGCTTTTCTCCCTTTTCCCTCTTGGCTGAAATGGGGATCACCACACCTACATGAACCCCTTTCCCATTAATTTTTCTGAACACATGTAGGTTTGAACAAGATCTACTACTTCATCTGTTCTGTATCCTCCCGAGTGAAGGTTCTGTCACTGTTCTGGCTGGGAAATTTATAGGGAAACCGGGATTTGCTTCACAGTGATTGGTGTTTTGCTTGAACAAATTAAAAGATCTCATAAAAACAGTGCATTTGTAACTTCATGCAGAAAACTGCCCATGCAGACAACCTGTTACTTACAATCTCAGTCATTCAGTTTAAAGCAGTCAGTGGAAGAGATCTGCTGGGTTAGAAAAGGCCATAAATAGTTTAACCATCTCTCTAATGCTGCTAAAGCAAAAACAGCTGTGCCAGAGCAAGGAAAACAAATGAAACACAAAAGCATCCTACTACAAAGCTTTCCAGTCACTAATAAAAACAATAGTCTGTGGTATTTCCAAAAATATTTTTGGTGTAGTAGATCTCAAAGAAACAGGAGGAAATCTTGAGGAGGAGGAGGAGGAGGAGGAGGAGGGAAGATGATGGTAAGGAAAGGGAGTTAGAGAACTACAGGATAATGTGGCTGGAATCTAAAGAGAGACTTTTCCCCCTGTTAGAATCTGTAAAGATGTTATTACCACCTCCTCAAGGTCCAAGTTACAAGGAGGAGGGTGAGGGAGTAACCTGAACTGGGAGTTTAAAGCCACTGCTGTTTCTTGCTATCTTAGCAGCCCCTGAGCTAGTTTCCAAACTCTCAGTTGGAAAGCATTTGAAACTACTAGATTTTCAATTAGGGAAAGTTTTTCATAAATGCAGATGTTCTTGGTGAGTGCAGTTTAAGACTTGCTGCCTTCTCCTTTCTATTCATGTGTTTACCACAGAGCTGGAAACACAGTGTGAGCCATGCAAGATTCCAGGCTGTGCTGTTCGCTATTTATCAAACCATATGCGCAGGGCCCAGAGTAGATCAGTTTGTCTCTACTTATTTTTGGTGCCAAAAATTTAGACTCCAGCTAAGGAAACTCTAGAGCTGAAAGAGGATGTTCAGGCAACCCCCCCAAAGTCAAACACCTCTTCCTTTTCAAATCTTCCTTTTCTGATTCTACGTCCTCAACCAGTTTGTGATGCGAGATCCTCCCTTTCAAGACTCTCTGTGGAGCTCATTTCAAGACAGCCAGTGCTGATGCAAAAGAGCCACTTGAACGTTTTAGCAACATCCCAGAATACTAATTTCATTTGCAGGGATGCATTAAAGAGCCAAATAAAAGATCAGAGCACTCCCATATATCTGGAGGGAAAAAAAGCACATTAGGAGACGATTGCTACACACACTGTATTTGTGGGTGGGTGGCTGGGAGGAACCTATTTCTTTACCAAATGTCAACACTTTCCTTTCTCATGTTAAGTTCGTGGTCAAAGACCACAGACACACATCATATACACAGGCTTCTTATATACTGTCCCAATAAGAGCAATAAAACCATTAAAATTTGTAGCTGTATTTCTAGACGGTTTTTCATTCCTTTATGGGACCTTCCAATGTCAGATAAGGAGGCAGATTTGAGCAAAATGTTTATTTTTGTCTCATTGGCCTGATTTTCTCACTACACTGCAGATTAAGAGTGATGAATTCAGTTTAGAATTAGATCTTAGTCCAAATTCACTGTGGTGTGTTTAACTAAAAACACCGCATTTAGAAAGTATTTTCTTTGATTCTTGAGGCTGTGATCTTGCATCCTTTGATATTTATTGAGTGAAAATCTGCAGAGCAGACCCTTGAGCTAAAAGAATATGGCTGCATCTATGTAAGTGTAAGAATTTACCTGTATGGGACTAATTAGAGGATCAGGTCCCTAGACAGTAAATATGTGTGTTACAAAATTCTTACTTTGCAAAACCCTTGAGGATTTACAGTCTATGCAAAGAGCTTATAGCACAGCATGCAGCATATCCAGAGAGTTATATTCCCTAAAATATGTGAACCACAACACAGCACATGTTTGGAAAAAATAGCCTGGACAGGGAAAACCAACCCTGCTCTATTTAAAACTAAGCCCACTAATGCTCCAGAGTATTCTGCTAAGGCTAAGAACGACTTTATTAAGTGCTCTACATCTTCTTGTTGGCTGAATTGAGAAGGGACAGAAAGAGAGAAAAGTAAACAATAAACAATTCCCAAATTTATCTTCATGCTGCTGGGAACATACACAGCCAGTTTATGGGGATTTTTCTGAAATAAAGGATTGATTGCCTGGACAGTACAAGAAAAGCAGATTTACTGCATCAGCAATCCACCTTCTGCTGGCAAATTTAGAGTTTTTCATTTGGTCGCACCACTTTAAAAATATTTGGTTTACTGCAATGTTCTAAGGTGTCGGCAATTCTGGGAAAAATGCTGATTATGTTTTTATTTGACATGCATCATTGCATACTGCTGGCTTTAGCTCAATAATTTCTGCAGACTTTTAGAAAACTTTCTAGCTCAAAATTATTATGGTTTAGTTGAACGAAAAATACAAAAAGAAGGCTAGAGAGAGAGAGAGAAATGATAAAACATAGTAGCTTGCTCATAATTTTTTTGAAGCAACAAGCTTTTTAAGAGAGCCACTTGGAGTAACAGACTTGGCAGAAGCTTTGTCACACACTTTCAGGGCACCTGACATCAGGAAGACATCCTGACTACATGTCTGAGGGCCTGATCCCAGGCTGGCTTTAACTGGTGCAGCTCTGTGCACAGCAGAACTTTGCTGTTCATGCCAGTTGAGCACCTTATCCTGGCAGCAAAAGAGGCAGTAAAACTATCAACTCTCTAAAACAAAAGCTTTTATTCCTCTTCCAGAGATGTCTGCTTTTGCCTCCCGCAAAACGTTCATAAGCAGAGAAGCTGCCTGCATCCAATTCCTGCACAAACATTCTACCTTTGAACTCTCCCTGTAGCCTTCTACCCTTGGAAGTTGTGACTCAGTCTATTGAAAACAGGAATAAGCAACCTGTAGCCTTTCATATCAAGATCTCAGGTGTAGGAGGTGAAGGAGAGCTATTTTTCCTGAACCCATTCCAGGAAAGATAACCCCACGCTGTACTGGTTTTTGGCATGTGTTGGACTCTTCAAGATAAATCCACCTGCTTTAATCTTCTCCAGCTGTTGTTTCACAGGGTCTTTGTAGATAATTAATTACACAATTGAGCTTTTACATGCCAATGTCTGTTTCTTGGATGGAGAACTCAACTCCCTGCCTTCCTCTACTAACAACTAGATAGGAAAAAGCAAACTTCCATAGGCTGAAAAAAAATTGGAAAACAATAGCTCTTTCCCAGTAAAGTATTGCAGATGGACAGATTTTCATTTTTGTCCTCTGGTTCCATTATAAGAGTAACACACATGCACCTCCACGTGCATTAAATCACAAATAGAATGCTATAAAACTGGGGTGCCTAAAGGAAATATGTTCTCAGATAAAACAACCTTCACAAAAAATAACTTTGCCATGAACTGGGGAGAAGTGAAGACATTTACTCCTACAATCTAATGCTATCTAGAAACCTAGTAATTTCAACTTTAATTCCGCTGCTAAATAAGCCCTTAAGGACTTATTTTAACTGTGAACTGCGGCAAAACACTTTCCAGAGAAGATTAAGGGAAGAAAAATGGCAATTTCAGTTGAAGCAGAAAAGGAGAAAAATTGTGAAGTTTTGGTCATTTTATCTTATTTCTCAAATGAGTCAGCTCTGCCTACCCAGCACCTTCTCTGTGTTGAGACACACAATGCAGGGACAGAGCAGCCAGCCTTGGCCGAGCCCTGTTTACTCCCAGCACAGGTGATTAATCACAAAGCAGGTCCGTCCTGCCGCTGACAACCAGCCAGGGCACAAGGAGCTCCATCTGCATCCCATTAGGTGTTTCTGCACTGCCAGGGACCCAAACGCCGCCAGAAACTTCTCTGCTTTGTGCTCGGCAGGCTGAGAGCCGCGCTGGGCTCCTCCTGGGCGGCATCTGCAGCACAGGAGGGATCCTGCCTCTCCTCCGGCAGCAAAGACACCCTGGAAAGGGGACTGTGTCGTGGAGCTCCTGCTATCTCTGCTGCGGGACAGGCTACAGGTCTGACATCCCTCCTCTGCCTGCAGCTGATGCTTATCTCAGGATACAGGGATAAATCAATCCATGGGTAGGGTCTACTGGAGGACTACGGTGCTGGTTTAACTTTGAATAGGGGAAAAAGTGACTGCAAATGAGGTAGAATTTGATTAATCCTCAGAGATCTCGCAAATCACTGCAAACACTGTTAGTCCAAAGCCTCTGCTTGTTCAGGGCAACTGAACCTCTGTGGATACATTTGATGTCCTGTGGCAGGTGGATCACATGGCAGGTCTCTGCTGAAACAGCATGTCTCACTCATTTTGAGCAAAGGTGTCTGAATTTAGCTATGTTTCATCATCCACTGCTGGGAGAGTGTCTGTGAGGTTTACCTTAGACAAATAATAATTGTGGCAGCATATTATCATCACTAATATATTCACTGTTGTCGTGACTGGGAGCCTTAGTCATGTAGCCAATGCTGTGCAAACAGGGAATAAATGTGCTTAAGGGCTTGAAATGTAACCACATACTTACTGGGAATATTAACTTAAAATTAAGCCAGGCTTCAAGCAATCTGCTTCCTAAGGACCTATGAAAAGCAATCCCCTCAGAACAAAGCAGAAAAATATGAATTTGAAAAAGACAGACTTTAGCATGACTGATTCTGCAACCTGTTTTGAGCAGGTCCAAGGGGTTCACTGCTAAGTCACTCGCAGATTTAAAGCTTACAGTGATAGTTTCATGATCAGTCCAGTCTGGCACAGATTTATTTTGCTGTAGAAGGGATTGTTCCTCTCAGCTCCAGCTGCTCAAGTCCTGGCACTGGGACTCATGGAGCCATGTGGCAGAATGGCTCTGGGAACCAGTTTGGGTGTAGGCTAACCATTTGTGGGAGGGTTGGTTGCTTTTCAGCTACATCAGTGCTCTGATTCAGTTCATGGCATGGCTGCACGAACACTCACGCTGGCATAGGGAGAAGGGGCATGAGAAAAGGGATAGGTGAGGGAGGAGAAACCGAGGACAAGACTGAGCTTCCTCACACCAGTGCTGGCTTATGCCAGGTTGTAGTGATGTGGAACTACGGTTTCTCAATCCACAGAGGATCCTGACAAAGCAAAACTAATGTTTTGTTCAAAAGACTGTTGAGGACAGATAGCAGAGGAAAATGTTGGAAACTGATTTTAAGAAGCTGGTCCTCCATTTATACAAAAAATCTGAGGCTAATGGAAATACCTTAAAAAGGAACCTTTAAAAACCAGTGTCTTTAATGCCAAGCCAAAATGGAAAGCAGCATTCTGCCACATCTCACAATCTAAATGAGCTCAAATGCAAGAACTCAAGAGTTTGCTAAAAGCACAAATGAAAACTAGTAGTTACAAAAAAGTAAACCAATCACCACAAATGGCAAAGTAAGCCAACATCTAAAAGGAACAATTATAATCTAAACAACTTCAGGAATTATCTTTTAACAAAACATCTTTTACTAGTAGATTCCAGAAGATGGGCTTTTAAATGTTTCAGCATCCCATAAAAACATGAAAAATGCACACTACTGTTGGTGAATTATTGCTTTCCATGCATTAAACAGAAAAAATATTTCCTTTACAAATGCTGCAATTTGCTTTTTACACTAGTATAATCTGTTATTAGTCATCAAAAAAATTGCTTTGGATTTCCCAGCAGTCTTAATTCCATCTGCCTAGCGGTTCTATTTTATACCTATCAAATTTAAGTGTAAAAATATGCTTTTGGTATTCCTCATGCAGAAAGGGGGAAGGAAGAAAAGGTCTGAGGTCACAGCTGGAGGGGCTGTGTTGCATGCAAGTAAGTGTACTTGCAAATTTGTGCAGGGTCCAAACACTCTGAGTCAACTCCAGTCTCATCATGGGATAAAACCACGAAGGCAGCTGCTGAGTTTCCTGAGGTATCTCCAGTGGTGTAATGAGAAGCCACGAGGAGAACACATAAAGAATATCTATATTATGAATAATAAAGTGTAAATGCCATGGGAACTTCTGCTTCCCATATTTCCTAATAAATGAGTAGAGACACATTTGAGATGAAAAGGCCACAAAGGCTTAAGAGGAATAATTTTTATTTTTGTAATAGACTACATGAGCTGAACTGTGGAACTTGCTGTATTATGACATTACTAGAGGAAATACAGCTGCCAGAAGTTCACACACTTTTGAACAACTCTATTATAGGAACTATGAAAGTATCTAAGATGTTATGGTACTAAGAACAAACTGTTTTCTTCTACAATACATCGATTTTCAGAGTTCTGTAAAACATGGTACTGAGAAAAACAGGACTTTTACACCACAAAAAAATTGATTTCACATTTGCATTTTCTGTAGTCAGTTTCTGATTCTTTGGATATACTCACTCAAGAAATACTGGTAATATTGACCTCAACCTATTCCTCTTTCCTGGGCAGGAACAGTGCTGTATATTAGTTTTCAGGGAGCTACTACCTTCTCCTAATTTAGCATTTCTTGCCCTTCATCTTCTCAAATAACCACAGAAAACAAAGCAAAAAAAGGAAACTGTAATAGCTGGCTGTGGGCTCTGCAGTATCCTCCCAGTCACATTATCATGACATTAATGTCTCACAACTATCACAAATATTGATATAAAACACACATGTTTATGCTGAAACAGACACTGGCTGTGAGTAATTTCCAGCTGAACAGTTTAGGTTTCACCGAATTACCCTGAAAGTGCTAACCCATTCCTTCCATGTGATAAAGCAGTACCCCCTGGGCCCATAAACATCTATTCATATCCTGCATCTGGTACACTGATCCTATCCTGGAAATGCACATCCCAATTCCTTTTCCAAACAACCATAATCTTACTAATTGAAAATAAAGGAAGAAAATGTATAAGGTCAATCGATTGGTTACGCACCAGGATGCACAAGCAGTACTGCTGCACTTCTGGGCTCTGGCATTACCTACTATATAATTTCATCTGTGCTAGTCTTTTCTGGATCAGCTGCTTAACAAATTAGTGGATAACAACTAGCAAGAAATTGAAGAGAATGTAATAGTATTATATCTGGGAAAATAAAGAAGACTAAAAAATATGGACTTTTCTGAGCAGCAACTTAAATGACTAAATCAGTCCTCCTTCTCTTAGTTTTCTATTAATCTGCTGAGGAGTCAGTCATGAAGCTCAGATGTAAGAACATGCTGGATGAACACATTTGTTGTCCCCTTATTTCATCCTCTTTCCAACAAGCACCCTCTAGTTCACATGGAACTTTTTAGCGAACTCTAATTTCATTATTTTCTAAAATATTCCCAGTAATTTTTGCAAGAGAGAAAGAATGCCTCTAGAGAAATGCCCTCTGGAGGACAAGCCATTGGTGGACATCTCCTTATAAAGGATTCCCCAAATCATCTGGTGGGAAGAGAATGCCATTTACAATAAATTGCAAAATAAACTCCTCCTATGGATCCAAGAGGCTTACAGAGAACACATGGTCGATACTACCCTGCAGCAACTTCGGCTCACTTGACACTTCTCTGCTCCACAGCTTATGCTCTCACAAGAACAACTCACATGCAGGATTCACCATTTTCTGTGACAGTGGACAAAAAGAACTCTGCCAAGATCATTTTCCTTGGAATCAAAAATATTTAAGGAGACACTGCTTTCTCCTTTCTGTTCCTTGCTCCTTTCTAAGCCACCACCTTCCTCTCTCTGATGCCAAAGCAACACATTGTAGTGTGGTCCAGCATGGCATTTTTTTCCTGTATTTTGGGTTGTGGGGTTTTTTTGTAGTCCACAAGACAGCCTAATGAAGGGAGGCCCACATGAAAGAAAACCCAAAAGACTAAAATAATGAGTCTGGCTCAGAAGGACAAGAAACATTTTTACACATCATAGCCAGCTTGCTAGCCTTTGTGCAATGCTCTAAGTTGTGATATATGATTTATTCATTTGTTTTCCTACTCATTTGCATTTCATATTACAAGACAATTTTTAAAAAACTGACAAAACACTTAATTTATTTCGTAACGGGTTTGCAGAAGACTTATAAAGCTCTTATTTTGCGCAGGAAAAACAAACATTGTGTCATTAAACAATGCCGCTCGTGGAAGAGAAAACGCTTCAAACTCTTAGCCCTAAGACAGACACGCACATCTTACAAGACCCCCATCTTGAACCCAGTTCTCCTCCTACCCTGCACCGAGCTGCATGTGCAGAACCACGCTGGCTGAAGAGGATTTTTAAGAGGTTTTGAGGGGCTGGGAGTGCCACGTTTTGTGGTGTGTGCGTGCCCGAGAGGCGCGGGGAGGCTCAGTGTCAGACCGCCCTCTCACGGCAAGCGCAGCGATGGCCTGCATGCCAAGAAAGGTGTCAGAGGTGCTCCCTTTCTCTGAACGTATGTAGGCATCAGCAGGTGCAGCCGTGACCTCCCAAACTTCCAGCTGGAAGCAGTTTTTGTGCTCTTGGCTTCTCTGCCAAAGTGACAGAAGCATCGCTTCCTCATTGCCTGCCCATGGCACCAGAGCGTTGCTGCCTTCTGTCCTTGAGCCCAGCAGAATTTGGCGTTGGGACTGGATTCTCTATCCCTCCTTCTGTACTCTGGGGTCTTGTAAATTCTTGGAAACTCATTGGAGAGCTGTGATAAACGTCTTAATAGCCTTGTATCTATCATGGTTTTAAATGGCCCTCTAGGGCACTGCAACATAGTGCAGAGCAGTGTCTTACCTGCTCTCATCTACCCTTTATCTCTTCCATTCCCACCTTATCCCAGTCATATCCATCTGAGAGGACTAATACAGAATTAATTCTGTTAGTCTTAGACAAAGTAAGAGAAAATAGCACTGCTAGACCAGTGTAAAAGAGATTGCAATTCAGAGCAGAATCTGTACCTTCAGCTGCACGTTAAAGAATATAATGACTCTCAGGCATTCCTGAAAAAACTACATAAATTCAATCCATTTTTCTCCATATTGGGATTTAAGTCCTAGAACACCGAGTATGTATCAGCATTGCTTTAAACAGTAATAGATAGATATGTCACAGTTTGTTGTTTGTGGTATAGAAAGCATATTACAAAGAGGATAAAACATCACACAGAGGATTGGACAGTAGCTGCATTTGCAGCTTCAAGAGACAAATAGAAATATACCTAATTTTTCATAAAGACACCAAGTAGTCAATTCTTTTGGGACAAAATGTAGAACAAAACTAGGTTCAGGACACCAGAATTGATGGCTGAGTGAGGTAGGAATTATAATCTTCTCCTCATACAATTATTTAACATACAATACCTGTTTTGAAATGCTGCACCGTTCTTGAGTTGCTTTCCATTTTGAAGGTTCACACTTACAAAGAAGCTAAACTGACAGCACCTATCCCATAAATGAAGGCATGTCCTTATGAACCCTACTACAGAGTCAGACAATACTACAAGGAAAATCCATGTATTTCTATTTCTCACTGCAAAGCAGGATGGGCTGGCAACTATACAGCCAGAATTCCAAAATATTTCCATCCCTGCTGCATGTGGATGAGCATGGAAAACACCCCAGGGTTGACAGCACTTAGAAGTATGATGAATTTGGGTATTAATTTTAAAACAAGAAGGATTTCTTTTGCATTGCCATACTTCTTTGCTGCTGGATGACATTTTGCTTGTGCCCAGGAAATGCTCTGGCAGCAGCTGAAATAAGGGAGGGAGGGAGGGGAG
>VZRF01015768.1:1169194-1244569 GCA_013396875.1 Vireo altiloquus
GAAGAAGGAAGGAAGGAAGGAAGGAAGGAAGGAAGGAAGGAAGGAAGGAAGGGAAGCTTACCTTGTGCTGTCCCGTCCAGTCCCATGAGGCATTTCATTGCCCTGAGGATTTGCTCTGCTACGGCAGGACACATAGATGTGGCGTACACAGCACTGTGAGAATGAGTTCGTAAAAAGTCCACAAGGTCCTTACACAAGCAAAACAAAGCATGAATGAGCTTTGAGCTGGCCAAACAGCAGATCTCCCTCTTAACTACTGCAGGAATGGGAACGTGCAGAAGGAAAAGGACATTTCACCAGCTACTGGACTGCTTTCTTGGCTGCCACTGTTGATACATGGCCTGAAGAAACATCAGGCAGGTGCAAATACTTTACCATGTAAGTGGGGCAATTACAGCTGAAACAAAAGTCTGGAATAGAATAATGTTTACTTCTGTGCTAAGACTTATTATAAAGGAGCCAAAATAATTTCAAGACCAATGAGCAGCTGCGCTTAAAATAATGCTGCTCAGTTCCTCTCTGGTAATGAAACAAAGGCTATATGACATAGTATAGGTTCTCTGCCTCATGCCCTAGCCCAGGAAAAGCAACCTTACTGGGATCTATCTTTGTCGATAAGCACATAAATTTTTAATAATAACTTTCAATCAGTGTGGCAGACATGGTCATGTTAGAGTTGGTATAATTGCTTTAACATTTCCTGGTATAACTAAGAACACAATCTGTGCTCTTAGAAAAACCACTGATATACTGTAACCATGTCTAAAGCACCAGTAACTCTCCTGAATCCAGGCATGCAGTAGGAATATGGATCTTATTAACATCATTATTCTTATAACAACTTATATCACTTAGTGCAAAATATCACAGTAACAGTTACCGCACTAAAAGCTGAGTGCATGTTAGTGAGAAAGGGATGAGGCCTGCTTGAAAATTGATAAAAAAATATATCATCAGAAAAAAAATTCCAGTGAGAGTAACACAAATCACTACCAAAATACTGTATGAGTCTATGCACTAACTCCAGTGCTGACAAAAAAAATTTACCTAACCCTACACAGGTTATGCCTGGCCATATTGCAATTGTATTCCTAAGGGTTTGGTCAAAAGCTAAGAAGGCTTCTGGGCTCCAGCTGATGCAGAATAAACAGTGCCACTCAGAGTTTTTGGCTGCAGAAAGGAATGTAAGTGGGTGAATGGGTGAGCAGCCTTCCAAGGCTGAGAAGCCTGAGGCAAAGCTTAGTGATACACACAGGCGTGAAAAGAGCAACCTGTTTTCACTTAAAAAAACTTCCAAGGATTAGAGGATAAATTACATCAGACTACTTTTCACAGGTCTAATCTTTCTGTACTTTCTAGCTACATTAGCTACATTGTCTTTGGTAAGAAATAAATGTACAGATACAAATTCAGGAAGCCAAGGAAACAAAGAAAATTGATTCTTGATGTATTATGACACTTGGTTTTAAGATCTCCAGGGGCAAACCCAGAAAAGAGTAAGAAATACACAGTTTATACTTTCTTATAGCCCTTTTATTCTACCGTAGGACTACCCTTATTAATGTTATCCTGACAACAACCATATGGGCTGTCTAAACAGGCTTCCCACTCATTCAACAGACTGCTTAAAAAATACATTCAGCTGGGTATGAAAAGAGCAAATAATCAGCAACCATTTGATCTCTCTGTCAAGCAACAAAACCAATGACATTTCACAATGGTGCTGATTATGCTTTCTCTTCTACACCCTCAGTTAAAGCAAGCTCAGCTCTACTTTTTGTTGACATCTGTTGTTGGCAAGAGATTGTTTTGTTAATGTATGTGGAGCAACTGAGGACACAGAATTTACTATTGCAAAAGGCCCCCAGTAACCTCTTTCTCCATTCTCCTAAAAAATGCAACTATGTCAATCCACAACTCTTTAGGAATTTTATTATCAGTGGATGAAACTGTGGTTTTAATCTCTCAATATTGCTCCACACACTGTTTACAAATGAGAAACAAAGTAATGAGCAATCCACATGCAAATTAATGTAGGGAAGTATATTTAGCCAACCACAACATGTCCAAACATTTCCAAGACAAACAACAATCATCAGGGTGGCAAAGAAATGACCCAACTCAAGCAAATTACATAATATGAACATGAGACAAAAATAAGAAAGTCTGACTGTTTGATGTGCATTTGGGATCCAGGCAAAAATGATGCTAATGTTAGAATAATGATCACGTTAAGCAGTCTGTGAAAAAAAAACCCTGAAATATATCATACATAATACGAAAGCAGTTCCCAAACCCTTGATGTGAAATTGTTTATGATTTCCTTTTACCTTTCTGCCAGCTATGTATCCTCCAGCTGCGCCAAAGCTCTTTGTGAATGTTCCCATTAATACGTCAACATCGTCGGGACTCATTCCGAAGTATTCCACAACTCCTCGGCCTGTTGCTCCCACTGCTCCAATGCTGTGAGCTTCGTCCAAGTAGAGGTAGGCTTTGTATTTCTTCTTCAAGGAGACTATCTCTGGCAGGCGCACGATGGACCCTTCCATGCTGCACGTGGAGAGAATCAGGGATGAACAACAAACCCTGCACTCTTTCTGATACTGGCAGAAAATACAGTAATTAATTGCCTTATTCCACCAAAGATTCTAGAATCTCAGTTTTTACTTACAAGCCAAAGAAAACTCTCAACCCTTTCGCACTTGCAGGTGAGTATAAAACAGTTAAACAGTTCTAGAATTCAAACAATCAAAACCAGTCAAAAAGTCTTTGAACTTTTGTGAATTGTCAGCATGTCAGAGGAGAGAAGGAAAGGTGAAAAGCAAGGGAGAGATGCTTACCCAAATCAGCACATCACCGTTCATCTCTACAAAACAAATATTATAAAGAACTGCTGTAATTCAGTCTGGTCCTTGCTTACTTCATCGTCAGCTACTGTGGCAATATTTGGGCATAACAGCTCTAGAGAAAATTCATCTGGTGCAGAGGAGTTGGGTCCAACATACACTGGAGATGGGCCATGTGAAACCCACAGCTGGTGCCATAAACTCTAAGCAATCCCAGTCTTCACAGAATGAGGGATTAAAATAGGCAGCTGAAATCCAGTCTTGCCAATTTTTGCTGTCGATATGTACTTTTTAGGAAATGTAGCCTGCTACCTAGTAATCAAAAGGAAAAAAGTTTCCATTCCTTTTCTTTTTACTTTCTTACAGCCATGCAGAAAAGTGAAATATTTTGAACTGGCACAGGCTGCTCAGAGAAGCTGTGGATGCCCCATACCTGGCAGTGTTCTAGGCCAGGTTGGATGGGGCTCTAAGCAACCAGGTTTAGTGGAAGGTGTCCCTGTCCATGGCAGGGGGGTTGGAACAAGATGAGCTTTCAGGTCCCTTCCAACCCAAATCACTCCACAATTCTGTGATTAATGGTGTATTGACATTTATAGAAATGAGAAAAGATGATGAATTTTTTGCATTGTTGGCAGTCGTGTCAGTAAATGAGAAGGCACAGAGGAGGTGTCCAGCAAAATGAAAGCCCAGGGAGATAAATAAGAAATGCTCTCTGATCCCATGAAGATGCCATATCCACAGTATTACTGTGAAGACCTGTGTCTTGGAAACCTTTGTGAGATGACTCCAGCTATGCTTGGATATGCTCAGATGCACTCAGTATTCATTTCATAACGAGTTAAATGTGTTCTCTTCCATTAGCTCTAGCAAGCAGGTCTTTAAAAGCTAAAAACTTTCCTATCAAACACAGTCAGTGTGCTGTGTGCTAGTAAAACCATGGCTCTGTGGCTGAGGCCCACAGCTACGGTGTATTCTCTTGCAAACTCAAGGAGTTTCAGGTGAGCAGAAACCTGGACTTTGGTCCCAAATAGCAAGTACAAAAGAGCAGTGCAATCAATAGTGTCTTGGAAATTTTTAGATCCTGGACCAATGGCTTACACAGGCTGCTTTGTTGCCACTCCACTTGTACTGTGCAGCTGGAAGTTTGGCACCACAAAAGGAGCACGATGTGCTTTTAGCACTCAGGAAATTTCTGACAATTTTAGTCCTTCTTCATCCTTTGGTCTCCTGAGTAAGCTTGGAAACTGTTTGGTCTCCAGTTTTGAAGGAGACCTGCCCACAGGCAAGTCTCCATTAGTGCAACAGCACGGGGGAGTAGCCATGGACAAGGGATGCCTGTGCTGTTCATACTGGGAGGTTCAGAGAGCTGGATGTGTGTGCCTGGAGGCATATTTTTGGCTGTTGGTGACTGCTGGCAAGTCTTGCCCAGCCATAAAAGAGGCAGCTGTGGGACTGTATGCTGGCACCATGGTCCCTTGCAGCAAAGAAGGGTGGGCTTGTACTGCAATCTCCTGAGGACTGGGCTTTCTCACTTTTCCCAAATGGCACTTGGCAGCTGTGGGAGAAGCAACTTAAACCACCACAGCTATTTTCCTAGTGAATATAAGGGCAGAGCCCACAGTCCTCACATAGCCCAGAGTCAAAGCATTAGTCAGCTAAAATGACACTGAGCCGCTGGGTGTGCTTGGACATGCAGCATCCTGCGTGCTGGGCTTGGCAGCTTTCAGCTGTGTCTGGTCAGGCTGCAGGAGAGCCAAGGAGCCCCTCTGCAGAGGGAAGCAGACTGCCATCCCACCCTCCACCTCCCAGCAATGCTTGGGCACAGAAGGACAAGAATAGTTTTTCCACATTTGTATGTTCATCATTAGGCTTTGTGGCTCATGGAGATTCAGGCAGGAGAGACAGCATTTAACTTCAAAAAGACAGGAGTAAAAAATGGTAAATTAAAAATGCTGTGTATTTTTGTAATGGAAGGAAAGTTGTGCTGAATCCCAGAATATGTGGAGCTGGTACATGGCTGATGCAAGATTTAACCATTTAGAAGATTTAATGAAAACTTTTCTTACTCATATGAGTAGGAGATTTTTCTTGGAACTTTGAGCTGTTTAGCAAAACAAGGCACTTTTATTCAGTTTCAGTTTTCAGTTACTGCTCTTGAAAGATGCTGGCTGACAAAAATGCAATAGTTGTCAGAGGTCCTAATGTGGCCTTGAAATGTCCATGGAATAGACAAAGTGCTGCTGAAGTCGTGTACATATTCTGTGCTGCCCTGCAAACAGGTCTCGGCCCTCCAGATGCAGAGATGAGAACTGTTTTGCTGCCTGCGCTGGTCTTGGTCTCTCTTTTGACCCTGGGAGATGGTTAGTGATATGCACATCACTCTGTCTAGAATTGCTTCAAGATAAAGCTCACTTCATCCCTTGGGGAGCCCAAATGGAAAGTTTACCGAATCCTTCAGTAAGGATCAAGTGAGCTTAAACCAAAGAGCCAGAAGTGAACTGCAATGGTTCTGTCTCACTCTGGCTGTGCCACTTAGCTTTGTGTACAAAACAGCTATTGTGTACAAACTTATTGATCTGTTTCCACATTTGCTCAAGCACACAGGGCATATAAAAAACCTGCAGATGCAGATGAACTAAAGCTGGCTCTGCCCAGGCCAGGTGTTCCCATTACATGGTGTGACATCCCATCTTGTAGCACAAATTCAGAGCTTGGTGGCGGGGAGGGAAAACTTCTAGACCGCAACTGACCCTCATCTCCTTGTCTGGCACAAAAACTTGAGTTAGTACAAACTCAGTTTGAAGGTACTTCCAGATATGAGGAGATAATCCCAAATTATGGGAACACTCCAGTTTGAAACCTGATTCAATCCCCATCAAGCCACTGATGTTCCTCTTGATGCAGCTGATGAATTGTGGACCCAGGTGCTTTGAGAGACAGGAGGTGTGTGCTTGTGATGGTCACTTCACTTGGAACACAGGTTTGCCCTTGACACGATACTGATATTTTTTTGCCCAGTTTGTTTTGAAACTTCTTGAGAGAAGAGGTTTCTACATTCTACTATAGTACCACAGTTTCAATTTTTTTTCTATCAAGAAAATGAATTTACCAATATTTACCTGTTAACTACTTCATAACTGCATCACTCAGCATCACTAAACATGCCCTAGAGTACCACTAACTTTTCAACATTTGAAGAGTTTATCTGTTCCCCTTTCAGGCTAGTTTGTAATTGGGAAAATCCCTCCCTTCCTGGCCTGCTACTCCCAAGACACACATTTCCACTTTAGCAGTTACTTTAGGTACTGTTTTCTTACATAAACATTGTACATTCATACAACAATCTCTGTTTTGTAGTTTAGAGCAATAATTTTAAGGAAATCTTTCAACTCTGCCCTTGAATACAACTCCATTTCAACACTGAAATGATAGAAATGTTAACCTTTAATGCTGGTCCTTGGCCAAAGACATTAAATGTTACCTCATTCTTTTCTGGAAGTCCAGTCACCTAATCTCAGGAAATAAAAATAACCCTGATAAGTTTCCTACACTATTGGTATTGAATCCCAAGGAACTTCTAATGCACATGAAAAGGCATTGGACAATATCTAACTGATCAGAACTATTTTCTTAGCTGGAAGAGAAAATATACAAATTAAATTAAAAGCAAGGTAAAAACAAATGAAAACCAATCTGTTTTGATCAGTTTCTGATGCCCCATAACTCCTGCCCTGGGCCTTGGGCCTATCTGACTCCTAAGTAAATATTCATGGAAGAGAGCAGAAGCCTTCCACAAACCATGTAAGAACACAGAAATGGATTAATCCTGAACTGGAAATGGTAGAAGCCAAGGAAAACATTAGCTGGAATTCAAATAATAAAAATATGATTTAGCAAGTCAGTTTAACTTGTGCCTGGTCACTGCCAAAACTTGTTCATGCTTTTTTGAGTCAAGATTGATGGCTAGATGGTATCCCTCACTTTGGAACACAAATGGAATATATTTGCTCCTAGGCTGGTTCAAGTTAAGAACCAGCTTTCACTAGGAGTTACATTTACTTTTGACGTTTTTTTTTTCCTTTATAAGATAATAGAGACATTAAAAAGCAAACAAACATATACTTAATGCTATTTATTTGACATGTCGCTTGAGTGCTTCCCAAGTCGAGGGGCCAATTCCGCCTTCAGTTGTAACCAAGCAAAATCTGTGGTTTATGGTTTCAAACACAAGTCTGATTTCCAGAAATGCTCGTGTTGGCTAACAATGGCCCTTTTCAAATTTTGCCAGCTGGTAAGTCTAGGCTTATGCACAGTGTAAACACTTTAAGATACTCCTAATGGAAACAGAAGGCAAATTTCTTTCCATACCATAAACTTCACCATACTAAGACCATGGTGTCCCATATAACAATGTTTTTTTAAAGAAGGAAGGCTTAGTGTTTTCTTTTACATCTCTGGTAAAAGCATTTCTGTAAAAATTTGCCAAGCCAAACTTGAAAATCAAGATATTTTAGCTTGGAGAATGGCTCTGACCAAGCTATTTAAATTCTGTGTTTGGTGTCCCTGAAGCATAACTTAAGGGAAAAAAAAAAAAAAAGGCAGTATTAACCATTGTAGGAAGAACACATTAACTACACCCTACCTCCTCTTAAACCCTCTTGATGAATGCTAATTTGGCATTTGGCAAACCTTCAAGTAAACTAACATTAGCCAATAAGGGGCTGGAAAATTTTAGTCTTTCAAAAATCCCGGGCCAAGAACGGAAAGAACCTACACACGAAAAGAGTAAGAGTATTTCTACTCTGTCCTTCTCCAGCTGTTTTTTGCATATGAAATGTTCTTAGCTACCGACTGGCTGAGGCTGCCTGGCCCACGAGCTGTGCTGCAGGGCTGGCTAGGTGTGTCCCAGGGCTGGCAGCCGTGGCAGGGACACAGTGCCGTGGCTCCCACTCAAGTCACAGCAGATTCCCTTCACAACCAAACCATGCTCTGCGACTTCTGATCTGCTGAGGCTGTGACAACAACTAACCAACCAACCAACCTAGCTACTGCTAGGGATAGCTTCCAACAAGAGACTATTAGAGAGCTGAGCTCTGTTTTTCTTTTACTTTATGCCTTCCACAAGCATAGACAGGCAGGGCACGAGTGGTCTTAACATTATTTAGCCTTTATGGAGCTGAAGGAACTTTATGGTTCCTTTTAGTAGGTACTCTGAGGTTCAACAAGCTTTTATTTTGCATTCCAACAGAAGGTTCTTTGAACTTTGGAAAATTAAATCTTGTTTGAGAATGAACTGCAAAACTACAGGAAAAGAAAACTCTACACCAAATATAAATCTGGAAATACAGTTATAAGTTAATATAGTTAAATACCTGACAGTGGATTTGTCCCACTGCTTGGACTGATCCATGCCTCTGTGTTGCCAGTCTACCTTCTTGCTCTCTAGTGGTCAATATTCAGGGTAAAGGATTTAAAAGTGAACAAAGCTCAGCAGCTGGAGCCTTTTCTGCCAGCCATGTGACCAACTGGAACATTTGTCAGTAAAATGTTGGTGGTCCACTTAATTTCTGCATGATCAAAGTCCTTAAATCTGAGCTTTCTTTTAGTAGTGCCAAGTGATGTTTATTTGTAGTTTTGCTCTGTTTATTCTGGTTGAAAGGACACGTTCAGCCTGCTTTGGATCAGCTGATCTGCTGCCGACCTGTTTCACCTCTGAGTGACAGGTGTTTAGATAAGGACCGATCTGATCTCTTTGCAGATGGAAAATGTTAGGCAAAAAGAAAGCCCTGACAACTATGAAGTTGTGATGACATGAGATCATAAAAGATTTCTTAAAAAAAAAAAAAAAAGCTAATTGGCTCAGTTTTGCCAGCATTTTGCAGTAAAATGGCATAAGTGAGTGCCCATCCAGACTGGCTGTATTTCAGCAACACATGACACGATCCCTACATATAAAGTTTTAATGCCACTTTATAAATCATGTCATGTCCTGTGAATGAGTGGTTCCAGTTTCCTTCTCCCTGGGACAGGTGTCCCTACTCCCCAAACTACCCTTCTCCTGCTCCCCCATCTCCTGTCATCACCCCAGGAGTCTTGCCTAGATTCCTGCAAACCCTCTTCCTGTCCAAACCCCTGCTTCTTCAGCCCTTCCTGCCTTTCCCTTCTCCAATTCCTGCCCATCAGTGGCTCCCCCTCCATGAGGCCCCTGGCTGTCTTCCCAATGACCTTCTCCAGAGTGGAGCAATTGCCAGGATGAAGCCCAGGAGGGTGAGGGCTGGTGCCTCTGCTTTGGCTGCTCAACTCCAGTGACTGTTTGCCTTTCTGCTTGGGTGTAAGCTGCACCACAGGAGTGAACCGCAGTTATCTGACTGAGATGCTCTATAATTACATTGTATGCTGATGCTGATATTATCAGATGGATTCTCAAAGGCACTTCTCCCATCTGAATTCCTCCAGGGACCAGGGCTACATTAAATACCACTATATAATTCTTTGAGAGCCAGTCTTTCAGTTATTTTCCTGTTAAAATGTGAGTCAATATGATCCAGCACTAGTTACTAGAAAGGTGCTGATACCACTCACCTTAGATTAGCTTGAGATTTAAGATTCCAACAGCTGGGCAAGAACTGGGCATGCAAAGCTTAATTAATTCTGCCTAGTTGTCTTTTGATCTGCCCATGTGTAACAAACAACTTCAGAAAGCTCAGCTTATTCACCTAGCAGAACTCCTCTTCACCTATAGCTCCATGTATTTTGTCACATCTGTCACAACATACATCACCTTATCTGTCTTGCTCTCACAGTACATCTCCCACTCCACTGTGATTTGCTAAATCAACATCCAGAACAATGTACAAGATCTAATTGTACATAATGGAAATCAGCATATTTATGAGATCACAGAATGTTACTGTAACTTCTGCTCTCATTAAGATTTCCCCCAGATACCTAGAGTCAGAGTTTGCCCCACTCCATTCCTCATTCTGTCCTCAGAAATGATTGAATACTCATCTTTCTACAACATAAACATACCTGTAAATGCCCTCCACGAGGATGATAATTTTCCTCCATGCTCTGTGGGTGCGAGGCTGTCCATATATTATTGCATCTCTCAGCAACTTCTCGAGGCTCTGCATATCTTTATTTAAAAATGAGAAAAAGGAGGAAGGAAAAACATTAACTAAGATTTTTCTCAAGAACTTTCAATTTTCTCCTGGGTGCTACTTTTTCTATGCAGAAAAAGACAACATTAAAAAAGTGCCCTAAAGATAAACTTCCTTTATTAGTAGGCAAGACCCAACAAATCATTTAATTGGCGTGAATGTGATCTAGTAACAAAAAGAGTTACAAAAAGCTTCCAGTTATGCACCTGCTCCAGGAAAATTTTAGAAATCCTTGGCATACATTTTTATTTGAAGGCGAAAGGGAATCACTTTGCTTCAGTACTGAGGCTAACTACCAGCAGTTCTGTGGAGGGGTTGCTGATACTCATAATTTATCAAGGCTTCAATAGTGAGTTTTGGTTACTTTGCAGTCACAGGCTCATGAACAACAAGCATTTCTTCAGCAAAGGTTTTGATAAGACAGCATAAAGCACATCAGGATGGCATCAAGGGAAGCCTTGTCCTTCTCAAGAAGGAAAGCAAGTGGAAGGTTGCTGATGAGAAAGGAAGAGACAGGTGGATATAAGCACATGGCATGGATACACTAATTTGGTGCCTAAATGCTTGGCGCTGGTGGGGCTTCAATATAAGGAGGCCTGGAACAAGGTTATGATCCTTAACAGCTCTCTTAGGGGCTGAGTGTGGGTCATCTAAAAAAATTCTTGAAGGAAAGCCATTAAAATTTTGAAAAACATGGAAGAAGCAAGAAAAAACACCACAGAAATCAGGGTCAGAGCAAATGTGGCTCTCAATGCACCAGCATTCTTGTGTCTCCAACGAATGGACACAGTTCAAAATGAATTATTCTGGTACTTTTCAGGAATTTGGATTGGTATTTCAAAATGTTTTCCAAGAACTTCCTACAGAGTCTCATAATACCCTAAGGAACACTACAGATCAGCTTAAACTGTGGGCTGAGAAAATCAATGATGTTTTTTCACAATATAACCCCATTTGCTTCAGCAACACATCTTAACACAGGTGACATAACCTCCTACAAAAGCAGAAAGGTAATGTGTAAAATGAATTGTTCCAAGCAAAGAAAATACACCTTAGAAATATTAATACTGACCTATAGTTTGGTTTCTGCCCCAGGGGAAAGGGGCCATTAACTGCCCATCGTGAGTAACCTGTGCCCCGAGGGACGGCCAGGTAATGACCCAAACCCTTCCCCATCCTGATGCCTCACCTCTTCCTGGCAACATTCAGTGATGTTGGTGAAAGGCAAAGTCCTCAGCAACAAAGCTCCCACTCTGCACCTGCCACACTGCCACAAGGACCGAGCAAGTCCTTGCTGTACTCAACAAAGCACAATATAGGCATGGAACAACATCAGTTGCCCCTTGTTTTCAGCAGTGCAATCACCTGCACAGCTCAATGTGCTCCGAGATGGAAATGCACTTAGGAATGATGCAATGCACACAGCGCACTTTCCACTAGATGGCAATCAAGGAAATAAAAGTTCTTTGGTGCTTTATAAGGGAAAGTTATAACCAAGCTGAGCATTTGCAGCTGTCTTTAGTTTCGAGCAGATAATATTTAGAACTCCTCCTAAGGGCTCCCTCAGGGTGACAGAGAGCTCACAGTAAAATTTGGACACCCCTTTTTCTCCACGGAATCGTTCTCTACTGATGTCACTGTCATCTAAATCCTTTTGGGACCTTTGAAACCCTCTTCTGAATCACACAGGGTTTTTCAATTCAGTGTTATGTCTATGTCTCAGTCCAGATTAGCTCTTGACTTCAGGAAAGTAATTCTGCCTCTGAGCTAGAAGCATGGCTTGAAGATTCAGTTTTTTTAGCACACATTCACATTTAAAAAAAAAAAAAAGGAAAGAGGAGATGAAGTGAAATGTATATAATTCTGTTTTAAAAAATATATGGCTGTGAATAGGTCCTCTGTCAAAACTACTGTGGAACATGAGACCACAGACTGAGGAGAACCTTTCCAAGGGATGAGCTTCCCTGATTTTACACTTAATATAGTTCTGCTGGAGTAAAGGCTAAGAACAGGGCTGTTTGCAGGATCAGGGTAATCGTACTTTCTTTTCCATGTCTCCTTCTGAAAAACATACATGTGTGACCCTTTCTGAAGCCTGTAATAGTAAACACATAATCTGTTCAGGTGCAAATGAATTTTACTGACCTATTGACTCTGTGCCTCATTTGCAAAGGGGAAATAGGCAGGAAGAAAAAAAAAAAATCTGTAACCTGAAATATTCCACACAAAAGGCTGCTTCTGTTCTTCAAAGTGAAGACAAAGTGCTCTATGTGCTTGTGCTTAGGCTTTTCAGAAAGCAGGATATACTGAACAGCAGGAAAAACAACAGTGCAACCCCAGGTGACTTTCAGATATCAAATTATTTACCCATTAAATATAGTTAGATTGAGAGACATTCGGACATTAAGATGATGAGGTGCACGAGTCCATCTTGAATAACTGGTTATAGAGAAAATAACAGTCCTTCCTTGCTTGACCATTACCAGCCCAGGCTTTTCAGAGGCGATGGCCAACAACCGCTCACCGGCCTAGGAGGTGGTGTTAAGAATTTGGCTTGATCAGTCAGTCAAAGCACAACTAAATCTATCCATGTTTCACTTTCTACCTTCTCCTTATAGTGTTTTGTCCAGATATGGAGGATGAAGTTTCCTAAGAGGGAACAGTGGATCTATCAGTGGGTTGGTGGACTTGCATAATCCTTGTTTGGGATCTTTCAGAGTTACTTCAAGAGAAAACAAACTGCCAGTGGGCTGGAGCGAGTCTGGACCTGGGCAGGCAGTGTGTCATGCTGCCTCCAGTGCAGGTGGGACACCAGGCTCCTGGATGGAACACGGCATGCTCAGGGAGACATGGTGTCTCCATCCCTCACCCTTACACTGCAATGCTGGGGATGTCATCACCATTCCTCTGCGTGGGCTGGCAGCCACCTGCGTGATGTCAGCTGAATCCTGTTTAATTAAAACAAACAGGCTGCTACTACTCTAGCCACATTATTCTTTTCTCTTTGCACTTGTAACTCTGATTTTCAGTTTTTCCCCCATCTGCACTCTCACGCAAGTTCGTGCAGACCCTGTGGCTGCACAGGAACATCTGTTTGGAACGTGGGAGTGGTGATCACTGCAGCCACAGCGACGGTCTGAGACTGCCCTCCCTGCCCCTCAATAAATACCAATCTCTCTGAAAGTAAAGGGCACTGGCTGAAGAAAGCTCCCTGTTGCCACCTGGCAAGTCAGACATGGCTCTCTCAGAGCAGAGAGGGCAAAGGCAGCCACAGCGTGCAGGGAGCAGGACAGACCAGTCTCTTGACGTGGCGGCGTCTGTATGTGTCACAGGGAAATACACACCCAGCTGGATTAGGCTGCAGTCCACCTATCTGGGCAATAATCTTGTCTCTGATAGTGGCCAGAGGCTTCAAGGAGCACGAAAGTTTAGTGGGTAATGGCCTTTCATCCTGCTCTGTAATAGCTATAACAATGCCCTCCCTTCTGAAATTCAAGGGCTACCTACACACTTTGAAAAAAAAATAAAATTAAGGAACCTTCCTGTACTAAGCCACCACAAACTCTTTGGGTTTTGTAACCAAAGAAATCTTTCTCATTTTTACCTGTTTGTGTATCTCTTTCATTTCCTCCCTATTTTATTTGCTTGCTTGATTAGTTGCACTCAGTTTTCCACTTTTCTTTTTTTTTTCCCTTTCCTTTCCTTATTTTTAGCCAGATAATATGAAATATGAAAAAGGAAGGCCTTCTGCCACCTAGAAGTTCCGTATCAAGTACAACTCCTCCAGGTAGCTGTGCTTTCTCTTTAAGGTGTCCTCATGGCACTTGTATCTGAACTCCAAAGCAGTAATTTGACTGAGTAGACTGAGAAATGCCAGAGTTGGATTAACATAAATTCACAGTTGTTGTCCAAGTTGGAAACTGTATTTTGTATGGAAACCTGGACAGCTCACACCTGCATCACGCACTTGTCATCAGCCACTTGATCTGTGAGAAACTAAAAAATCCCTTACTGCTTTCACAACATTGAAAAGGTGCACAAGGAGAAACTAGGAATGTATTGCCCTGATTCCCATTTCAGAAGCGGATTCAAACTCCAGATTAGAAGCTGGATTTTCACCGAACCAAGGTGCTTGGTTATACTTTGCAATTCCCTGCCTTCCTCATAGGATCCTTTGCTCTGATTGCTCGGGAAATGCCCTTGCAATGAAGAGAACTGGAAATATTTTTCCCCTGCTGCCTGACTTCTGTACCTTGTCACAACATTCCCACAGACTGTTCATGTAGTGGCAAATCTAAACCTGAAAATGGGACTGCAATTGAGTTGCTTGATGCTACATGGGAAAGATGTAGTAGAATTAGAAAGAATAAACAAATCCTAAGCCTTGTATGGTGCCTTCTTTTACAGGCTGATAAGAATAGAATTAACTTGGATATGTTAGTCCATAACACCCTCATCTGTTCACTGAAGGAACACCTGATACCAGTGTAAGGCCCAGAATTGCTGAGAGAAACTCCTTGATAAAATCACAGGATGATTGATTAATGGTTAAATATTTGGTTTTGCTTTTCAGGTTTTATTGGAAGGGTCAGGATTTTGGCTAATACTTAATCAGATAAAGGTCAGAGATCTTGAAAAGGGGCTTTTAAATGTATAGTGTCCCAAGCTAAAAACCAACAGGTGATAAAACAACCTCTCCCTGAGCCAGGAAGTAAAAGCATCTGAGTTTAGCCCCCATTTAACTGAAGGACCCCCATGCCTGTCACTTGGGGAAGGTGGGAGAGATTCCCTGGAGCCCAGGGCTGGTGAGGGTAACATCAGACACCTTCTGGCAAAAAACTAACCAAGGCCAGGCCACTACTGCCCCAGTGATGGGGAGAGGTTTTAGCCTCCCAGCTTCTCCCACTGCATACTGGCTGTTGGACCGTGCTGTTGCCTGCATTCCCAGCACAGCTATGCAGCTCTTTCCTATCTTCCCAAAGAAATCACTGCCTGGGAAATGGTAACCTGAGTGGTGTCCACACCACAGCAGCGGAGACAAAAGGCAGGTGCTTTATAGGCAGGTCAAAATGATTTTAGTCCACTAGTGCATACGTTTAGGACTGCTTAGACCCTAAAATAAAATTGAAAAAAAAATAAAAATCCCCCAGACCTGTTCCTCAGAGCAGGGGCTCCAGGGAACTGAACTTTGCTGCTTGCTCCCACAAAACCTCACAAATGCCTGCCACAGAAAAACTCCCTTAAAGGCCAAAACCCCTGTGCCAATCCTGCTATGACCATAGCAGGGTGATGACTAGAGACGGTGCTAATGAGAGCCCACAGGAAGGGAAGACTCTGTGCAGTAGTTTTTAGTTAAAGGGCTAAGATGGAATATTCTCTTACATTTCTCTCACATGGATGATCTGTAGGTGTGTGCCTGTGCATTTCTCTCAGCCCAGGCCTGTAAATTCCTGTCTGTTTACAAGGAAGGGATTGTCCACTGGCAGGCAGGATGCAGGGCACATTCCTACGTCCAAATAAAAGCAGACTTAGAGGTCCACGGCACATTTTTGTTCTATTATTCACCTTAAGGCTTGAAAACCTTCTTGTACACCTGTGCAATGTTTTTGTTAAAAAGGAAAGACATCTGGATGCCTTTTATTTCATCTAGGAAAAGCACAGAGGTCTAAGAATTTTGTCTGTTCTAGAGAAACTACTCAGATTTTTTTACGGAAAGTATAATGTCTAAGAGAGCTACCCATTTATTGAGATAGAACTTCATTAACTTGTGTAAGAAAAAGAACTACATTATACATAATTAAGGTAATAGGTAGAGATCCCTTCTTGTCTTACAACTGAAATAATTATCTATTAATAATAAAAGAATAATTATTTACTTTTGAAAGATGATAAAACCAATCCATTTTTACAGATTTCATGCTTTGAAATAAAGTGACACAGTTTTACAGAATTAGCTGTAGCATAGCCTTTTAAAGATGAAGGTGTTTCATAGCAAGTTTAAAATGGTAGTTTTACTCTCTTTTCTGTGAAATATTTTTATCATAGAACAAAGTTCTGTATCATTTTTCTCTGACAAATAGTTTTTCCATAACAGAGCAGGGAAAGGAAAGAGGAGAGAGATTTATATGCTTGTTAGAACCTGATGGTGAAATTAATGCTTATTAAAGACGTTAAAGCAGTAACTTAAAGTGCAAATTTTTATATTCATGCAGAGGGCCAATACAGCACAAGGAGCCTTGCTTTCACATCAAGCAGTGTGACATGGAGCATGGCTCAATTCTTCTATTCCTAAGCATGACAATGACAGCACGAGCATACTCTGATAATTTGGGCATGCCTGTATATGTCACATACCCACACACCAGCAAGAATGGATCTGGGAGCATAAGCAACACAGCTCTGATCTAACAAAACAAACATCTCTCTAACTGAAAAGAACACTCCCAAATCAAGCTGGAAGTTTTGGTTACTTAATTAATTAATTTGCTGTACTGACTTGTATTACACTTCTCCTGACAGACCCAGAGAGAACAAGGCTGTCTGCTTCATTTTGGGTGAAACCATGCATTGTACAAAGGCAGTTCCTGCTGGATTATGCTTTCCACTGCTATCTCCCCCAATACACATCCTATTTCCTCCAAAGCAAGAGGTACATACATACATCTCTGCACGTGTGATTTTAGGTGTTAGTGATGTGTAACTCATGGGTATGATTAAGGAAATATTAAAAGACAGAACCATAAACCACAGAACTAACAAGCTGAGAGACTCACAGTGGGCTGAGAGAAAGCATGAGCATGTGAAGCTTCCTCACATGAAGTGCTCTCTAAATGCAGCTTAGGCTCAAGACTACAACATTGTTACAAAAGCTGTCCCTCAATTCCAAACAGTATTTGCAAAAGTTTCCACAGTTTCATTTTGAAAATGATTTAAGGTGATGTTTCAGCAGTGGCATACAAGACTGTCTTTGGCAAATAAGATCTCTAATCTAGAAACCAATGAGTTTTTCCAAAGTTTTTCCACTTGAATGGGCTTCCACTGAGGTTTGCCAAGATCCTTAAAGGAACTGTCTGCATGTTCCAGTGCTGGATTATTTCTGTTTGGGTAGCTCACTATTATTTTTAGGTTCACCCATTATTCAGAAGAGCACCAGCTTTAATTTACTGTCAGTCTGACAGAAGCTGGTTAGGTATCGGATTCTGGGGAGGGGAATGAAATATTGAGGGATGGTTAGACATGGAATTCCTTAAAGCAAGCATGACAGCTCCAGGTGATATCTTCACAGTTGAGAGTACTACACTCCTCAGACTGGAATGTGATTTGAAATGATGTGGAAAGTGACACAGGCCAGCTGGACTGCACACAACATAGGTGGGTGGAAAGGCTGAGAATGGTTGGATTTGGGTGGTAAGAGGTCAACCTGCAAGATGTGATGTAAACCTGACTGAATGGGATAAGGCTTTGAACAACCAAGGAAAAGTTGAGAAAAGACTTGTGTGGCAACCATGCTTAGTATATCCAGATTTGTGGTAGTGGACCAAGTTGGGGCATGGTACAGGTTAATCTATGAATAATTAATTCTGTAAAAATATTGGTGTTCAGATGGCCTTTAATTCTTGAATGATCTTCAGAAATTGCTTCTTGCCCAAATTATGAATAGATATTAATTATAACAACATCTTATATTATAACCATATTGTGCTTTTCATTCCAAGTCATCCTTAGGCCTTTTACAGCTTATGCATAATTCATTTTTGCTCCCCTTGGGGCTGAACACAACACTTAATAAAGAGAAGAGATTGTATTAGCTATTAAGTATCAGACCTCTCTTCTGATTTCTCACCACTTCTCTAGCTTCTAAACCTTTCTTGCAATCACTGCCTGGTGGCAGCAGTGAGGACGGAAAAGAGAATTGCAATGGGGAATAAGGGAAAAGAATAAGGTCTTGTCATCAAAGGCAGTCCCAATGTCTGACAGTAACCACAGCAGCATTAACTAAAAAGAAGTTAAAGATCAGGAGCATTTTAGAAGATAACTATGCAATTGCAAAGTTAATGTGTGATTTCTATACTAAAATTCTATTTCGAAACATTAGTGGGATGATGCTCTTGATATAACCATCTGCATCTTTGCTGTTAGATCCCTGGGAATTCAGAGTGGCTGCTTCAAAGGAATGCAATGTTAAGATAATTCTGGTTTCACTGAACCTGCTGGAAACAGAGGCATATGAGTATGTTTCTACTGCTTGGGCTACAATGACAATAACAATTAAACTTTTACGACAACACACAGTCATTCAGCAAGTCAAAAAGACACAATAGCAATTATAGTATTGCACTATTAATTTTTCCCATCAGAAACCACTCATAATATTAAACAGTTAATCCTCCTGCCTGGACAAAAGTATCATCTGGGAACTGACAGCAAAGTAAGCATTGAAAGAAAGCATTCTTGCCTTTGAGGTGTGAACAACTCTGTCTCTAAATTTTTCCAACTTCAATACTCACTATTATGCTTGAAGATTCTAATAGTGGCACCTGAAAGCCTCGCACCAAGAACGAGAGAAGTGTGGTTCAACTCATCACTTAAAATGAGGCAGCCCTGTGGAGAAGGAGTACAGTGAGCATCTGCATGAACTGGGAGCTGCTGGCAGGTGTGCAGATGTGTGCCAGCACACACACGTGTCTGTGACACAGCATTGCACCAATTAAGGGTAAGAATTAAACATGAAATGAGTTTTCTGCTACTTTCCTGAAGGTGCCAGGGTGCAGAAATAGTGGGATCAGATTCTCAGGCATTCCCAGGAGGTACATAGGGGTCAAATATTTCCTGTAACTGGCAAGCAGCAAATAATCCTATTAAATATTGACTGCTTTATAGTAAAATCAGGTGATGTTGCTTCCTCTATCACCTGTCTACAGTCCATTTTGAGTTGTAAGGAAAATGCAGCCACCATCCCACATATAAAGACTATATGACAGTAGTGTAAGGAGGAGTAATACTGAGGCTGGACTGACATCAGCACTTTGGACTGCAGAAATGAGATCAGGAGAGACTGATGCCTTCTAAGTTCCACCTCCATGAAGACGTGGGTGAAGTTTAGGAACCAGAGTCTTTCTCTAAATGCATATAGAGCTGACCTGTAGAATAGTTTTTATTAATTAACTCAGTTGAAAACTCTTTTTTTTTCTTAGAAACGAAAACAGAAATGTGGGAGAAGTAAATCTGTATATTATACTAACAAGGGGCAGGACTCACAGTTGAAATTCAAGCTTGACCCCTTGTTAAGCTCTGCTTTCCATAAAATATGTTTCGCTGTGCTTCATTATCCAAAGGGCAACACATCATTAAGTAAAAACTTATTCTGAAATCATGGATTAGGCCTAGGTTGAGAGATACTCACATAATCTCCCTAGAGACTGGTATGCAGAACTAACAGTAAGTGTAAATGCATCTTGACAAGAAAATGTAGCTGCTAGGCTTAATTATAGAGGAAAACATAGGAGTAAATCTCTCAAACATAGGGTAGTTCAATAATATTTGTAATATATACAATATATTATAATAGTGTATAATAATATATACTGAATTGTCAAGAAAAAAATACAATACATAGAGCAATGTCTTTATTTGTGCCACTTATATCTAAATATCTCACCTCTGACAGAAGCTTGAATCTCTACATGAGGCCAGGTAAGGGAGGGAAAATTATTACACAAGGGACAAGTATCTCACACTATATACCTGCAATTTCATAAATTTACCTTCATTAATTCTCTGTATTTGTTCCAGAACTGCTGGACAGGTTCTCCAGCAGTGCTGCAGACTGAAGTTCATGTTCTGGGCAGCTGAACCAATTCTCCCTGCCCAACACTTGTATGAATGTAGTTTAGAGATCTCTTGCAAAAGGTGCATTTATCTTCAACAGTGAGTGAAGAAGTGACTTCCACCTCTATGCTGGTGTTTCAGAAGTCTTGGTCATACACCACAAACTGAGTTCATTCCATTTCCACCAGGAGGGAGGTCATGTTTTGTACTTGGCTTGGCACACTCCATTCTCTTCCACAGCTGGATGAGCTAAGGAGGAGTTACCCACTTCCCAGCTATCCTCACAGTGCCTCTGCTTGTGATGTCCAGAGTCATCAGTGGCAGGATGATGGATAGATATCCATGCCTTGGAGTCAGGTACTCCAAACTGGAGATGAGGTCCCTTCAGCACCAAGTAAGAACCTAACTTTTGTAACACGATCACAGCTTTCAATTTGCATTTGCTGCCACCTTTCTTTGCAGGGCTGGCTGGAGCTCTGTTCACCAGGAATGCTAAGCACTGTGCTTTTTCCTTTCTCAAAGTGTTGTAAACACTGTCTTAATCATCATTTTTCATCACAGGCAGCTGGGCAGAATCTCTGCAAGTAGCCGAAATACTTCATCCCACAACACCTGGACATGGGATTCAATAATTGCTTTTTAGGGAGAAGCAACTTCACTAAGAGGAGCTAGACAGCCATATCACTGATCCCTAAACAGGTGTTAGGTATGTGTGATAGCAATACTCAGAGCTAGCACAGATGATGAAGGAGCCTATTTAAAGTCACAAGGTCATCAGCTTTATGACTCACACATTCCTGATACCAAGCTTTGTTCCTCGATCAAGCCTTTGCACTTACTGAAAGCCCAGAACACTGCAACAGTAGTTAAAACAATTAATGAACGATTGCTCTATGTATTCCTGAAGGAAGTACTCACCTTTCCAACAAGGGCTGGAATATTCATTGAGTTAGTTGCAAAGCCCATGCCAAACACCATAGCATCTTCCACACCAAGGAACTTGGCCACAAGTTTCTCTAGTTCTACGTGTTTGTCTAGGGTGCCTGCAGAAATAAGCACAGGGAATATTAAATCTCATTAAACGATAAAAGTTATTAAGACACAAAACATACAAAAGAACAGGCTAGAAGTGTGTCATTAAGCTATATGACATGAAGTTCTAATGAAGTATTTCCATTTGTATCCTGTGCATGTGGGCTAATGCAGGAGGTGCAAACCAGCTGTGACTAATGCTAACCAACACTGATGCTATTAATGCAGCAAAGCAGTTGCTATGGGAAAAGGCTTCCTTTCCCCATAATAACTTTTGATATAGTTTATTCTGAAGACTGTTTTTTGGTCTTTTTCTCTCCCCTGCAATGAGGACAAAAATACCTCCTTTTTGCAGGAAATGTGGGACAAACATTTTAGGCATTCTTGAGTTCTCTCCAGATGTGAAAACAAAAATGGGTGACAACAAAATTCTTCCTTTTCTATTGCCTGCCTATATATGTGTCCAGAATTCTTAATTAGGATTTTATATGGATAGACAAACAAAAGCATTCTCCATATTTTTCTGATTTGGAAAGTAAAAGCTATTCCATTCCCCATAACTGATGGTAACTCTCCTCTTTCCTTCCCCTCAACAGCAAACATAAACAATAATGCAACACTAGAGAGCCTTCTTAATTGCCTGCTAATTATCTAATATTAGTGCCTGAAGTCTCCAAACAAGTAAGGTGCTCCAACTATCCAACAAAAGCAGTATCCTTCCTGCTCAACTCACAGTGGAGGATGACAAAATACGAAAGGCAAACAAACAAAAGAGTGGTGTTAAGAGACTGAGATAACAGATAGCTTTGAACAGTAAGGAATCATCTCAACTTGCCAGCTCTCTAGTCTTTGGTTGCCTGGCTGTGCATTGCAGGGACCAAGGCAGAAGAAACTCTTACAGGATGATCTGTGGGGAAGAAAAGAGAGCAGCCTGTGGATTCTGACAGAGCATTTCCCCTATGAGTAAGGCTGTAATCAGAGAACAGAAGAAAAAAGTTAGGCAAGTGGATATGTTACCTCACTTGCACTGCACAAACTGATGTCACAATAATATAAAGTGAATTACAGTGCACAGAACACGAAAGCTGTGTTCACTGTGGTGGACAAAGGGCAGATGAAGGAGAAATGGAGAAGCTTGGCTAGAGTGTCTCAACAAGAATGATGAGTCAGGAAGATGATCTTACCTTCATCATGGAGCAGAGCTCATTAAAAAAAATCAAATATAAATGGCAGGAGAACAGTTTCAGCAACAGCACTAAGTCAGCTGGTTACAGTGAAGTAGTGTTTTCATTATTTTTTCTCATTAAATATCTAAAGTAAGAATGACATCCATTTGGAAATAGAATGTGATAAATGTCCATCATGCAGGCAGGTAACTCTCCAACAATCAGGGAGGTAAGGAGCAAGGATCATGTGGCTTCCTGAAAAACCTGGATTACCTGGACAGTAAAGAACAGCAGTGCTGAGATTTTGCCAGAGCCTTCCTGGGTTATGTTAGACCTGAGCCTCAAGAGTGTCTGTGCACTCCTTGTATCACACTGCATGTATCTGGAGCTGGGTTGTCTCTGTGTTCTGATAATTAGGCAGTGTGACGCAGAAAATGTGGCTCTGCAGAAACGCTACTATGTGTGAGCTGAGCCTGTGTGAAGCTCTTTGAGGATGGCTATTTTTTGAATTTGTACATCCCAAGATACACAAGGACATGAGCTGGCTCTGCACGCAGCCATTGGTTAGTACTCAGGCTCCAAATATACAAAACAGTGTTTCAGAGCTGAGCTGCTCACTGGAAATGTGGGTGAGAATCTCTCTTAACTTGTTAGCCCAGCAGGACTCAGCATGTATTTCTGTGGTTAGTTCTGTATTTTTTGCAGATTGGGCAAAGAGCTAGTCTTCAACCTGTTTACAGCACTCATTGACAACTAAGAGTTCCAGTATGATCAGCTGCCTTAGTGGTCCCTGCAGACGTTATTTTATCACTCGAGGGCCATCAGCACACAAAGAGAAGATGAAGTCTGAAATGGAAGCCTGAAGCCAAGCACACTACGGTCACAGCTTGAATTAGAAGGTTTGTGAAAGCATGAGAAACAAGCAGTGTGTGCTTTGCAAAGCAGGCGTTTTAAGGCATGACACAATTGTCCCTGACTGTTCCAGGGGTGAGTCTGACACTACTGGGGTGGAGTTAAATTGCTTTTTGGGGTTGCATCACATGTTTTCTGCTTTTACAAACAGGAGAAGCCTGACTCTATACAGGCTGTTCTGTTAAAGCTCCTATTAGATGATCCACAAAGGAACAGCACATTTTGGACCTATTTTTATTGACTTTGTCACGGTGAAGAATGAGATATTCTGAAAGTGACTGATTCCTACTTATTATTTACTAATCCTAAGTGTGAATGCAGATGATATTGTACATCACTATTGCCTACAAATCTTGGAATACAAATTGAAATTTGCTTGCAGAAGAAAATCCTGAATGACAAGGATTTGCAAAATGAGCCCTGGTTTTGAATCATGCTAATTATTGTTGGTGGTAGGTAAGGTTGCAGAAGCAGTACAACACACACCAGTATTGTCAGTGGGAGGTTTGAAAGGTCTGTATACATTGAACAGAGTTAAAAAAGCATATAATTATGAAATTATTTAATCGTATCAGAAGATATCTCCACACAGGATGTCCTTGGACATTGTATAAATGGTATCAATTTTATCACCTCTCTCCACTGGAAGAAACAAGGGTCAACCATGTGCTGCTGGGATGAGGCTTGTCCACTAGCACTCCCAGCTGTCACAGCCACCACCACGACAAGTATAAGCAGCACTACCAGACAGATGCAAATTTGATCCAAAGGAACTGGCACAAGCTGAAACATCTCAGCATCTCAAGCTACATAACAAAGGCGGTAATCACAGAGCTCTTCATTAAATACAACCTTAGAGATGTCAAGTGAGGTTATCCTGGCCCTTAGAGTGTTTTGTATTGTGCTAGATTCAAAACCAGTATCGTGATCTGATGAAGGAAAAGTGATATACTAGATACATTTTTTTTTTTTAATATATTATATACACAGGTACTTCTTATGCTTGTCCTATAAACAGACATTAGAATTTCCCCACTGACTTACTACAGCTTGGCTTGACCCAACAAATGAGGACACAACTAAATAATATACACCAAATCACCGGGAAAGTTTTAAGGAAAAAAAAAAAAAGAAAGGTACTTGCATCTTTAAGAGACAAAATTTAACTTTCTAAAGGATTTTTCTTCCCTGCTGAACAGCTGTGTGTAATACAGTATAGCAGGAGTTACTGTGATCTGAGACTATTTAGGTATTAAGATCAAAGATCATATCAAAAGTGGACTTTCACAATGAGAACCACCTCCACAGATTCCCACACTTCTCAGAGCAAATCCCCTCCTTTTCAAAATCTGATGACCCAGTTCCCTCCATTAACTTGCCACTGCACTCTGGTGAGAGGGAACATGAAGCACACGTGTACTGACAGGCTTTTTCATAGACTTCCCCATGCTGTTGGGCTCAAAGTCACTGTCAGACTACTAGACAGTTAAAGCTGGAAAATGGATTTTCCATGATCCATACAGTCATTATTTAGTTCGACATTTTCAGCTTGGATAAGGTGGTTTATGCCACTGGTTAGTCAGCCCAATACAGTCTTTCAGGTTCTTACACAACAATGACACAAACTGGTTGAACTGCCAACAAGGGCAATAGTATCCTGTAATAGAATTTTACGTTTGGAATTCCAAGACCCAAAGAAGACAGGGAAATACCTGCTTGCCTCAAGTCAAACAAAAGCTGGAAGAGTAAACTGATATAAGCAAAAAGCCCTTGAAAGAAAAAAGAACAGCTGGGAACCCTATGCATCCCTGATGTGACTCACCAAGGTGAATGAGAACCATTACACTATGAAAATGAGGGTTTGTCAGCAGCACCCTTGGGAGGGTGAAGAACAGAACAAAACACCTGAACTTCCTTGTCACATTTGAAACTTAAGGTCACAAACTCACTCTGGTAAGATGCTTGTCAGAGATGAAAAAAACCTGCATTATTGAAACATATGCACTTTTGCAAAAGCAAGATTGGATGAGTTATTAACAGAAGGATGAAGAAACAGAAGCTGGAGAAATGATATTATTTCCTTGCACCATGTTACCAGAGTAGATGATGCAGATGGTATCACTGTCCTACAGAGCCAACGCCAGAGGAAAGCCTCAACTGGTAGAATGAGACACGTTGGAAAGAGAGGGAGAGAAGCACACTGTAATGTTACGTAGTTGCCTCATTTAACCCTGTACATGCAGAAAAGAGTCCCAAAATAAGGGGGTTTTAATGAATCATTTGATGGAAAGGAAATGCTCAAGTTTTCTTAACGTTGCTACCAACTGACAGGGCTTTCCTTTTTACCACAAAGATGCTGTGGATGTCAGAGATCTAATGATGCACCTGTGTAATTTATTGATTCTCAGAAAAAAGGTGGATTAGTTTTAACAAAACTTCCAGCTGAATTTAGATCTTCTTGTTTTGTTTCCTTTTTTTTTTCCTTTTAGAAAAACACAAGATTAAAATTTCCACTTTAAATCCAGCTGCTTCATGCTAAAGCCTGTGTGGCAGTATCTTAAGTATCTAAATATTTGCATGCCGATAACATCACATATCGGAGTTATTTTAGGTATTAAACAAGTCGCACAACCCTTAGTTCCTACAGGTGCCTTCAATTCCACCTGCCAGCAGATGGACTATCCAGACTATTTATCTTGCTTTGCAAAGCATATTTTTGCAATGGTGAAATACCAGGAACAATGACCGAATGCTCATAAGTTAATCATAGCTGGATTAGTTATTTATGTGAGGGTAGGTAGAAAAAAGGAAAAGGCTGTTAGGAGGAGATGACAAAAGAGAAGTCTAATGTTTCCTAATTTATACTGTACCCTATCAAAATAGCTAAGATTATGAATGTGTGTATATATATACATATACACACACACTTGTGCACAAATTCTCATTTTTGTAGCTTTATTTCTCCTTAAGATCCTACTTGGAAATTTTAAATTATGGAAAATTCAGTTCTTTACCTCCTTCTCCTAACTGAACAATGAAACATTTATTCATGTTTGTACAGTATTATATTTAAAATGAGTCCTGGACCTAATTAAAGCTTTTAATTATTATAAAAGAAAGAATGGCCAAATAACTACTTTAATCTTTTTGAAATGCTGCTAGAAATTCATATTAGGCCTTGGAACCCAATCGAAGGAGGTGAATGGGATTGAGCTAATTTTGTAGGTTAAATGTTGGCACAGGTTTTCATATCTGCTTTTTAGAAATGAGATCACAATCAAGTGTAAAAAAAGCCTCAAAGAAAAAGCCCTAAAACTGAGTGCAAGTTAGGTGTTAAAGGGCAATCTCCTAATATGCCCTCCAGAGTGAATCACCCTGCAAGTGTTCTGTGCAGGCTCCATCTTGTCTTTTGGTCCAAGGCATAATCACAGGAGAAGGATTTCAAAAGGCAGGAATCCTGCCTGGCTGCTTAACCAGCACTAATGACACGTTTGCTCCGGTTACTCACGTACATCATCTCCATGAGGAATAATGGTGAGCTAGATAAACAGAGCACTGGAGCACTGGCTGTCCATGTGACAGTCCTGTCAGCAGCCTGGCCCTAAGCCTAGGAGTGCTCAGAGCACAATCATCTGCCCTCCCTTAAAAAAAGTGTAACTTGGCTGATTTTATTATCATCTGCAAGCAGGAAACTAATTGGCAGGTTTCTCAATAATTCTCAGTCACGTTGCTTAGAAAAGGCTGACTATAAACACTGAACCACAGGATGGGCTCAGAGAGAAGGCTCAAAGTCTGCCTCCAACAGTAGCCAACTCCCACTCCAGCCAATTAAATACACTTATTTGCATGGGAAAAGGGACTTTATGTTCAAGTTGTCCTTCTTTTGTATTTTTCATTATATGGAAGGAATACTTGCTATTTCATATTTATTTAGGTTCCTATTTGCTGGCAGTTTTATTGAGCTAAAAAGTAACACCTTTTAGGAAAAAATTAAAATACATAAAACAGTACAGATATTTTTGGGGGGCAGTTTACATGAAATGCCCAAGTATTACAAACACTCCATTAGTTGAACAGTTGGTGTCCAGTTACTTACGGAATCATGGAAGGAATCACAGAATAGTTTGAGCTGGAAGGAACCTTAAGGATATCTCATTCCAATGCCCCCACCTTGGACAAGGACACGGACACATTCTTCTAGATCAGGTTGCTCCAAGCCCCATCCAGCCCATCCTTGAACACTTCCAGTAATGGGCATCCACTGTTTCTATGGACAACCTGTTCCAGTGCCTCACCACCCTCACAGGGAAGAATCTCTTCCTGATATCTAATCTGACCCTGCCCTCTGTCAGTTTGAAGCCATTCCCTCTTACCCTGTCACTCCACACCGTTGTAAAAAATCCCCTCTCCAGCTCTCTTGTAGCCACCTTGAGGTACTGGATGGCTACTTAAATCCTTCAACATTCAAGAATTATTTTCTCAGACCCAACATTTATTCCTAAAAAATAAAACTTCCTATTTATTTTTATGTCCCAGTTGGTTTCTTGATGTATAATGAACAAGCCAAAGAAATAAAAAAAATGACCTTATCCTGCACCTACAGGAGAGACTGCTGCTGACAAAAGCTGTTTTAATTTAAATAACACCCATGGTCAATTTTGTCAGATATGGTAGGTGCAGATGTCTCTATATCCTCCCTTGGCATCTCCCACAGGTAATGAGGACACCCCAAATCAGGTACAGTTTGAGCATTTCTAGTAACTATCAATGATCTCTCCTCTGTGTGCATGGCCAGTGTCCCTTGGAACACAAGGGAGTGGGAAGTTCTGGCATCTGCAGCAATGAGCTCCTCAGGTCTGCCAGCCTCCAGTATTTAGGAGAAAACCTTCTACCAGCTTCATACAATGCCCTGTAGGTCTGGTAGTGGGAGAGGCCATGGACAGTGAATGCTGACCACTCCTCCACACCACACATTATGTTGAATATTTCTATAGTTTCTCCCTGCAGGCTCTTTTTGAGCCAGACTGGCACTTGTGACAGCTGAAGACAGCAAGCTCAGTAGTTCTTCACCCAGAAGCTGTCCGAGGCCTTCGAGGATCCTTGTGGCCCTTCTCTTACACTTTCCAGTTTTACTAAATATTTTTGATCAGACATGCAAACAGCAGCTTTATGCAGTAGCATACTGAGGCTCTACGGTTGGATTTCTGTGCACTTTCTAGTAATTTCTAGCATTTGATTTGCTTTCTGACCATGGAACAGTTAATTCTTCCATGGATGTACCACTTAGAACTCCCAAGATCTTGCTCCTAAGGGATAATAACTAGTTTGGTCTCAAAAAAAGGAAAGTATTTTCTTTCACATTGAAAGTCCCACAAACCCCTCAGAAACTTGTCTTAAATGACACTGTTATACTAAGAAAGTGATTTATTATTATTATAATTAAAAAGACAGTGGAATTAAAAATGGAGTGAAAAGCCTTCAATCTTTTTTGGGAGACAAATCTAGGAAGGCCACCCACTGTTTTCATCAGTTTTAACAATGTTCTAAGAGGGAACTACCTGCAACAACATTCTGACAGCATCGTATACCCTCTTCACACAATGCCTAGTTGTAAGAGGAGGAGTGTAGGCAGCAGACCATAAAGGACAGTTTTACCATCACGTATTCTTTCAAACATCACTCACATTACTTTTATTTGTGTCTCCTTTGTTTTACCCACTCTCTGAAATCTTCTGAAAGTAGTGGAATGATCCTTCTCAAAAAGAGAGCTACCACTGCTTAGAGAGAGACCTTGGTAAAACTTGAACATGCCAGACACTTAAATGCACACAAGCAGAACAGTACTTTCAAAGTCAATTAGCTTGAAAATATAAATATGTTCAAGTGCTCTCTTGGATTAGAACCCCACAGGCAATTTACAGCCTTGGCTCTTTCAGCTCACTGCACTTCAAAACACTTCAGCTCCGCACACAGTAACAACAGAAGTTTTGAAATGTGATCTGTCCAGAAACAAACTCATCCTGTTCTTTTTATCTAAGACGAAAAATGATAATTAAAAAAGTTAAGACCTTTCATTCAGACCCATTCCCTACTTCTCTCTTTGATATATTTAACTCAGAATTTTTCTGTTTGACTGTTATGAGAATGGAGCATAAGAATGTAAAGGAGCAAGGAAAGAGGGCATCACCTGTGAATAAGAGGCTATTTTCCTTAGGTTGTTTATACAGATCTTGGTGACAGATGGGCTCCAAAGAGTCAGCACCAATGAAGGAACCATGGCTCAGCACACTAACACAGGCCCTCTGTTACCTGCCCAGGATAAAATGCTGTGACTGCTCATTTACACCAGCTAAATCAGGCCTAAACACACTGCTTTCCTTTCTTAACAGGTCCATGTCCAAGCTGCTCTCTGAAATCCACTTCCAGAAGACTGAGACGCACAAGGCTTTTAGAACATTCTTTATCTGTAGACCATTCTTGCATTGTGAATAGTCTTGTTTCAGTTCATGGGACTGTTTGTTGTGAAGGCAATTAGAATGAATCTAAAATCTTGCTCAGTCAGTCACAACAGCAACAGCCCAGGAGTTCAGTTGAAGGGAAAAGCCTAGAAATCTCTACACATTGGCTCTCAAATAGACTAGGTGAAATTACCTAATAAAGATTTTAATATTTGAACACAGAATCAAATTAATAAGTTGGGTTGTTTTTTTTTTCTTTTAGAACAAGCCACGCAAGTCTTCCATTAAAAAAAATTCAGTGAAAGCTACAGAATAAGGAACATCAGCCGTAATCTTAGATGTACTGAAAAGAACTTGAAATGTTCTTAGACAAAATAGAATCCAAGAGAAAAAGAGAGAGCTTCCTTCAATACCTTAAAGGACTAGCAATGGTGACCACTTTCAAGCATGCAATTCAGGTTAAATAATATATTGCAGTCACCAGATGGGCCACCTACAAAAGGAAAGCAGGGTCAATCTGTAAACCCTGAGTGTTGTCACTGACATAATTATTATTGGCAAACCAAACCACAATGTCAAGATAAGAAGCAGGTGTCAAAGTCTGCATTACTTTTTCATCTGAAATGGAGACTTTACATAAAAACCTAAATTAAATACAGCATTTTTTCTCGAAGATTTATGGAAGAACACAGGTTACTTTGAAGATTAAAAATGTCATTTTTTCAGGTTGCTGGATTAGAAAAAAAGAAGTCTATAAAAGACTTCTCCATTCTGGGAAGTCTACTACTTTTTTTTTTTTTTAATAACTCCCAAGAAAGATAAAGCCTGACGAGAAACCTCCCCTTGCATTTCTATGGCTTGAAACTGTTTATTTTTTCCTGAAATGTAAGGTGATTGTACCATAAGGAATGCAAGGCTTTGTGTGAAAACAGAAAGTTGAAGGTAACACTGCATGCAGCCTACAAACCAACAAAGCAGACAAATCATAAAGGAAATATAAACCAAAAATGTCAGATGGAGCCTTCCTGAATTTATTTGCTAAAGGCAAACTAGAAATTTCTGGTTTGTGCCAGTAGTATCTCATGAAACATTCCAATACATTCTTAGAACATGGGATTAAAAGCATTATGTAAAAGATCATTTTACTAATCTGAATCCTCTGTGTGTGGTAACTGATATAAATCTGTGATGCAGTTGAATTTGCCCTAGAACAATTGTTGAAATCTCAACGTGTTTTTTACTTCTCTTAAAAAATAAGCCTGTTACTTGCATCATTAAAAATCCCAGGCCAATATATGACACACTTGGTTTTGCTTTTCCAAAAATCAGTATTATTTTTCCTTTTGAAAAAAAAACCCTCATGTGAGAACAAATAAAACACAGCATTCCTTATAATTGTGAAATGAGTAATTGCTGATGTGATTAAAGTTCTCTAAGTATACAATTCTTTCAAGATATCTGTGAGAAAAGCAGTATAGTTACAGAACCTTTGGGGGCCATCTCGCTGTTTACTCACCCATTTCTTGCCTGGTACTGCAGACTCCTGTCCCGTATTTTTCTAACTCTATGGTCACAGTTTTCAAAGCATTAACATCTGTTTCTGCAAAGCCGAGGTAGTTATAAGAACCCATATTGATTACATTCTTGATAGTCCTTCCTGTAAACCTATAATTAAAGCAAATTTTGAACAATAGTGCGATTTTCCCTCCAATCCCAAATGAAAAGAAAAAATCCCCAGATTTTTCCACCAAATTTTGTTCCAGTGTCAAATTCCTACTTGGGAATTTACCTCATACTCTGAACAGCTCCAAAGTTTTTCTAAATTTTTCAGAGTTTTTCTCTTTTTCTAACTAAGTATTTCTTCTTGGTCAGAGTGCTTTCTAGAAGCCACACTGCAGATAGCAATGTACTGGTAAATTAAGTGGTGAGCGGCTGCTTTTATGGATTTAAATAAGCAAACAAACCTCTGACTTTATTTAAGGAAAAATTTACAGACATTAATTTTTCAAGCAAATTGTCAAATACTTCCATTAAGTCATCCGTGTTCTCTCACACACACAGAACTTGAACTTGAAAATATGGGAAACACATGAGGATACATTAATGAGGATACATTCTCAATAAGCTCAAATATAGCCAACCTACATATTGTCTATGCTGTGAATTTCCATAGCTGCTTAATTCAGGTGCAATACACTAAAATCTTCAAGCTGTAATCTGCTTAAAACCCACTGCCAAACACTCCCTAGAAAGGCAAGAAGCCACATTCGTGCAATGCAAGAAATTATGATTTAAAACCTAACCAAGGGATAAAACAAAATTTGTTGTAATATTCTGAGTCAAGGTCTGTTATAAATGGAGTGTGAGCAGTCTTGCGCTGACACAGCCAAACAAAATCTTGCAAGCCAAATTTTTGGATTGTAAACCCATTTGCAGTCAAGCTGGAAATCCAGACTGCATTTCCAAACAAATACTCAGATGAAAAGGATGATATTGTCAGCATGGTACTGATTGCAGAAAGAAACATGCTGATGGATATTAGACAAGGATCTAGACACAACTTTCTGTGCTTTGCAGAGGTATCAGGAGTATGCTTGTGAAGCTGAGAGCGGCAGAGTGCAAGATGACTCACCTAAATGTCCAGTTGTAATCATCTGTAACGCGCTCCATGAGGTCAAACTGTGGCCCAGGGACACTGCAAATTGGACGATTCCAGTTATCCCGTATTCTCAAATAGAGGTTTCTGGTGTAAAAGTTCTCAAAATCTTGATAAAGTGGCACAAAATCCTGGTTTGAAAACATGCACAGGGTTATGTTGCTGGGAAAATATCTGCTTCTGTACCCAAGTCATTCCTATTAACAAGGAAAAACTGATTGATCAGTAAACAGAGAGCTATAGCAGCCACAAGTTGGTCTAACTCCTCCTATATATCCTGAAAGTTGGAAATGGAAAAAAATCAAGATCTTTTCACTTATGAGTGGCGCAGATCGCAAAAGTAGGATAAACAACTCACTACATTTCATTAAATGCTGGATACATTAGACTAAAGCTAGTTCAATATATGTGATTTGGGCATTACTTTTCTAACCTGGACATGCACACATCCAGTTAAAACAATTTTTTTTGGTTGACAATTAATGTCTATCTATGTATTTTACTTGGAAATTAAATTTAAACAAAGCTTTATATGAAACAGCAATATATCTATGCTGGGCACTGCATACAATAAACTGATAAAATAACATGACATGCAGTTAACATATGTGGGAGAATTAAATAAACATGCAATCCATAATGAAGGACAAAAAAATTTAAGTGAGAATCAACCACTAGAATCAACAAATGGCTAAATCCTGAAGTGAATTGAAAATGATATTCATTAAGTTATGCATGCATCTTTGAAAATCTAAAACACGAAACAATTTCAGGAATTTCATTTGCAAGGGAAAGGGTAACATTCTTCATGTTTCTCCTTCATTATGGCTGGTGTTACTGTAAATGATGACTCAAACTGCACAGAGAAGGAGGAGCGACCGAAAATTCCAAACAAAGTTGGAAGGCAGTTGATCTTGCTAAGGTGAAAGTTTCACTTAGAACTATGTGGGATGAAAAATTTCGTGAGTTACAAGAATTCAGACCACATTCACTTTGAGCTGGGACATGACTCCTTAGTGCCCTGTGACCAGCAGTTCAGCAAACAAGCCCCCAATAATAACAAAGTTAGTACTGCCTCGCTGTTAAAAACGACACAAGACAGCCAGATGGGACAAAGGAATGTTGGGGTTTAAGAGACTTGGAAAGATGATGTATTTAACAATAAGGCATTTCTGAGTTTTCTTTTTCTGTGGATTGACCTAATATACTGAGAGGGTTATGGCACTCTCAGAACGAAGTGAACACGTGCCTGGCTAAAAATCATGACTTTACATAAATGTAGGTACATAATCATACACATGCACACAACTCCACTGCAGGGTGTGTCACTCCTCTCACCCCTGTGCAACGTTCTGCAAAAATCAAAGTTGTCTGCCCCGTTACTTCCACAAGTTGCTGTAAATCACTTGCAAGCAGGGGAAAACTCAGCTGTGGATACATAGTGACTTTTTCATACATACTTTTTGTTGTTCTCTCTCCGCAGCAATGTTACGTTTTTCTAGTCCCCAGGCTCTCATAAAATCTCGCAGGTAGCCAAATATTGTTCCCACCGCAAACCCCACGAAAGTAAAAACTGCGACATACATCGGTGCCTGTTCAAAGTGCTCAATAAATGTTTTTTTGTAGAGAGTTCCATTTGATACTCCATTCTTCTGAAAAAATAGAACAGAAACTTGTGATTAATACATTTCAATCTCATCAACCCTCGGACCTCGGGGCAAATCTTTTTCTCTAACTAGGAGAGACGTTTACACTGTATCAGCTGGAGAAGAGGACCTTTAACACTGCAGCTGCCACTGACCACTACCAGTATCTCCCATTTTCTCTCCTCTCATGTCCTCAGTTGCAGGTGTCTTCAACACCACTCCCTTGCCTATTTTGAAACACGTGAAACTAATGAAAGATTGGCAACATATTATTGTGCAATTGAACAATTATTTCAAAGGTGATTAAATGGAAACCACAAAACTGTCTCGCAAGACAGAGCTATAAAAAGGGAAGGGCAGCATTAAAAACTCCCCTACACTGTGCCTGACTGCTTCTGGAAGTCTTGTGTAACCCATTGCAGCAACTAACCTATATAAAACAAAGCCTGCCTAAAAAAGGGCAGCTTTACCATGACATTCTCCAGACTTGAGGAAGTATCCAAAACAGTTATGATCCCAGCCTTCTGTTTCTGTTCTGATTTCACAAAGGCTTTTAATAATATTTTCAGTGACCTCTCCCATAATTCTAAGGGTACTTAAAAACAAAAGAGAGAAGAGCAAAAGAAAAGAAAAAAAAAAATAGGAAGACACACAGACAACCTTGCTTGTTGGAATTAGTGATCCCATTGTGAGCAAATTCTAGAAATTTACAGCAGTGTGTGGACAAAACATTTTGTCATTAAAACATACTAAGATTTCCATTTTCAAATTAAAGAAGCTAAGTTTTTCAGTTGCAATATTCACTAGGCTCATCAGATTATTCTTTGGAAGAGTGGTAACTCCCTTATTTCTGCAAAACATGATGGCCTTTACAGTTACTGTCTAGTAACAGCCAATCTGCTAATTCAAAATTAACAAACCACAATCCAGAAAAAAATAGTGCCCTGTTAAAAAAAAACCCAAAACCAAACAAACAAATACCCAAGACATATACTTTAACTTATTATAAAGCAAAACTACCAGCATATGAAGAAATACCATGAATCCATTTCTGCTTGTGGGAAGGATAAAGTAAAAAAAGTAGATTACCTAGTTGTGTAGGTAATGTAGCAAGCTGAAATACAATATTCATACCAAGAACAATTGCCAATTCACTACACTTGTAAGGACAGAGTATCATTAATCTTTACATTGCAACAAAAATCTTTATCCTCAAAGGATTTAGATTTCTGTTGTAACTTGCTGTCCAATCCTGGATTCCCAAGGGTTTTTGGAGAAAAAGAAATTAAAAAAAAACCCCAAAGTTGTTGGGCACAAGAGAAAATAGGCTGTGAAGGAAACTTAGAAAAAAGAAAAAAACGCTGGCTGAACTGAACAGAAACACATTTAGACTTTGGAAACACTTAGTGCCCTGCAAGGGAGAAGGAAGGCAGAGCTGGCTCTCACCATGTGAGGGGACACCTTTGAAGCAATGCTACACATGCACTCCTACCTCAAGCTAATTGCTCTTTTAGGGCAACCCATTTACCATGAAAAACATTTTATGAGGATGAGTTAAATACATGGTCAAGTCAAATTTCACATGAGTCATAACAGCTGTGTGCACACAGCAGTGAGATAAAGTAAATATTTCAGAAAGGATTAAGCTCAGTTCTATTACCTTACATTTGCCATGGGCTAAGAGCATATTTATGGCCACCTATGGAAATTCAAGTGGCATTGTAACTTGATGCTCTTGAATCAATTGGCATCAAGCTGTGATGATGTGATAATGCACCTGAGCCTAGAGGAGAGAGTGATGATGTTTCTCTTCATTGATTTTATTAAGAAATACTTTATTGCTATAAATCTTATTGGTGAAGGAATGGGAGAGCTCCTATCAGACTTCTGCACTGTAACACTCTTTTTCCACAATAAAACTCTGCTGTTGTGGAACTCTCATTTCAGCAGGTGCCATTTGATGCAGTCAGTATGACACATATTTAAACAGGTAACCACTGTCACTGCCCTTAATACAAATATCTGGGAGTAAAGAGCATAGACAGTAGTGAAGGATGAAGAATGTGGAGTCAGATGTGACCCACATTCTCCAGGCTATGAAGGACAAAACCCAAGAGCCTTCAAACAGTTAGTCCAAGACTGGGAGAACAAATTCAAAAAACACAGTGACATCTTGTCTACAAAGTAAAGTGAGGAAAACAAAGAGCATTTAATCCATCCATAGAGTCCCACAAAATAGCAAAGAGAGAGTCTCAAGAAAGAATAACCAAAACAAGTGGATTTGCTGCTTCTGGAGAGTGGAAGAGTGGTAGAGGGGATGTTTCTGTGCAGCACTTCTGATCCAAGCATGGGGTATATGAGTGACTGACTGAACATCAAGAGGATGTTCAATTTCAGCCAGTCTAAATTGGCTGAATTGGTCAGTGAATAATGGTTAATTGTTATTTTGCACTATATTACTGCTAACTTTTTCTATGTTATCAAAGTTTTATCGCAGAAGAAAGAGGTGGATTTGGAGACTGTGCATTTAGAACAGCAGACATACAGAGAAGGGAGATGTAATTCAACTGTGGCTGGCACGGAAATCAAACACAGCAGATTTCCTACAAATGGCTGAAACGATTCAGAGATCATTAGTTACACCATTACCCAGCAGGTGCTCTGCTGAACTGTGCACTCACAAGTGTCTGATTACCTGTAATAACACCTGCAGTAGACAGTACATTTCCTACTCCATACCTTCAACTGTAGCAATGGATTGGCCAAAGATTCTAAAATATATATATATTTTCCCAACTTAAGCAATCGGTGCCTCTGAGATTTTATAACTCTAACAGTATGAAATCACTTTTAATAGTCATCAGGGGATAACTGTGGATACATTCATAATTTTTGAACCTAAATATGTTGGGGAAATGAATTGTGACTTTTGGTAATTTATTTCACCTGTAAAAGTGGGTTTCCTTTTTTTTTTGTAATATAATTACCCGACAGTGTCACAACAGTTTGCTTTGACTGTTTTTGTCTGTTCAGCTTTTCTACTCAGCCAATTACATAACTCTTAATTTTCTATACTCAAATAAGTTCTGCCTCTCCATTTGTCTCTTCCCAACTTAGAAGAATCTTAATCTATATAATTCTAGTCCAGTCTCCTTGTCCTTACATGGACTTAAACCCCAAAAAATAAATTAAAAAATTTTGTATTTTAATTTTCAACTTTCTCTTCACTCTGCAAAGTTCAATAAAACCTTTTTGAGTTTGGAGGATATGAATTAAGATTGCATACCACACCTGAGAGCACAATATGGCTTTATGCACCTGCAAATGATGCTTTGTCTTCTTTTCTGTTGCTTTTTAAAGACTGCCAACGTTCTATTTGCCTTCTTGCCACAGTTCACAGTTTCCTCTCTAATGATTACATATATCCTTCCTCTGCTGCAAAAATACCAAATTTAGAGCACACTGCTATTTGTGCATTCTTGGGACCGTTTTCCAGTCCAATTTATTCTTTGGTTTTTATTTTAGTGCAACTTTATTTTATTTTAGTTGCAACTTTTTCAACTCTTTTTTTTTTACACTACCAGTGAGAAACTTCTGCAGTGTTTCTTGTTCAGACCTAATTTTTCAGCAACCTGAAAAATTCTGTATTGTCAATACATATCATCACCTATTTCTCCTCACCCCTTTTTCCACACCACTGGAGAAAATACAAGAGAGCACAGGTCCAAAGAGTGATTCCTGGGGGACTCCATTCCCTGCATTTCCCTCATCACCTTTTCAAAAATTGTTTATTTGTAACCCTTAATTTCTCTGGCAAAAAGGCCAACATAAGCAGCAGCCCAGAGTTACTCAGCAACTTTATCTTTGGCTTCCTTTAAAAATCTTGAGTAAATACCCCTTGTGATATGTTAATCCACAATTTACTGGCTTGTTTTAAAAATTCTGCTGGCATTCCAAATCAAAATAGCTTCTCAGTGGCCTGCCACACAGTTAAGTTTACTTATCTTCCAGGCACAAATGCAGGGAATCTACTGCTGCAACATAAAGACACACAACATAGAAAGGCTATCGGTTAATGGATGTTTTACCAAGGAGCTTTACAAGTCTAGGATTTCATCAACTTCTTAAAAACCACAAGCACAACCAGGGTATGCAACTCTTGTGTGTTGATCCTCTGCTTAACTGGTTTCCAGTAAGATACTGCAGCAAGAGAATTCCTCGCAGCAAGATTTTGATGCCAAGGAAGTCAAAAGGAGTGATGGCAATGCAGCAAAGTCAGCTTTATATCTCTTATACAGTACAATATCTCTTAGATTACCATTTCCTATAATTAGCCATAGTATTTTGAAACTCTCCCCTAATGAAGAACCCCTTCTAAAATGCCTTCAGTTTTTCAAATGGAGAAATCAACTCTTACAACAAATCTCAGGGTGCTATTAGAATGGACATCGGTATAAAATACTGAATATAATGGACACACAATATTAATCAAAATAGCTTGCTCTAATAATAATGTAAACTCATCTTGAAGTCTGTTAAACAGTTCTGGCAACACCTTTACAAGGAATAGTTACAAAATATATTTGCATTAGCAAAGGTAAAAAAAGGATAACTATGCAATAGCATCAGTAATACTTAAATATTTGTTCACACTACCCTTAAAATTAGGAGATAATTCTTCATTGCATTTAGGTCCTACAGCCCTTGGAATTGGCTAATTGGCATGCTAATTGGCATAAGACAGATTTGCATCAAGGGGAGAGTGAAGAATTGAACAGCACAGACATGGTACCACAGTACCAAACCTGTGTGCTGGTCCTGATTATCTCCCCAGCAAAGAGGTAACCATGTAACCAGGTTACAAACGATGAGTAAATCCATGTGAGTGGAGTTGTATCAAGGAAACCAAGACCCAAGAAGTCAGGTTTTCATGCAAGTCTGTTCTACAGCGAAAATAAGCTCTAATTAAATATTCTTCTGCTATTATGGCCACTTCCAATATAGCAGCAGAAGGTGCAGATGGGTATATCCTTAAAATAAAACTACTGGGAGAACAATAAAGTCTTTATCTTTAAATATAAGTTCCCTGCTAGCAATCAAATCTAATCCAGAAGTGAATGAAGCTTTATGTGCGTTTCTGGATCAGATTTTATCAAGTTATTGCATACAACCTATTAAAAAGCAATGCAAGCTGACTGATCTCCATAATGCTTCCCATACAAATATGTATATGAAGAGAGAGGTGATGAAAACTGTGAACCAAGTGACAGCCATGTTTGCTCAATATCTGACAGACATACAAATTGACAGCAATATCTTAAGCAAATTAGGACAGGGCGTTCTTACAGCAAAAAATTGATGGGAGAATGGATATCTGATTGCTTGCAAACAGCTGGTTCTAAACAGATGTTTCTTCCCCAGCATTTGAAGAGCATCTAGGGCAGCACCCTAAATGTAGATGATTTTAGATGTCCTAGGATGTGTGAGACAGCCACACGGGGAAAAATATAAGTATCTACATAAATAATGACGTAAATGAGTGACAGGATCTACAGAGGCCTGTAACCTTCTGGAGCAGAAGCTGAAGATGAAGTACTCCAGGATCCCATTTCAGCCAAGGGAGGGGTATGGTCCAGCTGAATCCCACTCAGCTTGCCACTGGATAGTCACAACTTGAAGTGTTGGGTGTGCAGGTCTGTCTCCTATAGATCATTGTCACCAGAGGGCTGGGTTCCAAAGAATGAAACTCTCAGGTTCTGTGCAAACCCACCAGGCTGACTGCCACATTTACTACTTTTTCCCAAAATCACTTAGGGATCCATTAGACACAGGAGGAACCTGGATGATTGTATGCAGTTCTCAGGAGAAAAAAAAAGGAAACTGAAATTATGAAAGCACAGGTTCCCTGTAATGAATATACTATTGACATAAATTTAGATTACTTCATAAATCTCCCCACTTACTGGCAGTGATATCCTTCACTTTAAAGGTGTGATTTCTTTTCTGTAACAACACATCTCAGATCTTATAGGCTCAAATTTCTAAACCATAAGGCAAAAATGGCTACTTGGGGAATTCATAGTCTACTGAGCTATAAAGACAAGATTTAAATTAAAAATAGTTGTGAAACTTGTAAGTCTAGAAGGTGCTAAAATGAAGGTCACTGCCTCCTGCAATGTGACAAAGCCACAAGAAAGTGGCTACAACACAAACTGCAAGTAACAACCAAGCCAAAAACCCTTTAGTTCTTGGTAGTGTGCCTGCAGAATCATTGTGTAGACTGATTATTGATTTCTACTGAAGTTTCAAGAAGAAATAAATACCTGGTAGTAATACAATCAATATTGACTATGAGTAAAATCTCCAAGACTGTCCAGAAGGTTTAGGAAATATAAGACACCCCCAAAATAACTTAGTAAACCATGTACTCTTGAACTTGCCAGAGATTTAGGATTTAACAATTCAGAAACCCTATAATGTTCTCTCCCTGTGAACAGTATTAAATGCTGTTTGTTCTGCTGCTTGAGATTTGTTTGAAGATTCACCACACTTTTCACAAGCACCAGAGAATGGCTTTTCATTTGTTAATCAACTGTCATCTAATTGCTGACTGAAAACTTGCAGCCTCTCTTCAAGACAGCATACTACAGGCAGACACCCCAATGGTATGAAAAGACAAGATCTTCACCTTCCAGACTTGCATAATTTCAGCTGAACACAAGTTAAACTCCAACATATTCATCTTGCAGCAATTCTTTCAGCATCAACTAAACCCTGCAATGCTGACAATGACACTAATATTATGAAAATACAGATGTGAATGACAAAAACACTAGAAATATACTGTGAAATACTGTTATGTTATGAGGAAAACAATACCCATACTATGTAATTTTCAGACTAACACTCAACTCTGATGCTAAAATGATACTTTTGACTGCAACATAGGAGGCTGGGAGGATACAGAACACTTACTCATAAATAACATTCAGGAAGAACATTCAACGGTGGCAAGAGGTCCAAACAAGAAGAAACACAAACTCAGAAAGTACACATTTTATCTTAGTTTTGTAAGTTTTTGTTAAGATATTTATATGAAGAAGTATCTTATCTGATATATCAGAAACTCTAGCCCTGCACACACCACAAGCAACATGCACTCCAGCATCAAATGCTTAATTTCAGCTATTCAGAAACTGTCTACTTTGTGCAATTTTTTAGCAGGTAGAACTGCACATTGTAGAATGGTCACACAGTGTTTGTCAAAAGAAAAGCCACTTCTAACTCTTTATAGCACAGAAGTTTAGATGAATGCACACAGACTCAGGACAAATCCCAGTAGCAAACCATGAAAATGTAATCTGATAAAGGGGAGAAAAATTGTAGAAAACTCTATTCTGAACTTCAAGGTTCATAAACTGCAATATAAACCTTAACAGCTACTGCTCAATACCAAATAACTAAGGCACTTACATCAAACAGTTCACAGGCAATAAAAACAACTGCATAGCAAACTCTTTTCCCAATGGCTTTACATTTGTACATTTCAAGCAGTTGTAAGAAGCAACAGAAAGAAAAAGTAACATGACTGTCTCATACAGCTGTTATTCTGCTATTACTCCCAGAAACTTCAAAGTGACTCAACGTAAATAGGAAGGCATGAGGGCAAAGATGGAGCTTAGTAATTTCAAATTATTAGGAACAAAACAATGAAGTTCACTACCCAGAGAGACACTTACAAACACCAAAAGGTATTTCCTAACCTTATAGCAATTACAGAGCAGAAAGACAGGCATGTGGGATCAGAGAGAAGTGGATGAAACATCTGGGTTACAGCAATCCCAACAGAGTTTGTGGCGTCAAGTTGCAGCAAGTGCTGGCTATGATTTCCAAAGCTTAGTGTAAGTTACAGGATTCACACTGCTTGGCCACATCAGAGTATCTCCTGATCATCCAAATCCTATGGCTTTGGCTTTAAAAATAAAGAAAAAAACAAGATGATGATGAAGTGGTATCACTTCAAAGGCTCCCAGCTTCTGCACGTCACCGGTGATGATCTGCTAATATGAGAAACTACTTCCAGAAGTGATCCAGCATTTAGAAATTAATCCTATGGATCTCACATACATTTTTGATATGAAACTCTTTGTTGGGATGAAGATTGTAACTGAATGCAAAGATTCTCAAGATGTGTTAACCATTTTGCTAGTGATTTTGCCCAGTGTGGATTCTGAGTTAATATCCACATGAAGCAATCCACCAACTCCCACATATTTCCTACACAGTGACTTTGCACCAGAAAATGTTTTAATTAGCCATCAAATTCCTCTCCATGCAAAATTCCTTTGTGAAGAAAATGCTTCATCTTCTGCACTAACTAGCATTATGAATCCTCATTGGATCCCAGACCTTTCCCCATTATATGGCACAACAGCTTCAAACAGGACCAAGATTTTGCACAGATTTAATAATGAGTTTAATAATGGGACACATATTCCCTGTCAGAATGGATGTGGCCATGGATGCTGGATCATGCCAAATACATTGCAAGGTTAAATCTTAAGGTGTTAAGCCTTCAGAAGCAGTCTCAGGCCATCCTCGGTTCCTGAGATTACAGCACCAGGTTGGAGAAAGACTTCTGGAAGTCATAATACATCCCTTGTTAAAGGAGAACAAATGTATTCACACTTCCTACCAGAAAGCTGCAAATCATTAGGATAATTTGCACATTATTTTGATGATTCTGAGAGTTATGCACAAGTTAAGTTGAAACTGTGTGCCTTCCAAGGCATTCCTATTATTGCAAGGAGTAACTTATCATATTTCAAAAATGTGATGAAAGAGAAAGCCATTGCCAATTTTGTTGATGCAATCAGTTTAGTTGGATTTATGCTACCTCCTCCAAGGTAATTAACTACTTTAAAACAATATTTAAATACTAATATCTTGGCATACCACAGATGGAGAGGAAAGAGAGAGATAAGAAATTCCGTAACAAAAAACCCCAATGGGGAAAGCAGAATTTCTCATGAACAGCTGAGAAAGAGGCAATCAAATTTGTTCTGCTAGCTTGAGAGATAGGAGGATTAAAAACTCAGCAGGAAGATGACCATCTGGGTAGACAAGGTCCACCTCTGAGCTAGGATAAGAATTCAGCATCAAAAGAGAACCCTAAAGTGAAAAAAAAAATCAGAATAAATTCAGTTAAGGCATAGTATATAGGTATGTAGGACAGAAGATTTCGAGGAAAGTGAAGGAGATACCCATGCCATGAACATGTCAAGAAAATGAATAGCTTGACACCTTCAAACACAATAGAGGCTATTTTAAGCAAGAAGACAAAAATTCATTTAGCCAATCATTAGGCAACTTGGCAGCAGTGACCATGGCTAATTAAAGTCAGTTGCCCTATACCAAAGCCAGGAACTAGTACATGGGATCAAATCATTGCACCATTTAATTTAACAACAGGACGAGGGCTGCAACCCATCTATCATCAAAGCATCTTCAGAGAACCCCAGTCTAGAGTAACCCAGATTCACCAACTTGTGCCCTAATGCAGAAAAGCTACATAGTTTAACCAGTGACAACCAATTACTTTTCTTGTTCACCTACAGAAGCCGTAACATCCTTCTCTAGCTATTTTGTTTGTTTGAAAACTACCAAGAAAAGGCAGTTTCAATCTGTTCTGGTTAAGTAGTGCCCATACCTACACCTATGAGAAACTCACAGCTGGATGCCTCCAGGAACAACAGTTCTGCAAGAGGCTCTCTCCTCTTCCCACCAATTTCAATTTCTTCCTTGTACAACTGGAAAAGAGGGTCTTGGCCCATACAACTTCTTACTGGCTATTTAATTGATATGATATTAATTAACTATTATTAAATCGACAAATTCAATCAGAGCTCAAAAAAAAATTCATTTTACTTCAATTGTTTGAAGATCAATTAAAAAAATCTAGAAATAAATTGATGCTTTTTTAAAAAAGTGCATTATACATTGAAATGCTCTTAGTAAATTCTTTCAGTAATTATCTAAGTCATAACACTGAACATGAGAACTACTGGCTTTCTCTCCCCTGAACCTTCTGTAACTATCCAGGTTTGTAGAAACACCCTTAAATGGTCTCCTCAGATTTTATAGCAGTATAGATACAGACAAAAAGGGAAGTCCTCACCCCACCATGTCCTGATTTTCACCAGTGGATCAATGTCTACCTAGAGGTAAACACCTAGAGCCTGTGGTTCTTGGCTGGAAAGACAAGGGTTAGCAAAAAGAAGCACATGAGAAATTCAAGAGACAAAAATCAAGTGCAAGAATACTGAGGAAAAGGGGTGACTGAAGTGCTTTGTTGTTTCACCAAAGGAAGCCACCTTTCCAAATGCACAGCAAAAGCAAAAAGTCAAGCGAATTAGCCTTTGCATTTGAACAATCTCAACCTTTTCTGTTTAAGAAAGCGATGGCCTACTCCCTCACGTTACCCATCTGTCTGTACCCTCTACTAAAGCTTTTGAGCTCACAGAGCAATTTCAATCAAATCTGATGAGGCCTTCATGATATCAGCATCTCTAAAAACTTCAGGAAAATGTCATCTTGATAATGCAAAAGGATCCAAATCCCTGAACTGGAGGACAGGCAGCAATAACTTGACTCTTTAGCCATTCTTGGAGTGAATTACACAAGTGCAATTGTAATAACCCATGAACCAGCCCCTATTTAGGTCTGAACAAAGTTCAGCACATTCTGCCTCATGCTCATCTGGAAAGCAAGGTAGGCAAGTGGTAGGCAAGCTGGGATGTTCTAGGGTGGTAGAAGATGCTGAATATGTAACAATATGAAATCACTGCTCGTGGAAAAAAATGCTTACAGGCATTTCACTAGTCTTTCCCTTGCCTCCATTATTATTTCTTCCCATATTGCCACGGGGCAAATTGGAAGACAATGCTCAAAACATTGCTGCACTTTGTAAGTAATTTCAGGAGACATTATGGTGTATTAACTCAAAGTTTTAATTTATACTGATCATAAAATGGTAGAAATCAAGGGACTTAGGAAAAACAGGAAACGGAACAGCAGAATCACAGATTTCAGAGGAGCGCGAAGGAGTACGACTGTACTCAGAAATAGCAGGTATTGCTATAGGAAGCAATATTAAAAGTAAATGGGGCTAGAGAAAAAACAGCCATCTCTTAAGAAACTCCTGTTAAGGGCAAAAGCACAAACTATTCTAGGGTTACTAAGCAGTACTAATGCAGTACTAATGCAGCTGAAGTGTCCATACAGCTTCAGACACTGCTTTTTGAGAAAGAAGAGGTGAACCAGATGGAGAGAACTGGGAAAAGAAGCATAAAGTCTGGTCAAGTAAGTTATGAGGAAAGAATGAAGAAATTTGATATGGCTAGTTTAAAAAGATGAGAAAACTCTTATGACTGGCAGCCTAAGAGTCTTCAAACATATAAAAGATAACTGCAAAAGAAAAAGAGTATTCTGCTCTATTAAGCATGAATATGCTTAAATTACAGCCAAGTGATTGAAATCAGATATTAGAAAGAACTTTGTACTGATAAAATCAATTAAATGTGAATCTAGAGCAGTGGAGGTATTTAAGATGGACATAAACCACTGGTAGGGACATTTTATGTAAAGTCAAAGCTAACATTGTCTAACAGAAGACAGCAGAAAGCAGTGCTGTCAGTCTTAACCCCAAAACAGAGTGACACATCTTATGAGCTAAGCCTCATGTCCTATTTCCCTACTTACCTGATGTTCCTAAACCTATGACCTGAAATGACTGAACAGAAGGGAACAGAAATGAATGAGAACTGCAAAAACAGCTGAAACATATCTTCAGAGGGTGACATGTAAGCACATAGAGAGAACCTCTGAATCATAGGTGCTGGAAGAAGGAAATAGGTATACAGACTTTCTGCTTAAAATCAAAATAAAATCACTATTGCTCTGTGTCGCTGTTGTGCATAGAATGTAGAGAAAAGACTCTAAAATGCTAGAAGATCAGAAGGTTCCCTTTATTCTGAGATTGATTCTTTTATAGGGTCTTTTGCTAACAGCTACTTGATTGGTTAAATGACACAACACCTCCCTACCACCATTGGATGAGATAGAGAGAGCATACTTTGAAAACACTCACAAGAAAGTAACAAACTAAAGTGAAAAACAGCACCTGTTATTTTGAGAACAAGAGACGCTTACAAAACTTCTATCAATCTTTTCCTGAGAAAATGAAATGCTTACAGAACTGTTTTCTTTAAAGGTAAAATGTTTTTCCTTGGGAAAATTCTGGCCTGGTGCTGGATTTCTCTAAGAATCACGAAATGTCAGCCCCACAGCTCTGGCTCTAGGCACCTGTCAATGTTTGGGGAATTTAAATCTGTTTAGCACACTTCATAAAAATATGTAACAAAAAGTCCATATAGACATATTTCCCCCTCTTTTGTGGACAACCAAAACCTCTCTGTTATCTTTACCTCATTAACATCTGTATATATCACCATACTAGTATATGATTCCTCTGGAAGACATGATAATGTTTGTTTGACTTTTCCTTAGGATAACACTTTAGTACACACATCTGTGCCTGTGCTCCTAAATTTGGGAGGCACAGAGACAGAGTAACAGTAGCTAGCAAAGCAAAAGCTAGGCAGGGTCATCTAGAAGGATGTGCTGAAGCTCTGATCAAGAACTCACTCTCCTGAGCTACCTGATATGTTCCCAGAGCAGCAGAAGACACCTAGACATCAATCTGACTTCTTGTCAGTGCAATCCAAAAGGAAGGCTCACATAAAAGGAATATAGTTTTAAAGCCCATTAAAATGTAAAGATTTTAAAATACTAGTAGACTCCTACTTCTGAAAAAAAAGTTACTGTTTAAACTTATACATGATAAGCAAATAACAGTAAGACTTCACACAGAAAATAAATAAAACTTTTTCAGAAGACCTCGTGTTTCTCTACCCTTCCACATCTGCAAAAAAAAAAACCCAAAAAAACCCCAAACCACAAAAAATACAAACCTTAGCATAAGAGAAATGTTGTGCCCTTCTATAATGGCTGCTACAAATGTATTTCTGCAAAGAGGCAAATAATGAGCAATGACAAAAGGTGCCAGTGTCTCTCTCAATTGCAATGGAGAGAGGTCTCAAATTTGTTCTGACAACTTTAGTTCATCCAGGAACTCCCCTGAGAGGATTAACTACATACTTACAGCCTACCATCTAGCAGAGAAAAATATAATTTACTTCTGAATGTAAATGTACTTCTAGATGTCCACACAAAATGATCCCACTAGCATGTCCCATGGTAGAAATCAGTTAATAGAGAATGAATAAAGTTCAGCTACAATAGGGAAAAAAATCCCAACAAACTACCTGAGGTCCCATGACAGAAATTCCCTGCAAATTCTGTCTAAGGAGACACTCTTCTAGGTAAGTATTTAGATGTTTCAGACATAATGCTTTACAGTGAATTCTAAAACAATATTAGTATACTCTGATAACTCCTTATTTTACATTCTTTCCCAGTCCACAGGGAAACTGTGCAGTTCCCTCACACTCAATATGAAATTAATCATAATTAAAAAAATTTTATGTGCCCATCCTGACAGCTCCCTTATGGACTAATGGAATAACATCAGCCTGTGTGAAAAATAAGTTGATACAAAATCAAGAATGGCAAGAAGGATATGCAGAACAACCATGATAATTCAAGAATATCCCCCCTCTGAGGACAAAATTCATTCTAGATAGTATTGCTGTCTCTTTTTCCACCCCTCCTTCTTTATTTTCATGGATCAAAATTAATCTCTTAAAGCTGCTGGAAGATAGTGAGTGTAGTAAAATACTATTTGCAGTTCCCATGCTGTAATTTTTGTCTGCATTCTGTTTGGAGGATGAAAGTGGAAGCCCTTGAACAAAACTCAGGTAGAGCTACCCCCCAGCAGGGACTCACGAGGCACAACCTGGGGTCTCTCAGTGGGGATTGCAGCTCCCAGGTGTGCACAGCTTGGTACTCAGGAGCACAGCCATGGGCACCAGCACAGGGGCCTAGAGAAACTTGGGAAAAAGATGAATCTTGCTTCCAGAAAAACAGAAGTGTCAGTTGTAAAGGCTGAACTACTTAATTGGCTTGAATTACCTGTTTAAATAATTGCTTGAGTATGGGAGGACCTGATAGTCCCAACAATGCCTTTTACTCTTCCCTTTAAGCAGCAGTGCTTCCACCTAGGCTGCAGGAGATCACACACAGTGGGCCTTGTGCTGCCCAGCTGCACTCCTTGTCAGTCAATCAGTCTGTCAGTCAGTCAGTCGGTCAGTCAGCCAGTTGGTCAGTCAGTCTGTCAGTGAGTCAGTCTGTCAGTCAGTCAGTCGGTCAGTCTGTCAGTCGGTCAGTCGGTCAGTCGGTCAGTCGGTCAGTCAGTCAGTCAGTCAGTCAGCTGGTCAGTCAGTCAGTCGGTCAGTCAGTCAGTCGGTCAGTCAGTCAGTCCGTCGGTCAGCCAGTCTGACAGTCAGTCAGTCTGTTAGTCAGTCAGTCGGTCGGTCGGTCGGTCAGTCAGCCAGTCAGTCAGTCAGTCAGTCAGTCTGTTAGTCAGCCAGTTGGTCAGTCAGTCAGTTGGTCAGTCAGTCTGTCAGTGAGTCAGTCAGTCAGTCAGTCGGTCAGTCAGTCAGTCAGCCAGCCAGTTGGTCAGTCAGTCAGTCAGTCAGTCGGTCAGTCAGTCTGTCTGTGTGGCAGGTGCTGCCTGCAGTGCCTGGAGGCAGGCCCTTGCCGCAGTGACACCGAGGGGCTCCTGGCTCCTGGCTCCCAGCCCGGACAGGAGCTGGCAGGTTTGTGAACTGCTGCCTGACGCTGTTTTACAACCCCAGGACACCCTGGCAGTGCCTTCCCTCTGCAAGAGGCAGCGGCTCTGGAATCCAGGCCCTCAGTCAGAGGGGTGGGCAGGTGTGAGCCTTGCCTGCATCCACACAGGAGGAGATGACAGCTCACATCCCTGTCCCGTTCTAGAGCCTAATCCCTGAAGTGCTCTAGCTCTAGCTTTATGTCAAGAGCTCTAGCTTTACGTCAAGAGAGAAATGAATGAAAGGCTTCCCCTTTTGGATGGAGGCAGCTCAGACTAAGCCAAGTGCTCAGTACAGCCATGGTCACTGGAGGTGTTGTGTGAAAATCATATAGAAATATCCAGTGCAAGGCACTGGCTTCCCTGAGAGACCTGGAAAGGTACCAGCAAAAAGTTATGCCAGGTTTGAAAGAGTCAGAGGAAAGCATGCAGAGAGATTATAACACTTCATGTCAAATGTTCCAAGACACAGATTCTGTATGAGTTGTTTACTTAAGGGTCTGCCTTAACCAATGCATTTCTGCTTTATTCTCACAGAATTACTATAAGCCAAAGCACAGGGTAAAATTCAGTATGCTTACATTTGTTAATGAACAAAATAGATTAGAATTTCATTTAAAAAACCCTGACCAGTGGAGGAATATCCAAATTGGGATTTTATCAGCCAAGGAGGAAGATTGGCTCCTACACCAAGAGAACTGAAAATGCAACAGACAGTGCAGTGAAGACATACAGGAAGATACAGAAAGGAAAGACTTATGCTTAAAATTCACATTATCACATAGGTCTTGACTGGAATGGAATGTAAAATCTTTCCAGGATCTTCACTCAGGTGCATCACACCATATAGATTATTTACATTAAAACAGAACATAACCTCTGGGGGAATGAATCCATGCCAGGAATGGAAAATATTTGACACAGACATTCCTGCACCATCAGGAGAAAAGATCACAGACCACAGAATTTTGAAATATTTTTATTTTCTGTGGGAGCGATTCCAAGAATCTGACCACTTAGTTTGCAAAGCCTAGAGGAATTATTTTGAAATTCCATATATGTCCCTTTGTCTCTGTAGTGAACTAGAGTTAAGTAATAACAACTTTTTCCTGTGTTAAAAATCTCAGTAGAATATTGTGGAAGTCTTCCATTCCTACACAAACCCCTACAATTCTATCCTCATTTCCTAAGATCCATCTCAGTCCCACACAGCCCTCAAATTTGCTTTTGGTATCTTACAAGACATGCTGCAGAGGACACCATATTTCCCCAGAAACACTACAATTTTGGAGCTAGGAAAGGAAATCTTTAAAAATTAGTTATATCTTTGAAGAATGTACGACAAAATGGATTCAAGCACTCTTACAGACTCTGACAAACAGAAGAAAGGTGGTGTAAGCAGTTACAAAAGAGCTTGTGCTAGGATTTTGCCTAATGGGAGTATGGAATAGAGCTGGCAGTAGCAGCCACTGCTGCTTCTGTTTTAACTAAACATTCAGTCAACACTAAAGTATTTTATTTCCGAGTACTACACACTAGTCAATACACATGTTAGCTGTGAAATTATTCGTGATTCTGCAGCTGCCCACTTTCCAGCCTTATTTCTTTGCTTTTTATGAAAAAAAGAAAAAAAAAAAAAAGAAAATCGACTCCGTTCAAGACTGCAGTTGCTTTCAGATCCCCATCTTCCCCTCCTTGCACCATTGCTTCCCTTCGGTTCCTCGCCGTCATCCCGGCTGAGATCACCTGCCACAGACTCAACCCATCCACCTTTCACCTCCTCCTGGCTCTCCCTGTGCCGCCCGGGGCTACCCCGGCGCACCCGGCGCGCCCCTGACCCACTTCTCACAGCGCATTTCGCTCCCTGGGGCAGCTCCGCCTCGCTCCACCTCGCTCCACCCGAGCACCACGGCACTGCCGAGTGCTGCTGAAAGCAGCTCGGCACAACCAAGCCAGCCAGACTCTCCAGTCCAACCACTGCTTTATCTCAGCCCCTCATTTCCACCCCGCCTGGCCCACTGTCAGAGCTCTTTGTCCCTTCACTAACGCAGATTTCACTGAGCTGGGCTTGAAAGTGAGAAGGAGTTACAACAGTCGAACGGTGATTCCTCATCCCTGATATTGACACCTGAATAATTACAAGCTGTTGCAGACGTGAATGTCTCGTTTCCAAGCGTGTTTTTATCAGATGTGAAAGTGGGACCTAAACCAAAGTGTTTGTTGATAGTTGTAACCTGCTTGGCTTATGCCATAAGCGGCTTTGTATCCAGATGATGATCACCCTTAGTACGAAACTAACCAGTATTAGGTAAATTAGATATCAGGTAGCTGGAGAATTAATTTTCCTAATGCAAAAGTGACCAGTGTACATACATAAAGACCTATTTCTGGCAGCTTTGGAGACATCCTTCTCTTTCAAAGCCTTGCGTGTGTGTACATTTTTTTTATTCCTTCCATCTCCCCCACCCAAGTGAATTATCTTTTCAAAACTCAGAATGTTTCAATGTACTGTTAAAGTTCTTTCCTACTCAACTGTTTAAACACTGTTTTTTATGAGCTCTGCTAAATCTTATGTGTTGAACAATACAGACTGAAAAAACCCTCTAAAATCACAACCTCCTATTCAGTTTTGCAAAGATCTGTCAGAAAATATGAGTAGGTAAAGCACAGGTGTGTCTGCTTGTTTTAACCATGGCTAAATGAGGTTAATAAAGAAACGAGACTCCAACATCTGATTCAAGTTATGAAAAATATTCCTTTTTCCAACAGTACAGAAAGTAATTCTAGTTCATTTGCCTCTACCACAAGTTTCAAGGAATTGTGTCAAAAGATTTCTGTCAGACTTGGTAAATCTTTTTATCACTATAATCTCATAGATAAAGATGTTTCCTATTCCAAGAAGGTATAGTTGGCAAATATGATTTTTTACAAATGATTGATGCCCATCTCTGTTACCTCTGCTGCAATACTGCATTGCAAACCCTGCATGAATCCTGTGGAAAATGTTTCTTTTTTTTTTTTGGCCACACATTGAAGTGGGAATGAAGCAGAGCCAAGAATGCCACACACTGTGCAACAGTGATTAAATGTAGCCTTGAAATCTAGCCATAAACCAGAAAGATGTACAGGACTGGAAAAAAGAAATATAGGAATAAGCAGCAAACAGTGGAGTCTGTGAACAAATTATTGTCAGTCAACCATGGTGGTTACTTATTGAGAAGTGTCAGAGTGCAAAGATGTTTTAATTAGCTTCTCCAGCAAAAAAGCCCCACTCAATAAAAAAGTAAACGAAAGCACTCTCAAACCATCCTCTGCCAGTCTTTTTAGGCTATATTTTAAAGGCATGATCCTTCTTGGGTATCTGGTTAAAAGCTGCTTAAAATGTTTCCACACTATTCAACTAATTCTGTGTGTAGCCCTGAAAAATAAAATATTCTCATCATGTTCATATTAATCTCAAGGTAGAAGTATTCAAAGCCCTCTAAAATGCCTGTGTCCATCAGCCTCCAGCCTGAGCTTACACAAATTGTCAGTGAGAGGTTTGCATTTCTGTCTTTAAGCTGATGTCCTGAAATACAGCTCCGACTAGAACGCTGTTGCTGAGCAGGTGAGATATTCGATCAACAGGAGGTGAACTGAAATCACATGGCCCTTGTGAACAGGAGAAACTCCAGGCAGATGACAGTGATGAGTTTGGAACTGCTCCCCTTTGGATCAGACTGCTCTAAAGATGAAGAACTGATGCCTGAGTTAGGAAGTGAATTACAGAAAAACAGTAGCATTTAACGTGAACTGAAGTTTCATCTGTAGATAGACTGGTAGAACAGAAATATCCCATGAGAGATGACACCAAAACACACTTCTTCATCCTCACTTAGTAGCACCAAGTAGAACAAGAGACAGAGTGACTGCTTTACACAATATTGATCACAAATCACTGGTATTTGAAAAACGGGGAGACTTCGACAAAAATCCCTGTGAATAAAGGTACCCTTAATAGACACAGATCACGTGTGTACCAAGTATTTTACAAGTAGAGAATGAAATATAATGCCTTTATCTCAGAAAGTTTATGGACTAAATAAGTTCCAGAGAAATGAAATGGTAAGATATACACCATGCAGAAATGAGTTGGAGCAGAAGTAAACAGAGCAGTGTGAGCTCTGGGAGTAATAAATTCTAGGGGGTCTCGTGTTGGCTGACTTTGGTGTCAAATAAAGGAACAGAAACTTCTTTCTTATTTGGAACATAGGTCAAATCTCCTTTCTGCTGCAGAACGTCCAGGTCACTGAAGGAATGAGTTCACACTGCAGCTGCTCTCATTTCAGCCGGAGAGCTGCTGGGCCTTTCTCCTGTGTCCAAAGGACTACTTAGAGGAAAGAGTGGATCACACGAAAATGGTTCACGAGTTCACAAGCTGTTAATGAGTATCAGGAGACAGGTAGTATCACTAAAAAAGTTTTGTTTCTTTAGGAAACCAGCCAAGATTTTATAATGCTACCATGCTGAAAGCTCAAACTATGTAGGTGGGTTTTTTCTCCTCATATAACACTCCTGTTCCCCAGTCACATACATTTTGGACACATCTAAAGTGTTCAGTGGGGAATAAAACAAAATATGCCTACCTGATGTTTTAAGAATCTGCATAACTTGCCATTGAATGAAATTTTGTTTCTTGCAGATGTTAACATCTTTATAACACTATCACAAGCTTACAACACTGTTCCTCAGCAGGTACACATTGAAACAGTCCAAAAAGCCCAAGTCTCTGATAATGATACCAAAAAAATTTATTGAAATCATGCTTCAATTTACTTAAATAAACCCATGGGATTCTCAGCCCACATGCAAGTATTCTAAAGGTCTTCATTTATACTGAATCACAGATATAAAAATCTACTAATGATTCCTTATCTCTGCAAATTTTAAAATGTTTTCTACCTATTGGTAGGTAAAGCTAATTTTTACCTTATGACTTGCTTGATTTAATTATGCCGTGGTGGAAGCATAAAGAAGCTAATACAGGATTTTCAAAAGCATAAATGAATGGATACTTTGTATTGGGAATGAGATGGAAGCTGACAGAGCTCCATTTTTGTTCTGTCATGCTTGGTAATGCTGTCTTGTTTATTCCTTGCAGAGCGTCTGTTGACTTTCATTCTTGCATAACCTCCAGAGGTGGATCTCTAACGCAAAACCCACAGTGATTTCTTTACCTAATCAAAGAGGTGATGACAGGGCTTCATGTGTAGAGAAAGACAGTAAGGAGAAGAGTTTTCTGTCATCCCAACAGAAATTTAGCAAGAGCCAAGATGCTAATGAAGGGCAGAGAACAGCTTGTTGGAAAGGGACAGGTGAACTTGTGTGCTTGGGAAGACATTGTACACGGGGGGAGGTGGAATGATCTTGCAGACATTACTTCATGCTGGAAACTGCTGCTGTAACAACAAATCCTCTGCTAGGGGACCAAGGGGCTAGCCTGCTCAGCTCCTCATCCTTGCAATAGACACATGGAGAAAAAACAGCCTCCCTGAAACCTTTCTTGATCCTGAATATCTTTGGCTCAACACAGTCATCGTGAGCACAATTTTATTTCTTTACCTTTCACCGGTGAGCAAGAGATGCAAGGAGGTCAATTCCTCTTCAGGGAGGTAATAAATTACACCTCTTCTTGGACAAAAGGTTCAACCCAAGGTGAAACTAGTTTTTATTAAAGCTGCTCCTCAGTTCCCAAAGCACAAGTCTCCTGTCTCAGGACACAACCTCATCATTATTTTGCCAAGTCTTGCTAGTGCTCACAGCATATCCAACATTTCACACTATGCACATCAGCATACCAGTTCCATTATATGCATCTGAAAACAGACACAAATTATGGAATTGATACATTTTCTATCCCTTTAAAACAGATTTCAAGAAAAAGAAACCAGTCCTGACATTTATAAACAGCATACCTGCGACAGAATGAAAAACAAAAATACTAACTTTTTTCTTTAAAAGATGCAGATTTTGGCAAACACACGTTTTTGTTTTGGAATCTGTACTTCCTGCTTGGTTATGGGCAAGAAATAGATTGAAGAAGCAAAGTTTCTAAGTTCAACTTGAATAGACACTGTTAAAACATGTATTGTGAGCCAAAAAGTAATAATAGACAAGTTTTGCCCATGAGGGATTCTTCCCAGATAATTTGATAACATAATTTCTTATTTGCTAACCTGGGGTAAAACCAGGCTGCACACAGAGAGAAATGAGATTCTGCTTTGTTACACCCCTTACTATTTATTTACCCACAGATGTTCCAATCCAATACTTAAAGGCTTATTTCACCTAGAGTTTTTTGTAACCCAAAGCAAGCGGAAAGAAACCAAGGATAAGGCCTGCAGGGGAAGGTGATTGTGATTAGAAGAGAGGAAAAGGGATGGAGACTTCATCAAAACAGTTTGGAGTTTTTTTTTCCTTTCTGATCAAAATAGAACAATCAAAAGCCAAGAAGATTTCTCCCTTCAAGATTAACACATCCCGATATCTGTGTGAACCTCCCAGAGAATCTTACCACCCACATAGGCACACAAAAAACCTGTTTATATAACAGTGATGCAAGGAAAATACTGCACTAATTAATTTATAAGCAATTTATAAAGACTAAGTAAAACGTTCCCTGTGAGCATGACTGATGTAAACGGATTGTTGGAATTTCAAAAGCTCAGACTTAGAAACTTGCACAAATATGATCTCAAAAGACAGGGAAAACACGATTTTTCAAATGTTTTCTTGGACCATGAAGTGCCTTCAAAAAATCTTGTTCACTTTGAATTGTTTAGTAGCTTGCTGTTGGGATCTGTGCAGCACCTGAAGTTTTGAGGTTGGTCAGCAGGAGATATATCCGATTGGATCACGGGGCTGGGATTCTTTCAGGGAACAGCTGACAGTGAGGCACAATGTGACAATCACAGGTGGTCTTAAATTTATTTCTCAAGTTATATTCCCTGACCTGCAAGGTCTCACGTAAATTGCTACAATCACTGACACATGGCTGCTGGGACTGGGTGGAAACATCTGTGTCCTGCCCTCTCCAAGCAGCAGTGATTTTTTTTTTACAGATCTCCCTCACAACAGTGTGAAAAGAACCTGGCTGCAGCTTACCTTTACCTGCAGGAAGTGCAACCTGCTGATGACAGGGGAAGAAATGTTCCTTTAAAAACAAAGTTTTGTGGAAACACAAGGAATGTGGCAGGAAATGGAAATTCCGAGCCAGATTGAGGCATTCTCCTGCAGAACAGCCCCGGGAAGCACAAGAAAATACAAACTGGCTGCTGTGAGTCCAGATGCAGGCTGACAGCTTTGGACTGTGAGATTAGCCAGGCTGAAGTCTCAGATAGCTACATGTGAGTCACAGGGAGAGATGCGTGGCAGCTCTTCAGGCTGTATGAATCAGCAGCAGCAACAGGGAAGCAGAAACTCAAATGGAAATTCCTGGAGGAAGCAGAGTACAGCATTATCTCAGCTGAAATGGCTATGAGCCTCAGCTCTGCATTTCGAATTTGTCCTTCCATATTTCTTTTTTAGATGAATAAATCCTTACATCTTGGTAGGCTGATGAAGAAGACCAAATTTTTTGGAAGAGGGAGAAATGACAGAGCACATGCCTGTGCTTGATCAAATGAATGAAGGCAAGGATACAGCTGGAATGACTTCCAAAAAACCCTGAGATGATGAGTAGAAGAGATAAGGAATTGCTGTGTTACATCTACACTGGATGTGCTAGAAATTCAAAATATTTAAGGTGGGAGAAAGATACCTGGCCAGAACAGGCTAAAATGTTACTTTGTTCTGAAGACATGCGTGTACATAATGGCATTTACCCTGGAAAAACAGCTCTTCATCTTGCAGTTTTTTACTAAAGGTATTTCACGGAATGTTGTAGTCATCTGTCTGAATTCATGTATCTTTGAGTGCAAAACACTCCAGTTCCTCTTCAGTCTGGCATTCAACACTGCCCATCCTGCTGCCTGCTCTTCTCCTTAAATGACGTTTTTCTTCCCAATTCAATATCCATCCCACAATGACAACTCTCAGACAACAGAGAGCATTCTCACAAAATTCCGGGCTGGGTTGCTCTCTTAAAGTGTTTTCTGAGGAAAAATTAACTGCCAGGAATGGCAGGAATTCTCTGGCTGTGCCACTGGTCATTGTAGGGAAATTTAATTTCCTGCCTTGCTGGTTAATGCCACAGCCCTAGCCACAACAAAAGCTACTGTCCTTTAAAAAGAAAGTAAAAAAACAGTAATCCATGAGAGAGTTCATATGTCTGTGTTGGCAGAAGAAACAGACCTGCATATCATGATAAATTAGAATCTTTACGGTTGTCTTGTACCCTATAAACCAGGACTTGAAACAAAACTGCACACACGCAAAGAGCAAGCTGTGAGAGAGCCAGCATGATGCTAAACATTTTTCTGGTGAAAAGTCAGATTTTATAGAAGCTGTGGGAACACAACAGAAGAGCCTTGAGGAGAGTTCTAAACATGCTGAAGTGATTGCAGCTGAGGTGTAGCAAAACACATACATAAAATACCAATTGCTGCTTAGATCTGTGTGTTGGATAAGTTCAATGTCTGTGTTTCAATAACACAGGCCTGAGATAGACTTACAGACACTCTATTGAGCACTCCTGAGGTTCCTTTCCTGCTGTGGGAAAGATCGAAGCAGGGAGGTCATCTACACCTGTGAGAACCCCTGAAATACAGGTGAAAACAGCAGGTTCAGAGATCCTCTAGCACAGACCAAGCAAGAACTAAGCTCTCTGGTGTCCTTGCTCATGTGGCTCTGCCCAGGTGCTGCTTTGGGGATCCCTTTGACAAGGTAATGAAAATAAATTTACTCTTTTCAATTGATTCAGTGTTCTGTGGTCATCTCTGGGTCCTATACATGCCAGCTCACATGGAGACCCAAAGAGGCCCTAAGCAGCCATTATCTTATTGTTCTGCTCATTTTTATTCATGAACTTGCTTCTGCAATGAAACACATCCAGCTACATCCCTCACTGACATTGCAGGTAGAAGACATGTTTTACCTCTCTTGTTTCTGAAAGGCAGACCACCACTTACAGCTTGCACAGGTAATTAATTCTCACGCTGAAGGGATGTAAATAGGCAGGCAATAGGACTAGCCACACCATGGCTTTCTATTACTAATTACCTCTGTTGAACATGAATAAGCTGCTTCCCAGATAACTACTCACAGGAGCCCGACTGGTGTTCTGCATCACTTCCATCCATTTTTGGATCACTGCTGCTGACTCACCACAGAAATGCTGCCTCCTTGCAGTGAAAGGTCACAGACTCACTTCAACTGGATGGTCTCTGTTTCATCTTCACATTTAGAGGCAGCACAACTCCAAATTCCCAGAAGGGTGCTCAGGGTTTTGGCCCAGCTGAGCCCTGAAAGGCTCTGTATGTCCCATTGCTGTTACCCATGTCTTGATCCTCACTCCCCCTCCACATACATGAAACTTCTCCAACCTGCAGGCACAGTATGAACCATTCACCACCACCCTTGGAGCACATTGATCCAGGCAGTTATCAACCCATGTAGTAATCTGCCCATTGAGACCGTGATGTCCCAAGTAGCACATGAGGGTGGTGTGGCCAACGTCAAGGTAGGTGACATCCATCACTCAACTCTCATACACAAACCTAGTCACTTCAGCATAGAAGATAGTCAGTCAAACATCATTTATCTCAGGTACATCTATGCGTGCTCCAAATCACCTTTCTCTCTATGCTCCCAGAAGCAACATTTGCTAGAAATTTTCTGCCTTTTGAAGACATGTGGAACACTTGTCTTAAGTTATCAGGAATCTTTGACACCTAGAAACTTTGAAAGCTGATAGTGTGTGATATCACTATGATATCAGCTAGCACACGTGAGTGCTTCCCTCCTGATCCCACGCCCTTGTACGGGTTGTGATTTCTCAACAGATCTGTGACTCAACCTTCTTTCACTGCTGGTAGTCTGACAACACAGAGGCTTGGAAGACTTTGGTGGTGAAAAGTGAGGCAAAGAAAGCACAGAGTACACCTTAGCTGCACCTGTGGTCACTAAGTCATCCACCCCATTTATTGATGGGACACATTTTCCTTGTTTATTCATTTACTACCAGTGTAGCAGTAAAAGCTGTTGCTTCCCTTGATACTCCCTACAGATGTTAATACCAGGAGATCTTTGGCTTTTCTAATGCCACTCCTACAGGGTCCAGAATGTTCCAAAATTCCTCTTTCAAATGCCATTCCTCTTTCTGTCTCTTGTATACTGATTATTTTTGCACTGGAGCTCCATCATGGGTTATGTGTGTAGATAAGCTGGACTCCCAAGACATTTACTTGCTTTCATGAGCAGAAGGATGAGCTGTTACTGTGCTAAGAGGTGGCTGACCTTAAAGACCTGACATACTGAATCTTTCAAGCCCAAGCAAATAACTATCTGCTATTTCTGTCAGGGCTTCACCTTCCAAAATTTAATTACCTGAATGTAGAGATTTCCAGGTTTTAGGAGGGTAATGACTCCTGACCAACCTTACATATTGAGCTATGTGAAAAATCTCAGCCTTGCTTGCAAAGTCTCATGCAACACACTCATAGCATTGCTACAAGAGTCAGAGACTGTTACCTGTGCCCACACAGTGGTGACACCTCGGCTGCAGAAAGATGTCCCCAGTGTTTCCTGCTTCCAATGCATTGAGCTCATCACATAGCAGGGCAGATGACAGAAACAAGGGCGTGGATCTGAGACCTGTGATTATTAGCTGAGAGTGCAGGTGCAAAGCAGCACTTTTCTCAGGCTTGAAACCAAGGAGAAAAGAAGGCAGGAGCTGAGGATGAGGAGGTCATATCTGTGGTGCAGCTGAAGCAGCAAGTACAGTAATTGGCAGAGAATTTGACTGAAAACCAAATCTCAGTTTTTTTCCTGTTGCCACTATAGCTACAAAACCCAGAGGGCAAGTGGGAATTGCACTTTCTATGAACACATGCACAATGGAAAATGTCCAAAATCCTGAGCTGCTGCAAGTGAAACAGGCTGGGCCCAATAAAGTTCCCTTTTGGTTTGTTTTTCACCCAAACCAATATAAAAAAGAAGAGATATTTCAGAAAAAAACCTATTACATTGATAGATCACTATGGTTGCACAACTGAGGCTGCAAACAGCTGGAGAGGCCTGAGCAGCCTTAACCCCCTCTCATTGCTCTTCCCTTTATTAATAAGCCTTATTGCTTGACTCTGATAGTGGGAATTAGTTGTTTTTCTTTTTTCCTACCAGACTCTTTAACATGCTCTTAATGAGCATGCATCTAACTCCTGGTTCTGCAAAAACACTTGAAGTACTGTCTATATTTGGGAGAACAAAGACATTACAGGCAGCCTTTACAACACACAAGAAAGTTACTCCTGTGAGAACAGTTGCTTGGGATATTCCATTCCTCTCTTTCTAAGCAATCAGCTTTTTCTTTAAGACCCTTATCAGGGAATAAACAACACTGTAGAACAGAAAGGAGAGGAAGAAAACTGGAAGAGCCAAGAGCATAGAAGGGACTGAGACTGGATTCTGGAATACTGAACCAAATAGCTAAGCAGAACAGCTAGGAGGAGGTTCAGACGTCACAGGACAGAGGTTAAATATAAACTGTTTCTGAATTTTAGAGACCCCCAAACGATGAAGACTATCACATTTTCAGGCCATCAGATAAGTGGGGCAGATGTTACTGGGTTTGATCTCATCTCAGGTTCTTTTTTGCTTTCAGACACGAGCTTGAAAGTCCTAGAAAAGATTATAGTCTTGTTGGCTACTTGTTTCTTCCAAGCCACTGCGATTCTCAGTGCAGAACATCAAAATAACGAGTTTGCAAAATAGCTTTATAATTTCTTGGAGGCTAAGGCATCCAAGGAAATAATCTATTGAAGAAATAGAACTGTTGCATGTGTTTTATAGGGAAAATGCTTCCACTAGACAAACACATTTACTGTTTTAAAAATCCAATGTCCCCTATTATTGGTACCCAATTAACAGCAATAAAACAGCAAAGAAACCATCACTAGGAAGATACCTTCTCCTGGGCAATGCAGTTACATAAATAAATAGGTTAGCTACTGAATTGTGCTTTGGGTAAAGGCAAGTCCAGACTATGGATTCTGGAAGAACACAAAGCATCTGCTTCTGCTAGAAGCACTAACAAAGTGGAAGACATGGTCTGCAACCCACCTCCCAAAGTTTAGGTCTTACTGTGGCCCAACCTCCAAAGACTACCTGGAGGCAGCATGGCTGTGGGGACATGATTAAGCCTGATGTCCATTAGCACATGGAGAGTCTGTGCTATCAGCTAGAATTGAATGAATCAGACTTGAAATAATCACAGAAGTTATCCGAACAAGCACTTCCACCCCAAAGCAGTCTAGCGCTTCCCCAAAAGTAACAGCTTCTCTTCTGGCAGGATGCTTCACTGCTTCTTTATCACTCAGCTACCTCCTTTCTGTCCTTGGTATGCCACAGATTGCTGGAAGCAAAGAGAAGCTCCCTGCTCCCCCACATTTGATCATCCCTAATTACCTTCCCCAACCCATTAAACAAAATCCTCTCTTTAGAAACCCGGCGGGGGGGGGGGGGGGNGTGGTATCAGAATTGCTTCTCTATTTCTGTCAAGCACGCACAGACGCACAAAATGTTCTTACATCATTAAGATGCAAAACACATTGTTCTTGAGCAAGTGTTTTCAAAAGCAATGTTTCCAAAGCCAGCATTTCCTGAAGCCAGTGCTTCCTGTGGGCTCCCTTGGAAAAAAAAAGGTTTAGAGAACTGATTTCTGCAAAGCCTGATGTTCCAGTCAGTCAGTCAGTCGTGCAAAACTATTGCTATAGGCTTAGAAGCCTTCATTGTGCCATTCTCTCGCTGCAGTCTCTGCACTAGTTGCCTCTCTCAAACCACAGCATCCCTCCCTCTTCCCCTCCTTGCATAGTACCACAGCTGTAACTAAGCCCAAGAGTTTTGGAACTATCACAAGTCTTAGGTTCTAGAACCAGCATCATCAGTCACATCCCCTGAATATACTAGCACTGTATTTCTGCTAAATAAGGTGTTTAATGGTCAATTAGTTTACTGCATAGGCAGTAAAGTACATAAATATGTGTGCAAAGAGTGTTAGGGGAAATAGGCGCAAGGTGGCTAAAGAGCAAAAGAGGAAGAAGAGAGAAGGACTGGAATTAAGAGAAACCTGGGTCTGTCTTTTGTACAGGCTTCCATGTGCACCCAGCTGCCAAATTCCTCGCTTCCTTGGATCCTAGCTAGTAAGGAGGGAAGCACACCCCAGCAAGGGGTTGCAAATACAAACACACGGAGGACTGTGTGGAGTCCTCACCGCCAGCAGTGAGGCTCATAAACAGCACAGGGAGGAAGGAACAGTATCTGTTCCTGTAAAATAGCATCAAGCATAAGCACTGAACAGGGTGAGGCAGCTGGGGCGGGGAAACAGACCAGACAGGAACGGGGAGATTCCTGCCAGGAATGAGATTCCTGGTTCATTCAGGACTCTTGTCTGTTATTGTTTCCTTCTTTCCCAATCTGTGTTTGGAGCAGAAAGAAAGGGGAAATGGTGTGTAATTCGGAGCACAGTGCTTGACCTGGACTTACCAAATCCGCCTTTGATAAGCCTCCTGAACTTTCTAAGTCTTCACTTCCTCCCCACTTCCCTCAGCCATGGATGGTATTTACAAGTAGCTCAGTGCTACTGTCAGGTGTCACACAGCAGGGTAAGACACCTTCTCCTCCAACTATATGGTGCTTGTAAGACTTCACTAATCTTGAAGGTGCATCTAATATTTCCCTCATTTCTTTGCCACCCCTTTCAGGCCAATATTTTTTTTTTTTTTTGCTCATCCTCAGTAATATTATTCATTACTTCTCTAGCTGTTTACTTTACTTCTCTTTTTTATTAAGGAGGAAATCCTAATGCTCTCTTGGGATATCAAAATCACTCATTTGCAGCATGTTAACAGTAACTGAATGGCAAAGTTTAGCCCTTGGCCCTAAAATCTGTCACAAATGGAAAGCAAAGATTTAGAACACCATGGTGGCAAATAGTTAATGTATAAAATGATGAGGAGGTGTATGTGGTATATAAAATGATACTGAATTAGGTTTCTGGAAGCAAATCCAAGAAAGGCCTTTTTCAATCATTGCGCAAGATTTTTTGCTTTCCTCATCCAACACAAGCCAGTGATTGGGAAAGGCTCATATCAGGAGAGACACCTAAAGCCAGACAACCATTAAGCATGACACTGGGCGTGCCTTCATTAGAGTGCTGAGGTGTGTGAGCGCCCCATTTAGAGAAAGATAAAAGATAGCAGTTTATTTGTAAAACAGCGGAGCCCTCACCGCAGTCCTTGTGGAAAGCTTCCAGCAGGGATGGTGAGGTGAGCGCTCAGGCTCCACAAGCAACTCCCTCCATCCCCCTCTCACCACCACACCGTGGTGTAAAGCCAGCCTTCTTGTAGTCACTACAAGACTTTCTCCTAATGATCACATCAAGATCCAGAATTAGGACACTGAAGGCAGACAGTAAGCTCCCAGTCAGGACAGGTGCCGCAGACAAGACAACCTTTGAGATTTGGGCTCTCTTGGTAAAAGCATACGTTCAGATTTGTCATTCATTCTTTAGGATGTTACATGCCAACAGTTCTACAAAATATTCACATAGGTGAGGAGTGCTGCTTTAAAGAGAACAGCTTGAGAAAATAGAAAGTAAACTGACTTGGATTTTAAGCAGTATGAGGTTGGAGAGCAGGCATCAGTAAAGAGCAGGGATCAGCTAAACCAACCCTGCAGAAATGTAAACATTAAGAAAAGACAGCCTTCCCTGCCGACATATTTTTGTTGTAATACTTGCACAGCAACAAATTGCACTTTAAAAATTACTCCACACACACTTGAAGTTGACAAAACTGCCTTCCACTAGTGATTAATACATTGCATAGTCAACTCCACCACTGGTTAAGCTTTAGAAGGAAGCTACTACATGTGTTTGTTGTGTTTGATATGAACTAGAGGCTAAGTCAGTCCATGGGACCAACAACATTTGCATGAGCATTCCCAACTCTCTCTTCCAGTTTAGGAGAGACAAAAGCAGTGTTAGGTCCCATGATTACAAAACTTAAACATAAGCCTGATCCATACAAGCTGTTCAATGGACACTAAGACGGCCATAAAACTAGCTTAAAAAGTAATGTTGCAACTACCTGTTTGTTTTCAATATTGAGGCAATTAGGGTAAACAATTAAACCTTACCTTCATTCCTTTAGTGATTCCATTTTTCTTAGATATTCCACTTTTTAAGAGGTTATTCTGTTTCTGATGATGATGATGATGTAGATGTCCATTGCAGACAGCACTGGGATTAGCCATCTGTTTAAATTAGTCAGATTCTCAGTTCTTAAGGCTGTCTCAGGTCTCTCTACTGTAAAAAAGACAGTGGGATGAGAAGATAAAGTTCTTGGTTAAGGCCTGAAAGGTATCCAACTGGTCTGTCAGGATTTTCCAGGATGAGAGGAGGAACTATCTTTTGCAATATCTTCGAAACGTAAAACTTTCTTCCATACAGCTTCAACCCCGGCAAGCTAGAATGCAAAATACATAGCAGGAGGTGTACTCTTAAAATCTCTGAAAAATACTGCTCATTGCTGGCTCTTGCATGAACACGGCTTCTGTGAGTCAACAAGACTGCTGCAGCTATCAAGAAGTGGGTGGATTCCGAGGCGGAGACACTTAAAGATATATTACCTCTTAAATACCTCCCAGGGAGAAACCTTTTTTCTTTTCTCCGAATTACACTCAGTGTAGAGCGACGTCACTCCGTATAAACTGCCAAAATGTTCTGAAAATTCTGACAGAGTAATCTGTACAATTACACGGTTCATCTTGCTAAGAGCATGTTAGCTGAAAACAAGTAGTATTGCCCTGAGTAAAGCAGAAACACTTTTCAACATTTCTTTTAATCTCTTCATACATAAGTAGCACGACAGACACAATATTAACCCTGCAAAGAAATTGAAAGCATTTTAGGACTAAAATGAAAATTTACCTAGAGCTAGATCCTACAGACATGTGCACAAGTATTCCCTAAAGTGAACTGTCCCTTTAAACGCAGTTTGGCCAGCAGCGGCAGAAATGAAATGCCATTACAACGAATGAGAAACGGGGTTTTGTAAAGTTGATTAATTCAGTTTTAAAACAAGTCAGGCTTTAATCACATGTCAAACTACTAAGGAGGACTAACATACATCCTTTCTTTTAAGAAAAGAGATTTTTAATTGTGAAAATGCATGTATAGTCTTTGATTAATCAAATTCTTGTGCTTCAGATTTTAGTGACAAAAAGCAAAAATAGAAGCATCTCTGGTAGCATTTAATAGAATCCCCTTATACCAAAATAATTAAAATTAGTGTGGAGACAAATTAAAGGAAAGCGGTGTTATTATATCAGTTTTGAAAAACAGTTAGGATTAGGATGAAAGGCTGGAAGAGTAAAAATACTTGAAGTTCTTTAACTAGAAAAAATTGCTATGCCATCCTGGCAATGAAATGTAAGTTATATACAGAAAGAGCAGCCTAGAACTTGAGTATGTGGAATGCAGGGGATGAAATGTTATGGGAACCACTGTGAAAATACACAGCGGAACACACTGTGTTGGTTTTGAAAACTTATCTTAGACATATATTAAATTGCTAAAATATATTTTCTTCTTTGATGTGATTTGCAATGTGAGATGCAAATGTGCTGGAAAACTTTTGGGTCCTGCTTAAGAGAGATCTAAACTTAAATTAATAAGAATGTAGTATTTGGGGTGAAGAAAATAACCCCTTAACTGACTAAAATGACACAGAAGCAGCAAAAAACCAAAATGATTTGCTTCACAGTTATACAAGATTTACCATCAGAAATCAGATTTTTAAAGCTTTATCTTTTTATTGCTTTTTATAGGCAAGAATAACTCATTTCTGTACAAATCAGTCTTGTTTAGGTTTCATTAAGGCATCATTAAATATAACTCAATGACAAATGAATTATGAACAGAATAATGTCAATAATAGTGGTAAGATAAATTGTTGGTTTTAAGTGGCTAGGAGCTCACATTTGCAAAGAAAAGAGGAGACTGAGATGAGGATAAGCCTGCAGGAAGAATGGTTGGTAATACCTCCTGCTTCCCTACCACCTCTGGGCTGCTGATAAATGGAACAAGGTAATTCAAGGCTTTCTCTCTGCACCTGGCAACCCCCTCCCACCAAGAAGCTTTCTTCATTTGGGAATTATGTCCTCGATTGTCGCAGCAAATCAAACACCTGTAAAACATACCATCTGCTCAGTCAGTTACTGCTCATCTTCCCTCTTTTGGGATAAAGACAAGAACACTTACCAGAGTAGTGATGTTCCCCTTACCAGCTTCCCGTGTCCCAGCTAGCACCTCTGCCAGGTGCTCTTCCCAACAGGCTCAGCACCTTCCAGGGCACAAAGCAACAAAATTAACATCTCATATGTGTCTTTTTTTTTTCTTTTTCCCAATTAGGTGCACGAGGGAGGTGGAATGTCCAATCAGATAACAGTTCAGATAATGCAAATTCAGTTGTTAGTTCCAGGCTCTAGGTCTACACTTGTTTTCTGTTTCAAGACCCATGAAATACCAGTGTCCTTACATGAATATAATAGTGAATGAAATATGTTATTTAATGTTATTTATGTAATTTTAGATTTCAATGTCTATAATATTTAAGACAACAAACAAATAGAACTTTAAAAAAAAATCACATTTAAATATGAGTTTAAATGAGCAATTTAAAAAGTCAGAGAAGAGCTGTCCATTGGCTATCTGTTAACCGTGATCTAAAAGCCAATGCTCATAAAACAAATACCAGTGGCTGACTAAAATTCCTGCCCTGATCCTATTCAGAGGAAAAGATTTATAGAAGGGACTAGTCTGGCTAAATACACAAAAATGATCTGTAAACAGAATGTGATATTTCTCCTGCAGTAAAAAAACCAAAAAACCCCAACAACAAAAAAAACCACCAAAAAAACCAAACCAATCAAAGAAACAAAAAAAACCCAACCCAAAGCCAAAAAATCAACCGAACGAAAAACCCAAACCCATCCAACAAAAAAACCAAAAAAAGAATTTTGTCCTTCAGAACTCCATCTTACTCAAAGCCATCCCATCTATTACTCAGCCTTCTGTATACATATCTATCATGCTACCAGTTATCTGCACCTAAATCTATTACTCAAAGGTATAAGGATCTGTGCTGCCTGGACACTGGAGGAAGGACTCAATAATCGACTACTCTGCAACACCAAAACCACCACTAGCAATACCCTATTTTTATCATTCTGGGAAGTGGGAGGAAAAAATTTGCTATGTTGCCTGTACAAGAACTGCATGTATTTAACTGCAGGAGACACCAATCCTACTAAGATTACATGTGCCCTTCTCTTTTGTGGCTTGGGTACTGGTCACACTTTGTACATTGGCAAGAAGATGGTGAATTCCTAAGATTACAAGCAGACCACACACCACGTTCTACAAAAATGCCAGTAAAGTTTGCAAGACATGACTACAATTACTATACATCTGTAGGAAAACCATCAATGAATTCCCAGGTTCTAGGTTTTTACTCCTTGCTTTGCCATCATCCTGTTAACGCCACTGGATTTTTGCTATCCTGATCGAAATCAAGATAAAAGTGTTTTAAGTCTTTTTTAAATGCTCTGAGACAAATTACTGAGGAGTGTGGTGCAAAAGTGAAGTAAAATATACGCAGCTAATTAACCAAGGTTTAACAACAGAGCAGAGAGAACAGGAAAGGGTAGGGCTCTGTCTAAGTAGTCTCTCAGTGTTCGAAGAAAATCACTTTTCTGGTATGCACTCCCATTGCTACATAGGACAGGTTAAAAGGCTGAACTCTGCCGATGCACCCAAGAAATGGGGACAAAAACATCTAACCTCCCATTAGACTTTGGGCCCAGTCAGACATGCAGTGTCATCGGAGTGGTCACAGTGTCCCCATTTATAATAGCAGTACTGGATTACCTACTAATAACAAACTGTAAATGTTGCAAGAAAGCATGAGAGCTCGTCCCAGAAAGCTGTCATGTCATAAGCCAGAAGGATTTCGTAGGATTTTTGCTCATTCCAGAGTACAGTTACTTACAGCACAGTTGTGAAATGGTCTTGCAATCTAATTGCAAGACCTTGATAATTTCAATTCATGACAGATTCGCATTTACATACCACATGAAACAATAAGGATCTAAACAAAGACACCTGGTAGTTTCATGCTTGTTTTGAGTAGACAAACACTGATGTCAAACAGGAGCTGAAAAAACTGGGAACTCAAGCCTATTCCTCTGTTAAAATCCAAGATTCCAATAGTGTTTAAATTGGCAGCAGAGCATGCTGGTAGTGGAGCAAAAAAAATCCTTTTTGCTCTCTCAATAATTTCTCTTACAACAGAATTCCATCTCATAAATTCTGTGTACCACTGATGACTTATATTTATATTTGATGTATGTGGACACGTGGATGTTGGAGGCAATTCCTGCCTCGGATATGTAGATGACTCCACGAACAGATAGGTGTCAGGGTGTTCTTTGGACCCTGACATCTGGCCCGGCTGTGTTCCTTATTTCAGTGTCCCATGTCCCAAAAAGATGAGATGAGGCTTCTTTCTGCTGTTTCAAAGCTTGTTTATTTTTCTTTCTTATCAAAGTTTCAGAGGCACAGACTGTGCTGTGACCTCCAGGAACACGAGGGCAGAATGGCAACGGCTACCCAAAGCAGGTAGCTTTTATATCTATTATCAACCAGTTAGAAAACTTTACGTATCTTATTTTGTTCCCAAAACCAGTGAATATCAACCTTATTGACATGTCTCCTCTACACTAAATTCTATCTACCAATTAACAAACCACAGGAACTCATGTCAGAGAGAAAAAGGAAGAGAAGGAGAAGAAAGAAGAAGATGAAGAAGAAGGAGCCAACACCCTAGAATCTCCATGTTGGCTCTATATAATATATATAGCAAAACCCAAAAACTACAACTCCACACTCTGTGGTACACTAAATAACCATCTCCTCATTTCTTTCGTGCTCTCAGCTCACCCAGAGGAGCAGGAAAAGTTCACAGGCTTTTCCTGGACTCCAACAATAGGGAGACACCATAACAACAAAGCAACAGCAAGTACGAGCCATCAGCTGGTCAGTCATCCCCATTGGTGTCTTTTGAGTCTTCCACATTTCACCAGCAATGGCTTAAATTTTCCAAGTGTTCACATGGAGGAACCCCATATCTACGTCTGTTTCTTTACACCCTACCTAGCAATGCATATGTGGGAATGCCACTACACCTGGGCATAAAACTGCACACCAATGCAGAAAGATCCCCTCACAACTCCCTTTGCACAACTTGAAGGATGTACAGAATGGTTTGATATTGGTCAGGGAATAATCCAGAGCAACTGAGAACCATGGCACAGGTGGACACACGCAACCAGTGTTGCAACAGGGCAGGGCATGGTACAACAGGCAGGGCTCCTCCATGTCTGGCAGGTCCACACAGCCCCTGCAGAGCCCTGGGGCTGGCACAGCTGCTTCTTGACACCTCTGCACCTCTTTGTTCTTCACGGTGCACAGTGAGATGACAGGAAGATGGTTGAAGCACATAAAGATGCTGTCAGCCTGGTTTCTTAGGCAATATTACAGGAACCAGTTTTCTGACTGCATCCAGATGTCAATAAGCTTTGAGTACTCATGGCGCTGGGAAATTGTTGAGATTTTGTCTAATACATATATCTGATTGATATATGATACACAAATCCAGTTAGGAACCTGTACTTAACCTGATGACAATTGCAGCACCTGTGACTTTTATCTCCTTGCAAGGATTAAGACTTGATAAATTGCACAATTGATACAGTTCTGTCCTTAGCTTATGGTACAAAAATAAAATAAATCTGAGTAGAATGTCATGATCAGACAAAACCAACATTAATGCATAAAAGTCACATCAAGACAAAACAATAACAATTCAGCAACTAAGAGTCTGCTGCAGAAATCCAGCAGCAAGCACAAGTGAGCCCAGTGTACCTTCTGCTCTACCTTCTTCCAATTACAAGCCTAATGCCATTACTACACTCTTATCAGGAAATTTCTCATAAAGTTGAATCTGTAATTCTTATTCCTTAAATAAAAAGCACTTAACTCAGATAGCTAGACCCAGTGAAGCCAATAGAACTACTCAGCCGAGCCACAGGCTAAAAAAACCCCACTTTACAAGCACCAGGTAGAGGCAAAATCTCTTTCCTGGGACATTTCTCTACTGACCTCTTTCAGCAAGGATGTGATCCATACCCATGTAACATCTAGGGCTGTGCAAGGCAGATTTCAGTTGACTTTTCCAAGACCTCTGCCAGTCAGGCTGATTTGTTTGCTGAGCTTCATAATTTGCCCAAGAGCTGGTGTGGAATTGTCACTGTTTCCACTGGACATGATGAATGGAGCAGGGGCAGCTCTGTGCCATCCCTGCCTTCTCTGTGTCATCACCACTTTGCTTCAGACAGGTCATTCTCCACTCCAAACATCTGGAACATTAAGACAACTGATACTTAACCAGGTAGACAAATCTCATTACTATTACACTAATAAAACTCACAAAACAGACATAGCTTTAACCTATGTTTAATGATGAAATGTCAGTCTCTGAACAGGAAATTATGAAACGATTTCGCACAAAAGTTAAAAGCTATTGCTTATTGTTCATGTAATGCAATTTTTCAGTGCTTCCAGAAGAATGAGATTTATGCAGGCCCAGATGAGAACTAGTAATGCTACTCAGTTGGGAAAAAAAAAGTGGGATTGCAAAATACCCCGTTTTTTAATCTAACAAGTGGCTCTGTTTTGCAATTCTTACTCACTCAGTGAAGCACTTCATTGAATTAGATCCAGTGAGGTCAATAGCCCTACTCATGCAAGTAGTAGTTATGCTTCAAAACCTTTTTATTAGCATTGCTAAACTCAGTGACATGATACAGTAGATTATTTGCCTTCCCATTACCAGTGAACAAATAATTTCAAGACATGCCGCAGAATTAGATATTTGTGTGACTCCATACATGTAGACTCTGTAGACTTATTTCCTCTTGTCACTACCTACAGTTTTGTTATTCCTCATTTCAGTTTTGTTCATCCTATCTCTTAGGGAAGTACAGGTTGAGACAGAAAAAAACCCAAACAAAACTCCAAAACCTGTGTTTGCCAGTTATGGTAAAGAAGAGGTAGCTGGGTTGCCTTATAAAAACTTAATATTTTTCATTCAGTTGCCTCATGATACTTTGCTATGGTTGACATTAGTTATTTTTACCCTACACTGTCAAACAGATGGAAGAAACCAAAATATTGTTCACTTTACCTACTTACTGTAAACTTTCAAAAGCTTTGTCAGATCAATTTTTTTTTCTTTTTTCACTTGTGTAGAATTTCTTTTGAGTATTGAGAATTTTGCTCTCCCTATGGCTTGGCACAAGTAGTTGCAATTCTGTTTTAGGCAGACTTAACTGCAATTCTTTCTCAATTTCATGCCTCACTGTAGTCAATGGAGCTCTGAAGAGGCACCAAGTGTCAGATGGGAGACTGAAAGGGGGAGTGAGAATTGAGAAATTCAATCTAGAAATTGTTGCCAAATGAAGGAAGGGCAACATTACAAAATTATCCCAAGAGTTTTTTTGAATCCATGAAATCTGAGACAGGTGTTTTCTGAAGTTAGTTCAAGACTTATGTTTATATTTATCATTTTGACAGCAAAATAAAATGTTATTCCTTACTTGATGTTATTTGTATTAAAGGTTCAGTGCAGAAGTCTGAAACATCCAGCGTTTGTTAGAGAAGCTTTAGCAACACACTCTGGTATTCCAGAAACAGTGCCATGTTTCAGGAGCTACAACTCCAAGAGTTCAGTTCAAAGCTGGTTCATATACAGGAAAATAAAATGAATTGAAAGTTTCCCAGAGTAGCAGGTCCTATTCAACACAGTTTCAGTCACAAAAAATTTTCATTAAACCCACTCAGGTTAAGAATTGGAGTCTTTTAACTCTCCTGCCAAGAAACCAGAAAACTAAAATTTCTTTCCTGTGATATTTGTTTGTTTTTATATTCCATGTAATCTCTAATATGCACAGTAAGCTTGTCAGACCTTGTGGGACCCTGTGGGCCCCACGGAGCTGGTTCTTGCCTGGGAAGCCCCTTCTTCTCAATCTCTCATGTCAGGAAAAACAACGAAGAAACTTCTCTGCTGCTTCAGGTTTGTTTATTATATCTTATCAAAGGTTCAGGAACAGCCTCTCTGCTGCTTCCAGGTGCACAATGGCAGCAGAGGCTGCTTACAGAGAGTTTATATAGTTCTTATCATCAAATGGGAAAGTTCTACGTATTTTATTTTGTCTTTAAACCCAATATCTATCACTTTTATTAGTATGTCTCTTCTATAATAGATTCTTTCTACCAATCACTAAATCACAGGAACTTAGGTCAAAGAGGAAAGGAAGAAGAAGGAGGAGAAGAAGAATAAGAAGAAGGAGGAGAAGCTAACACCCTGAATTCTCCATGTTGTCCCCAAATTTATAGAGCAAAACCTAAAACTACAAACCCATTTTCTGTGGTGCACTAAACAACTATCTCTTAATTTCTTTTGTGCTTTCTGCTCACCCAGAAGTGGGGGCAGTTTTTCCCACGGGCTTAGTTCATAGGCTAAGCCTTCTTGTGGGGCTTTGGGGATGAATCTTGTCCCTAAAAGATCAGGGAAAGCTTTTTGACTTTCCTGGGTTCCAACAAGACCTCAGTAAAGAACTGAATCAAATGTTACTATTTTCCTGTCTCTGCAGTTCTCTTTTGAAACAAATCCCATTTCAAACAAAGCAGCATATTTCATATCATTGGATAAGAGTTGGGCAAGTTGGACCTTAGAGTACTTTTAGACAGATGTCATTCCACTCTCCAGCTGTTTATTCCTTAGCTGGGGAGGCAACTATTGCAGCTACATTTAGCAACCTATTGCTTGCAGTGGATTTCAAAGCAACCTTTCCTACACAAGATTAGCCCATGATAAAGGTCCTGTGTTGGTTTTTCAGCGCTGCTGAAATTTGAAGGCATTAAGTGATTAGCTACAACTTGCTCTGAGAGTTGTGCATATTCTTCAGCACCCTCACTGTAGTTGATAGACATCTGAAACAGTCTCTTACCTGGAGTAGCTCCTTTCCTCACCTGTTATGCACTATGCTGGCAAACAGAAGCTGATGTCATAGAGTTACTGCATCATTACAATTTCTTTGCATAAGGTTTCCTTCTCTTCCTTTTATCTGCTAAAAATGGAACAGAGGTGACTCATGGCTCATGACTGAGATAGGCAAAAACTAAATACTCAGCAGTAAGGGCTCTGCTAAGGTTTCCACTGCCTGAGCTGGTTTCCCTGCTTGTGTTCATCCATGGGATAAACCTATTTCTGGTACCACCTCAGCCCCCTGGACCATGCCACAGCCCTGGGGGCCTGGCTGGATCCCCCACCCCATGGCACTGTGGCTCTCCACAGTGCCATGTCTTCACTGTGGCAACAGCAGTGCAGCTGGAAGACCTTCACCTGGTTGGTGGTCCAGAGCTTCAGCTCATTCCCTCTGCCATGGGGCCTGCTGTTGTACTCCTGCCACTCTGTGCAGTACAGATGAGCATCACCCCCAGCAGGGTGGAGGGAGGGAGTGGAGCAGGGTTTGAAAACCATCATGAGAAATTCTTGAGATCAAAGTTTACTCTTGTACTTCTGAGAAAGGAATCCCAGGGAAAAGCCCTTACTCCTCTCCTCCTTCCCACAGCAACTCCCATGCTTCAAACTCCAACCTTTACCAGTCCTAGTAGCCAATTACCTCCTAAGATTTCTGATTTCTGATTTTCTGATGGAGACAGCTGAGCCATGGCCCTTTGACTGCTCTAGCTGCCCTGGATGAGTGGCTCTTTTATCTAACGTGTAAGGCAGTGGTGGAGCAGATCTGGCAGAGGCATTTGTTCATGGCAGCTGGTTTCTACAGCCCTGGGAGCCACCTGACATCAACAGGATGAGTGAGTACAGGATGTGCCACTCCTTGTCATGGAAGAATTTCAGAATTATGATACTGTTTTTAGCCTTTTAAAACAGTGTGAAAGTTACCTCTTTATCACTAGATTTCTGAGGCCAGGAGACACTGCAAATAATTAGATTCAAGATTAGAATAATTAAATTCAAGGTTAGTACAGTTTTACTCAGACAGTGTAAGCACTCTCCTAGACCAAAGCCTGGTGTTTTATCAGTGATATGAGTTTCACTAAAGGATCTCAGAAAAATTCTCTGATGTAACTAGAGTTGCTCAACAGTGGATGTGTAATACCTTTGCAACATGTTCAGAATTACCCAGGACCAGATTTTGATGTTTAAGACAAAGGAAAAAACACACACACACTCATCATTAGTTCTGCATAAAAACAAAATCTAGAGAGGAAATCGAAAAATCCTGTGATCACTCTGCAGTGAGTCATGGCCTTCTCCTTAAGAAGACACATGTGGCTCTACAGGGCTTTGCTGACTTCTCACATTCTGTTCAGATTAAGATTTATACCTGGGTCTGTCTAGGCCTAGTTTATATTTGCTTATATTCTTACTAGCTTAATTCACTATCTTACTGAAACTTGACAAGAAACTTAAATATCCACCCTGACACCAAGCACAAGAAGTTTCAGACCAAACCCACCTTCCACATGATGCATAGGGAAATACTTTTATTAACTTTAGGAAGCAGTGTAATTAAAGATAAATCCCAGATTTCATATAGTATAGAACAGCAAGAAAATCATCCACACATCTTTCCCACATAAGCTTAATTAGAAGTATAAGTGGACTTCACAAAAATTCAAACCACTGTTCACTATCATGACCTTTTGATAACACAGAACACCTTTAACTTAAGTCTTTTTAAAAAACTAGTCACTCCCAGAACACAAAAGCTTTTCCTGGAGACATCATTGCCTTCTTACAGTTCCATATGTACTTTGGACATTTCCAATCAAACCAATACAGCTATTCACAGTGTAAAGTTAAGGCTGAGAATAATTGTTTATAAACCACAGCAAATTCCTGACCCTTCTTACAACATTTTTCAGATCATGATTGTTAAATGCAGTTACAGTTTGGATTCTAAGGAGTTTTCTTTCCAGGGTTGTCATGGCCTTCCTAAGACTTCACAGAGCACCTCTGTTGCTCAGCATCAATAAAATACAAGTTATATTGCAATCTCCTAGGTTTATGAGACAGGTAATTGTTACTGAGTGAGCACCAGTAAAAAGCAAAGACTTTAGGGTTAACAGTGGATGATGTGGCAGCAAAAGTCAGGATACTGCCTTGTTTAGCCTCTATTCAGACCTCACAGCAGATATGATAATATTTGATCTGTATTTTATCAGATACTAGTGTGTCCTAAATCATTCACCATGGCTATGAAGGCTTTCTAGACGGTTCAAAGCTGATTCTCTTAATATGTATCCACTGGACTCACACTTGAGCTAGACACTGGGAGAGGATTCTCTTCCCATACTCAGCATTCCAACAGGCACAGTTTCATCAATAGTCTAACAGCATCTAATGTTTTTTCCTCTAGCCCCAGCTCCTGGAGAAATGGAACTTTGTGAGAATATCTTTTTTCCTTTTTTTTTTTTTT
>VZRF01015768.1:1244579-1311587 GCA_013396875.1 Vireo altiloquus
TTTTTTCTTTCTTTCTTTTTTCTTTCTTTTTTTTTTTATAATGACAGTAGAGGAACACTTCAGTTCAGTACTTTTTTCACTTTCACATGGTCCTCTACAGGCACAAAGACAAAACCATGGTATCTTAATGAAAGCTGAGATGATGAATAGCTGTGGGAACTTGGCTTCAAGATAAATAACCAATATAGTGACACCCATGTTGAACCTGAAGCCTGGGTAATTCTGGCTGTGCAGCATTTTGTAATTTTTATTATCCTCTGAGACCGAGTTTCAGTGTTTCTTCCAATAAAATCAAGTTAATAAAATGCATTTTTAATTTTTCAGCTGACCTTCTACACTTGAATTTTATTTTCAGAGCTTAGTTACAGATAAGAAGCATTCACATTATTATTTCTGCTGCCCAGGGAATGAATAATCATATTTCATAGATTTTTTCCTGTGTTTCAGTATTTCTTTTGGGTCAAACCCAAAAGCAAGTTTTTCCTAAACACTTAAACCCATTCTAGTTGCCTTTTTTTTTTTTCTTTTTTACCTTTTCAATTTAGAAAAGGTAAAAGAGGGCAAAGATCCCATAACGGATAGACCATTTTCATAGTGGGAGACAGAAGTTCAAATTCATTCTCTGCCAGATTCCAAACAAAGATTCTCAGCCCCTTTTTGCACCAGGGACTTAAACCACCAAATTCACTTTCTTTCTTTCACTCTCCCACCCTATAGCCAAATAAAATTTTATTCATGTTCCTTTAGGGAAAATTTTTCAGCGAAACAGATGTAGAAGGGTACAGAAATAAGTACGAGTTTGAGAAATAAGTACGAGTTTGGGAAAAGAAATTCAGGACTTCCTGAATCTTTTTTTACCTCAGAGCTTCCAATTTTTAGCAGTTCAGAGCATGGGCCTGTTTTTTTTTTTTTTTTTTTTTTCTCCTTTTTAAAGGAATAATAATTTAAAATTAAATTTAAATGATTTTAAAATAATTTAAATAATAATTTAAAATCACTTATAAATCCACAGAATGTAGTCTTCAAACCTCCATGTTCTTTAGCTGAAGACTATTTAGATATTTTTTCAGAGTGCACTTCACTGTTATCCATTAATACTGGACTCAAACGAGCCACTGAAATAATACATTGCAAGGTGTAAGCTCTTTGCTGTAGCTCTCCTGGGGCTCATTTTTAGCAGCTGAAGCTTCATAAACAGAAGGATTAATGTCAAACAGAGCCCAGGGAGGCAGGAGAATTAACCAAAATGTGGAAGGGCACTGGGTATAGCTATTCCACCCATTCCAGTCCTTTGTCAACTGCTGAGTTAGACCTCCAAACCCAGAACAAACATTAAGTCGTGCTTTTCCTGGAGTCAAGACATTTGCCTAAGCATCCATTTTGTGTTCATCAGTTTCTTACTATTCCCAAGAACCTTCCTAGCTAGTAAGATGTTAGAGATGTGAAGGATGATTTTCATGATCAGCAAAAACTTGCCATGTAAAACTGGAGGGATAAAGGACCTTAAAACTGCTTGTATGAACGAACTTGTACTGACCTCCAATGGCTGGGAATGTGTATGAAACACAGTCCTGCAATTATTTGTGCTTCCTCAGGAGCTTCAGTGCTCTAATTAAAGTAATGTTGACATGACAAGAAGGAAGCATTTTTGAGGTGGAAACCAAATGATTTATAAGGTAGTCCTGGGATATTTTTTGCTTTGCATCATTTTTCTCTTTTGAAAGCACAATGAAAATGTATTACCTAATGTTTGCAAAAAAAAAAAAAGAAGTTATTTTCAGTGGGAAGTTGGTTTTTCTATCTCTCAGCTGTTTAGAAATTCCACGAGAAGGTTTTCTTTCAACCATCTTATTTCTTTCTAAATTTTCCATCTTATTTCTTCTTTATAAATGATTTTATAAGGCAGGAAACAAAAACACGTGAGCATGAAAAAAGCTACGGTCACAATTTCCATGGCTGCTGGGTTCACAATACCCTGGAGAAGATCCAATTGCTAGAGCTACTAAGTCAGGAGAAACACTTGTAGTTAAGTCATTGTCAGTTTGGTAGAAGCTGCCTTCTGATCTTTGGCCACCTTGTGACCTGGGCCACCAAAAAGGGTAGTGGGCAAGGGAGAAGCTGACTTTATTCTGACAAGATTTTTCCCTTGTGTTTGTCCCTGAGACAAACTCAGAGAATTTCTAGAGCTTTATCCTTTGCCCCTCCTTTTAAGGAATCTTACAGGCAGCAATTTTGAAGAGTGAGACTATGTGCTAGAAAGTATCTGAAGATACTTAGAGTATAAGAATATAGTCAGGAAATTCTGGGTGCAGTGGGAATAAAGAAAATAATTTTTTTTTTTTACATTGATATACAGATATTTTTCCTTTGTACAGTGAAATGAAGAAGTTGAGTGGCACAGGAATAGGGTCAAAATCCTCACCTATTAATTCAGAGAAGATAAACAATTAAATAAGAATTGTGGGAAATGGAGTTTGCCTATTTAAGTGCAGGAAACCAGCAAATCTCAGGCTACCACTCTGAGGTAGAAGGATAACTTGTGCAGAGGTACCAAATACTGGTCCTAAATTAATCACATCTGCTTCAGTGGAGAGCAGGTGAGAGTGGCACAGGAAGCTCACAGCTGGATAAGCACTTTAGAAGTGACTAAATCTGAGCAGGTACATCTGGGAAGGAGAACAGCAGAATGCCAAATGAGTGAATCAAATTGAAATATGCAAGTGAGTAACAACGAGGAAATGAAGGAACAGTGGTTGCCTATGGGAGGACATAAATTACTTCCAAGACAGAAATTCTACTATCAGCACTGGGATCTCTATACCAGCATAACTTAGGAATGCTGCAGCTAAAACAATGAATTCGTTGCTCAAGATGCTGTGTTTAGCTGGGGTAATTAGCACACACGAGGTTGTTGGTTGTTTTTGGGTTTTTTTTCCTAACAAAGCAAACAAAAAAAAAGCAGCAATGTCAGAATACTTCAGTTTCACTGTGAGATATGTCAACCTTAGGCAGATGTATAGCATTGATCTTACAAACTGAAGTGTCTTGCTTTCACTATGCTTTATCACAGGAAAACAAAGGTGCATTAGTTACCCTGAGGTAAAAGAAAGGAAGAAAGAAAGAAAGAAAAAAGCTGCTTCAGCCCTAGCGACAAGTAGTCAGTTTAATTTATTGTAAGATAAGCAGAAAGGCTGCACCTAGATAGGAATGCAGCACTGGCCTCACACACCTAGCCAGAGGCAAGCACCTGAAGTGTCACCTTCCCCTTCTGTATTTGTAGTGACATAATCCACACTTGTTAGCTTGCTCTAACAACCTCATCTGTCTTGAGCAACGAAGGTAAAACCTTCTTCTTATCTTGGTTTTGGGGTCAAAGGCAAAGCTTGGATAAGTTTATTAACACAATCAAACATATTCAGAATTCCGGGGAAACCATTCCATTCTATTAAAGAAATTGGTTTGGTTTTGTTTCCAAATTTCTAAGGGTTTTTATTTAGCTTTCAGTAAAAATAAAGCACCCATGCCCATGCCTGTCAAAACTGTTTTACCTTTCCCTTGCCTTCAACACAAACCAATATATCAATTCCCATATCCCCTTCCAGATTGCTCTGAGAATGAAGTTATTTATGCAGGATAAAAGTTGTACCTTCCTCCGACATTAAGGGTCAGTCCTTCTTCCCCAGAAGCTTCTGGAAGTGAATACCCCAAAGAGCAGCAGTCAGCAATTTCAAAACCAGGTAATTTAAAGGGAAAAATCCAGACTTTATAGATCAAAATTGAGGCAAAGTCATGAAATTCATATTAAATATAATGAAATCAGAAGCAGTCTAGACCTTTTTTTGTCACAATTTGCTGATGAAGTAAGAGTAAAACCTTACCTAGCAGAAAGATCAGCTTCTCAAATCCAGCACACAATCTGTCAGGCATCTCCCCTGAAACTGTATACCCTTTTTCTTCCTTCCTTTCAGGGGCCTTGTCCTCAGCTAAGAGGACTCTATTACCAAGTGTGATGTGAGGATTATTCCTGTTCTAATAGTTGCATACAAAGACACTGGAATGCCTTTCCAACCGATTTGTCCACTGAGTTTGGACTGAGACCATAAGAATTACCTCCTGTACATATTGAGAACATTTTTGTGCATTAGGGGGTATATTGCCACACGAAAGAATAATTTTAAACCTCTGCTAGGGGCTGGAGAATTCATAATTATTAAATTTTTCCTATCCAACTTCAAACTCTCAGAAAGCTACAATCTGAATGACAGCATTCAAATACAGTAGTATCTGTAGGGATGTTAACAAGCTGGCCTGCCTCAGGTGGTGCCCTTATCCTTCCAGCTCTATCAGTTCAGCAGTACCTGAACCTCATTTAAAACAGAATATTGATCTCCTGATGAAATCGTGGGATAAATGCATCACAACCAGAAGCTGTCACAATCTAAGTCAAATTATTGAAGGGGGGCGTGAGGGGTGGGAAACAGCACAGGAATGCACAATATGAGACAAGATTATCACATGGAAGGCAGTGGTCAAATCCTTGGTGTTTGCAAACAATTTGCATATCTCCAGCAAAACAATCACGGGTGTCAAATGTTCACAAAGGAGGTGTGCCACGAAATACAGCAAACAGATCATTAGTGCAGTTCAGCAAGTATAGATTTCTGCTCCATTATTTAGCATAATCAGTTGTTTGGGTATCTTTCCTAAGGTTCAGACACCTTTGCTCCTCGGCCTTTTTCTTTTGCAACCAGTTGTTGTTTTCCCTTCTTGTGATTTCACTGATCTACAAAAGGATATGGGGAGAACTTAGAAAAAAAAACCCCAAATTAATTTAAACCCATTTAAAATGATGTTAGAATTAACAAGTGACCATTTATTTCACTCTATTTTTATTGAAATTCAATCAATCTGTACTCAGAAATGTATAAGGGTATGATTTTTAACAGTGGCTCAATTATTTTCTAGCTTTAAGTGTAATTGCCCTCAGCAAGGATAAAAAAAGCCCCAAGCCAGGGACCTCTAGAAAATTGCAGTTTGTGTTAGATAAGAACACTGATAAAATTTCCATTGAAATTCCTGTGGTTTGGAGCTCAATGCTGAGTACCAACATGCAGCTGTATTGGCTAGTGACAGCAGCAACATGTGAGAGGCTCACAAAATCCCTGCCCCAACACCCAGCACCCATAGTACCATATCAAGAGCTCTCCTCCATGTTATTGTCACTTCAAAGAGAGATAACTTGCTCCATCATTACACTGTGGGAAGAGGGAGAGCCATATATCCATATATATATGTTTTGTTTCTATCTATTAAAAAAATCTGAAGACAGACAGCAGAAGTTACCTCTTTTTTATTGGGAATTGAACCTACCTCAATGGTCCCAGATCCAGGAAAGGTACAAAATCAGTTCAAAATAGAAGCCTGGCAGAGTATCTCAGATGAAAAAGAAGATGTACTGGTCAGCCCCTCAGCACAAATGGCAGTGATAGGTGACTAGTCTCATTTATCAAATCGTAAGTCTGTATCAGGAGATCTGGGACAATCAAAGACCTAATTATTGACTGTATCATTTAATGATCTGTATGATGGGAAAGGTTTTTAATAGAAGCCAGTAACCTACAAAGCATAAAGATCCAAGATATCTAATTCAAACTTCACCCTAACCCCAAGTATTTAAATTATTATCTTCATTTGTATGTTCTTTACAATATAGACCTGAAGGTGTCACACAAGCCCAGGGACAAGCAAGTCTCCTGTACTACACTGCCTTGCATTTAGAGATCAGCTGTGTGATTGTCCTCCCCTAGCAGTGCATCAGCACCAAATCCATCACCTCTGATAGCACCTGGCTACAGAGTCCTGCAGCACAGCATTGTTACTTGGGAAAAGATGCAGAAATCCCCTGTCCAACCAGTGACATGCTGATGACAAAGCCCTGCCTGCCTCCCAGATGACTGCAGCACTCCCAGGACCCATTTTTCACAGGCATACATTCCTTAGTGGGCTGCTGCTCAGCCTGAATTTAACCTGTCCGCAAAGACCACCTGCCCTCGCAGTGAGCTCTGTACTCTCTCCTGCCTGGCTGCAGGCAGCCTGCCCTGGGACTGGGAGCCAAACAGGTTTCTGCACAAGCCAACAGATGGCTGTCTTGCATTTCTCTCCATTAGCAATCACATTTGCTACAGAGAAAAAACTGTCACTGTTCGCTGGAATGTATTTCCCTTCAGGATTCTACATGATTTTGCAAAAAGAAGGAATAAGAAAGTCTCTAAACCATTCCACCTTGTACATGGAGAAAATGTTAACAATTGAGTGCTGCACAGTTTAAATATGTAACTGCTTTACTTAACATTCCTTTTTTTCTAATTAGGCCTCAGCTATTACTATGCCAGAGTTTTTTTTCTACTTTTATTTAAACCTTTTCAGTCCATCTATATGGAGCAGAATTAAAACAATAAATGCACATGGATATAATCATCATCCAGCATAACTAGGGAAGAGTACCTGAACAATACTCCCTAGGAAACTAGAAAAATGACCCAGTAGTTCTGCCAGGCCTTCAGAATCTCTAAGTCAGCAGTTATTTATAAAGCCTAGTCAGACTTGGCTGAATAGAACGAAAAATAGTGAATAATTTTGTCGTAAGCACTGTCAGCTCTTTCAGTTATTATTTGTGGCTTATTATTAACAACTGCATATGCATATCTGCATGACAAATGTTTTTTTGCCCTGAAGATGTTAATGAATCCTAAATACTTCACAAATAGTCAGTGAATAATTATTCATGTTGAAAAGTAATATTGCAAGTCATTATGGGTTAGATCTTTTTGGTGATTTTCTCATTTTAAGACTAAATTACCTAATCATAGTGTAGAAACAGAAGCCTTGAGTAAGCAGACAAATCAAATGCCTGAAAAAATTACCAGATTATTGAAGAACTAGTAGCAGGGGATTCACAAAAAGCCTTTGTAACAACTACTTTTTATTTTTTTTTTTAAGTGGCAAAAAGTAGAAGAATTTTTGAGCAATTAACACATTCATAGAAAACCTGATCAGTTCTGGAACAGAAGAAAATAAAAAAAGATTAGTCAGTTCAGCAGTTCATCAAGAATAAATCTGAACACTTTTAGTCTATAATGGACTTAAAGATTTACAATAAATCACCATTTTCAGAGTGAAATTCCCAATCTACATAGGAAAAATAGTTTCAAATTCACTATTTTAGGATAAAACCTAGAATCTCGATAAAAATTTTTATGCCTCAGCCATTAAGACAACAGAAACACTATCACATAACTAACACATCAAATAAATTATTAAATCCTCTGAACAGATGTTAAAAGGAATTTATAGCTAAGAGTTGCTCAGGTAATCATTCTAAACAAATTCACTTGGAAAAACACCACTGCTAATTTCCAAAGAGAAAGTAAAAGTTAAACTTATCAAATACAATTTCTGCCGTTCCTTACTTCCCTTAACACACCATTTCTTAGTCTGTAGTTGCTGGGTTTACAAAACTGGGCTACCAGAGTAAAGAGAGCAATGATGGTTAAGCAAAAGGCTTATTTTCTGTCGCAACAGAAAAAATCTAATTACTTACTCTGGGTAGAGTTCACATGATATCAAATCCTCATTTTGCCTTTCCTCTCTGCCTTGGGAGGGGTTGTTTTTTGATGTGGTAGAGGTCAAACATGAACATGAGCTCAGAATCAGAGCTAACAGACAGATGAGGATTTTGCAGAATGTCTTTGTGCGGAGCCTTTTACCAGAGTCCAACCTCCTGAAGTTGCCAAAAATTGTGAGGAAGATGATGAGTACATTCACATGCTGGTGAACAAGAACAGGCAGAACACCAGGGATGTGACACCGATTACAGTCATGATACTCCTGGGATCTTTTTTGTTCCATCCACTCTGACACTCCATCCTGGAACAACACTTGGACACAGAAGGGTGAGTAAGAAACTCACATGTCTTCTGCAAATGAACAAAATCTTGTCTTTACTGTGGTGTATTTTTGGAAAGCATGTACTGAAAAGCAGGTTTTTAGTCTGCAGTAATCAAAGGGCACATATTTTTGTGTGTAGCATTAAAAGGAAAACAATGGCCAGGGTTATTTTTCTGGAAAAATATGTAGCCAACATTGATATGACAGCAGAATGTATTGAAGAGCAGTATATCTGTGAAGTGAACAACCACAGGCAAATTGTTCCTGGCCTGGTAGCTGACACAGCTCACAGTCTAAGGGAAAGTTTTATGGTTTACGCAGTGGGGACTCAGCAGGCAAACAGCAGCACCATCTCTGCTGAGAACCAATTTCTTTTCAGACTCTCAGCAACTCTTAAAATCCATGGTCTCATAGCAGATAGATTATCTTGCATACAACGTCCTCTTTCTTGTAGGACGTTATTTATTTAAACAGAAGAGAGTTTTCCATAGCCAGGATGCTGGGAATTGTCCAGATTGCTGGGTTCTGCTGAAGCTGCACAACTTCTTTACAGACACTCATCTCCACGTGTGGCTGATAGACAGATTGACAGTGTCTCCTCAGAAGCTGAGTTATCACCACAGAGGAGCAACCACAGCCAGGTCTCCTTAATGTACGCCAAGGTTACCTTGGCATCTAGATGGAACTTGAAATCCCAAGCAGCCAAAAGTAACTTGTGGCATTGGCAGTAAGGTAACATCCTGCAAGTCTTCCCTGTAAGTGTTCTGGAGAGGGCACTGTGAATATTACCAAGACTCCTATCAATATTAGTACCTTTTCAGTCCAGTCTTGATGGACATTATCAACAGCTTCTGCTAAGCATGCTGCATTTCGTGCTTACAGCTAATGCGTTCATAATGGAGCTATCAAACATTTTCTTGTTACTTTAATTTGCTTTCACGTCACTGTAACTAAAACTTGTGACTCTTCCCTGGAGTCTCCCTCCTTCGTTTAACAAATTCCCTTCTGCTTCAGAATATTGTAACTTTTTCTGTTTCTGGGTTGAAGCTAGTGAGACCTGCTGGCCTGCAAGTGAACAGACTAGCATTGCATTTCTAGATGTGGACAGAACATCTCGACCCCTGGCAAAGTCTTTATGACAGTGCTCCTCACACCCAGAGCTCTCGAGTTTCTGCAGTCGCTCCCAGCCCTGCCCAGGAATTAGATTCTCTAATAGGAAATTTTTCACAGTTTCTGATGTAGGGGATGCAGAGACTACATTCCTTGACCTCCTCATCATGATTTAGCTGCATCCAGCAGCACAGTGCCACTGGAGTTGACTTAAAAGACACAAAAGGGGCAACTGTGCTTTGGCTTCATGTCTGCACACTTATCCCTATGCTCATTTTAGGAGTGTTGGTAAGATTAGGTTGTTATGAATAGATTTTTCTCTACATGTATGTATGCTGGACTATTTCAGATTAACTGGCAAACCACAAGAATCTCATTCCTAGGTAAAAAATGATCTTGGAAGATTCTCATGGAGCCCACAATCCAGTAGTCTGCAGCAATACCTAAATGGATGAAGACTGCATGGGTTATTTTAGAAATTGTGTAGCAGAGCGTCTGTGTGAAAGAGATAATAACAGTTGCAACAGGAAAAAGGTAATTTAGAAGTGCAGGAAGATCACAAGGATCTACACCCAGTTAGATTAATCTCATAAAACACTTATCATTCCTTAAACGGAGGAACCATTCTGGATCTCTGCTTTTATATTCTTCAGGAGAGAAAAATATTTATCCTGGAAGAACCACTTACAGAAGTAACAACACAGCTGGAGAAAACATCCTGTTTTTCTAAATGGAGTATGTTCATAAAAATATCTTTAATCAAGTCCTACTTCATGGAATGATACTGATATTAAAAAATCCCAAACCTTCCATACACTTTGAACAAAAAAAAAGAAAAATGGTATGGAAGGAAAAAGAAATCACATACATGACAGAAAAAATTCCAGTATTATCTGAAGTTTGGAGACAATAATTATAATTTCCTTCTTCTTTTTCATTAATATTTGTCTTCTTTAGCTACAACATGCTTACTAATAGCATGTCTTTAAAAATGATTATGAATACCTGTCTCCATCCGGCCATTTACTGGAAAAGTTTATGAATGAACATTCTCAGTTCCCTGATTGAGACAGCAAACTGACAAGGAAGCACACTTAAATCTAACAGGTGCTGGTGCATATTCAGCCTTGTGCTGATTTGGCACAGCCTAGTTTTTAGTAGCAGGGAAGGACCACAGAAGTGGCTTCTGTGAGAAGCTGCTAGAAGCTCCCACCTGTCCAGCAGAGCCAATCCCTGACAGCTCTGAAGATAGACATGCTACTGCCCCAATGAGAGAATTTGGTAACGTCTCTGTGATGACATATTTAATAAGGAAATCAAAACAGCACCTGCAGCAGGGTGCATTTTTCCGAAGGGCGGTGAGGCGTTGCCGCCGGGGGTGATGCTGACCCTGCGCACGGCCTTGCGGCTGCCACCATTTTGTCATGGCCCGTGGCGAGCTTTGCCTGCCCGGCCACCCTCAGCCAGTTGTGCCGTGGCTGAGGTGGCCGTGGTGGCTTCTCCTTTTTGGTGCCCCACATGAAGAGAGGCATTGAAAGGCGCCGGCGCCGTGGTGCCCAGAACTGCCTGCGCACTGCAGGCCAGGCCGCGTGGCCCACATGGCTCGCAAAACATGGCAAGCAATTCCCCAACACAGAACCTAGATGAGGTCAACTTCCCAGCACTGAGAGATCCTGCAGAAATCTTTGAATTGGTGGAATTTGTTGGCAATGGTACTTATGAGCAGCAGGTTTTTCCCTCCTGGTCAGAGAAAGAGGAGGATGTGAGGATATGTGGAGAAAGACAACATGGCGGCACCAAGGTCAGCAGAAAGAAGGAGGGGGAGGAGGTGCTCCAAGCGTTGGAGCTGAGATTTCTCTGCAAGCAATGGTGAGGACTATGATAAAACAAACTGTCTCCCTGTAATCCATGAAGTCCATGGAGGGGATGCAGAGATCCAGTTGCAGCCCATGGGAAAAGGTGCTCACGCTGGAGCAGGTGGATGCTAAAAAAAGCTGTAATCCAGTGGAAGAGATGAACAGAGAGAGAGAGCCTTTGCTTCCAAACTAGAGCAGCTTATCCTTAAAGGACTACATGCCATGGACTAGTGACCCATGCCATGGCAGTTTTGGGGAGACTGTTTTGCCCATGGGAAGGACTCACATTACAGCAGGTTGGGCGGGACTGCTGCTCGTGAAATCAGAACCATGCAGGAAAAGTTCATGGAGAACTGTCTCCTGTGGGAAAGACCCCGTGGCATGTCAGAAGAGAGAGTCCTCTCCCTAAGCAAACTGATGAAAAATGTTGAGTGATTTGAGTGATCAAACATACCCATGCCCTCTCTCACTGCGCTGTTGAGGGGAAGAAGGGAGGGACTGGGGGGGAAAAGGTGTTTTAAAGGCTTGTTTTACTTCTCATTATCCTCCTTTGACTCTGTTAATAATAAATTTACTTTATACCTTTAAATTTGAGCCTATTTTGCCCTTAGAATGTTTTCTCCCAATCCTTAACTCATGAGCCCTTTGTTTTTTCCCCTCCTCTGCTCAGCTGTAGCAGAGGAGAGTGAGTGAAGGGTTTTCTTGGGTGCCTGGTGTTTTTACTAATGTCAAACCATGACAAGCCTGAAAATGATGAGTCAAAATTATCCCCACAGAAGTAAAACAAAAGTGTTTCCAGAAGAAAGAAGTTCCGTGGTCTCCATCACAACCAGCACTCTTTAAGCCCTTTAGAAGAGATCTGATTAGAATTAAATCCAGAGATATCCCTAGCGAGAAACTGAGACACACTGCTGGAGAAGCTTATTCACTAAATCAATATAAAATCAGCAGTTTCTTGTCTTGTTATGGCTGACTGTGTATTCTGCTTATTCTAAAGTCAGTGATAAAGTACATATTGACTACAGTGGAGCAGACCTGACCAGACTATGGCACTGCCCTTTACGAAGTACCTCCCATATGTAATAAAACAACAAATAATTAGGACAAAGAAGGTCTAGATTAATTTCATAGCTCTTACTTAAAATTCCTGTGTTAGTGAAAAAAACCTGAAAGTCATGGATCCCTCTCTATTAGAGTTACCATATCAAAACCAGGGCAAATAAACTTTCATTCCTTCACTTCTCATTTTTGTCTAAAAGGGATAATGAAGATTTAGCTCCATCTCTTACCATCCTGAACACCATATTTGTAGAAGCACAGAATAATAAAATGGTTTGGGTTGGAAGGGCCCTTAAAGCTCATCTAGTTCCAATCCCCTGCCATGGTCATGGACATTTTCCACTAGTCCAGGTGACACAGAGCTCCATCCAGCCTGGCCTTGAACACTGAAAATCTGTTCCAGTGTCTCAACACCCTTACAGTAAAGAATATCTTCTGTATGTCTAGCCTGTATCTCCCCTTTCAGTTTGAACTCATTACTCCTTGCCCCATCACTACAGTTCCTGTGGAGTCCCTCTCTGGCTTATTTGTAGACCCCATTCAGATGCTCAGTCTGCCCTGAGGTTTCCACACAACTTACTCTTCTGCAGGCTGAACAGCCCCAACTTTCTCAGCTAGTCCATAGCATGAAGTGCTCTTGTGTGCACTGAACCCCAAGGGCACAAGCCTAAAACTGCTGAGACTGATAGCAAGTAAAGGGCTGTGTGAGTTCCTGGGAACAGGGCAGTTGTTGGACATGTTGCTCACCTCATCCTGTCCATTCGCTCAGACAAACCTAATTTAAACACCTACAAAGCAGAAGCAGAGAACTTTGAACAGGCTGCTGTAGTTTTCCAAGAAACCAGCTCCAGTATCCCTGCTTTGTGCTGTGGCACTGATGTTTTTCCTTTGTTACAGGCACGACATTGCTCATCTCTCTCCCCCCAGGTACAAATGTCTCACAAGTCAATTCTGTGGTTAATGCAAGCTGACAAAAGGAGGTTTATGTACTGTGCAACAATAGCACTGCCATTCACTCAAACAGGAGATACTTCAAGGGCAGCCTGCTCCTGTGTGACACAGCTATGGCTTTGCCAAACACAACAGACGACTTGCGGTGGAAATGCTGTTTTTTGCCATAAGTCCCTCAGCTAGACTGTTAACTTCTCTCTTGTGGCAGATGTGCAGATTAATCGCTATCTCAGCCTGCAGTGGTCCAGCTAATTTAAACACTGTGGAGAGTACAGAGCCTGGAGGAAGAGGGAGGGGAAAGCTGGTGCGCTTTGAAGGAAGCACAGCCTGCTAATATCTACAAAAACTGAACAAGAAACAGATAAAACTAAATTAGAGATCTATTAAAAATAAATTAATGACATCTGCAAATGAAACTAAATCTAAAATAATCACTCTAATAGCAGGGTCTCTGGTGAGCATTAGTGCTTAATTTTTTCTTGTATTTGATGAAGGCATCTATTAATTAAAAAATATTTATACAAGGTAGAGGCCTGACAGGAATACTCTGCAGCTGTTCTTAAGGGAGCTGCTTCTGTTAATCAGCTATTTTAGAAGAAAACGCCTCTAGTCTATGCAATGAAGGAAAGATTATACTTCAATAAATAATATTTAAGGCCTTTGCTTTCTAAATAGTCTCTGCAGCTAGAATTGCATGAAGTAGGCTGCTTTCTACAGATGTTATAATACACTTTCCTTTCCATTGTTTAGTTAGCTTCTACTGAAAAAAAACCTTCATCTTATCCTCCTCCTTTTTTACCACCTTTTTATTGCTAACATTTTATTGAATTGTTGAACATCCAAGAAGAGGATGATCTGATATGTATGAATGCATTGTACAAATGAGGAAGACAAAGCTAAACACACATTCAATAGCAGGCATGAAAATATTAACAGACATTGAGGCAGGGACAAACCAAGACTGCGTGTCATTAATGGGGCTATTCAAAGTAATTTTGATGGAGTTATGATTCTATTGTTATCCAGGACTGAGAAGGAATCACTTACCATTTGAAAAAAGAATCGTTAATCATTATGCAGCTCTCTAGGGCACTAACTCTTTCAGGATATTCTTCTTTGTCTCCTGTCCCCCCCTTTTTTCTATTCTTTTTTCCCCTCTCATCTTTTCACTGCTATAAAACCAGAGAGGATTAGAAGTTGTCCCTGACAACGTTTCACTGTAAGGTTAGTTTTGTCTTTCAGCATTTATTAGTTTGAACTCTGTATGAGGCACCTGTTGGCTGATGAGAATAAATCAACGGGAAGGTCACAAATGGCTTGGTATTGTACGCTTGCCTTTTTAAGCATGTCAGGAACTCACTGCTTTGATATAAGTAATAAATGCTGTAAAGAGGGCAAACCAGGTTGTTCAACAGTATTTCATTATGTAAATTATGTGTGAATTGTGTGGGCTCCTTGAACAAAAGTTAGGATTAAAGTCCTGTTGCTAATGTTGTCATAATTAACTCAGGCTAGTGAGGGCAGGAGTCTCAGGTCATGACACCAGTTAAGCAAGCGTAGTTCAACTCACCTACCACAGCTATTGTGATGCTGCACGGAGAGAAATGAGCACTGCGAAAGGGCACTCAGAGAAATAAACAGGGAAGGTGATGTATGGATGCAGCTTTCTGAACGCTCTGATAAAAAGGCCTGCCTGTACAGTCCATCATGCTTGCTAAGTCAAGGATGGGTGGCATAAAAGCAAGTGATGGATGTGTTAAATTGCTAAAAAGTGGATCGAGGGACAGCCTGGGACTTGGACTGAATGATTTCTTTTGCTTATGCTGCTGCTATGATAAAACACTGTGGCCAGCCAAGTGGGAAAAACAAAGCCCCTTCAAGCACCCTCACTCTTTTAATCCAGTGGACAGAGCTGAAGTGAATTCTGGAGTAAAGATAATTTCTTTTAGAGGAGGGAAATAAAATAAAATGCATTTTATTTTAGCATACAACTTGATGTACATCATGGCTCATGAGAATATCCAGTTCCCCATGCCCGTCACAAACTACAGCTGGGCTTTACAAGGAGATCTGTTTCTCACCAACACTGCCCATTTCTTCAACTCTGCAGTATATCCATGTGATCACTTCCTCAGGAATGGACCACTAAATCAATTCCCACTTTGGGATGAGGAGGGGAAGGGATGCAACCCTCCCAAATCTAAAAGCCTTTCTCACCTGGCAGTCAGCTCCACAGGGACTCACTGCACCCTCCCAAGAAGGTGCAGGAGAGGAGAATTCAGAACTGAGGTGGCCGGAAAGAGGGAGCAAGGACTGTTATGCTCCAGTCCCTGTCCTAAGACTTCCTTATACATTTTGATTAAATGTAGCTAAGTATCTTGGACTTTTCTCATTTTCTGAAATGCCAAGAAAAAAATATTCCTCCTTCCTTTCTTCTGTGTGACCCCCGTAATCTTGATATTTAAAAAAAAAAATTATTTTTTCTGTTATTAAATATACGTGCTTTCAATACATTCACAACATTTTGCATCTGTGGCCAGTTATATCTCCTTTTCTTTTCATTAGTAAAAAATACACTTAGACATTTATCTCTGTATTTTTTTTAATCAGATTGGGTGTTTGATGAAATATTTATTTTTCTTATACTATTTTTTTTCACCCATTCCTGCAACTTGGAACTCTAGCCAATGCCAAAATCAAAGCACAGCTCGTACATCTTTTCATGTGCTAAGTGAAACCATTAAGAGTTGGAAGTTTAATTTATTCTTTTCAAAGCTCATGACAAAGCTTCTACTGGTTTCAGTGAATATAACAGTTTTCCAGGTTATTTCAATATATGAAGAGACATGTTACAGTGCAATCTAGTGTAGTTTTATTTAACTTTAAGGAACATTCAAATAACAAGTAGTTATAAAAGTCAAGGACAAACCCCTCCATTTCTAACCCAGGGGGACAGTTTCAAATGTTGGTAAATCAGATTCCTTTTTCCATAAACTCTTCGATTTTCCAATTCCAGTTTTATAGATACTGTATGTACTGGCATGATAGAAATACATATTTTTCAGCTTCAAGAGATTATTCCAGTAATAGTCAATTAAGAACTCCCAAACTTTTAGCATTTGCCCATCATTACGATGCAGCATAAATTGGCCTATTCCCCAGGCCCTTCATTCAACAATAAATTCTGATGATACCAGCACATTAAGCAGCAAAGAAAAATAGATAATAGGAAAAAAAATGAATCATCATTCTAAGTGTTAGTGAACTGGCACTATCAATGGTTTTTTCAGTTCCACTGATGCCTGCCATGGTGCATGCAACATGCAGTGCCAGCTCAGCAGCTGATGTAATTTGTCATTTTTCTGACAAAGTTAATGGATCTGTATAAGGTTTTCTCCCCAGGTGAGAATGCAACCCAACATTTAGGCATGGCATTGCTTTGACAAACTTGTAGTATAAAGAGGATGGTGGCATGACAGGCAAAAGCCTCATTGTGAAGGCAGAAACCAAGACAACTGTAGTCTGTCAGCACAGGTGAAAGAAGAGGGGCTGAGGAACAGAATAATAGTGATAAGCACCAGAATTTTATTTCACTACCTAGAGAAGATATGAGGGGTTTTGCTGGCCATTTTACAATTCCTTAACTTGACTTGTTTACTGATGGAAACGTTTGCCAAGGAACTTTGGAAAAATAGTGACATATGAACAATCTGTTGCGGCATATTGTAGTGGTGGTGTTTGTGCTGCTATAGTTACTAAGATTTTAGCATTTTTGTAATTTGTCTTGAAAAAACTGGAATTTGGCATGAAGTTTTTGGGTACCTCCATGTTCAAGTCAGATGGTTTTCATATTTTTTGTAACATTTCTTATGTGAAGAAAAGCCTGAAGATATGCTGTGTCAAGGAAAAGGGAAAAGCCTGCTCAGATGAGGAAAGAAGCAGAAGGTGGGAAAAGAACCAAATGCATTGCAAGATCAGGAGGAACAGGTGCAATCTTCTTTTCAAGGTGAGAAGAGTATTTACAGGATACTCACAGGTCTTATGCAACCGCAAAATTAATCAGGTTATGCCAAAAATGCCTTGGGATTTTTTACTTTTCATTTGATTTCTGGTCTGCCACTAACACTGTAAGGTTGGTTTTCACTGCATGATAAGCCTAGAGCAGAACCTCATGTTCAAGTACTTGAAGTTCCACACGGCTCTGCTGTGGTGGGACACAGAACCACCCATCCGAAATGTGGTGGTTCAAGCAAACATCTGTTAGAAAGAAGTCTAGAGAGGAACTGTAGAACAGGGAGAGAGCAAAAAGGGAACAAAACCCAAACAAAATTGTTGATGACTAATCAAAGAATAAGAGGAGAAAATATCACATAGGAGTTAGGGAATGAGGGAAGCTGGGAAGAGATAAGTGTGGTCAAAATACTGATGTATGTTATTCCATTTGGGAACCCTTCCCATCACATCCCAGGGCTCTGTATAGGGGAACCTCCCATTACAGCTGAGTGCATATGGAATACTAGTTTTCTGTCAGAAGAAGAATACTCTGCCTCCCCCTCCCCAAACCACAGTCCCCAGAAGATCCTGCCAAGCATCATCCTAAACACACAGAAAATCTTACCTGACACGTTACATTAATAAGACATTTAGCCAGTGTCATGGAAGTCTTCACTGATCGAATGTCATGTCTTATCACAGTTGTGCAACAATTTTCTTGACACTATGAACTTTTCAGAGGTCTTTCTGAGGTAGAAGGAGGCTGAAAGAAGAGTATTACAGTGCTGGTAATGAACCTATTAGCAACCATGCTTGTTCTGTATGTATTGGGGGAGACAATATATAGATAATTCTGCTTGCTTTTAGCATTTTGCCTTTCACAGTAGTTTAGCAGGTGGATGCATAGAAAAGTTGACTATAGCAGTGTCAAAAATAACTGAAAAATAACACAGTATGTGTTTAACCAGCAGAATTGATTAACTAAGGAAAATATAGCAAGAAGTTTGGTGTGATTAAGTGGGATCATGAGATATAACCTATCAAGATTTGTATGGAAAGAATATTATTCCATATTAATATCCTGTATTAAATTACCTGAAATACATATTCATATCCATATATAGACTATACAAGATACCAATGTATGTATTAGAAACAATTACGAGCCAAAAGAACAATGACTAGCCCAGAGCTCACTGGAGGTTATTGGAAAGAAAATTCCTCTCTGGTAAGTTTATTTCAGAATATATCTTCTAATTTACCCTTTAGGAGCTCACAGCAGCCACAGTTGTATACTGGATACCTACTAATGGCCCTCCAGTACTATCCTGCGACATGACTCCTGTGTTCTGATGTTCTTCCCATCACCTCCTGTCCTGCTGTCTCATACCATAAAACACAAATTACCCATAAAAATGATAATTCTCTTATTAGTTTTAAAGGTCAAATCAAATGATGTGGAAAATATGCGGTGGTGTGACATATAATTTGCATAATTGCCACAAAAACATTGCACTAAAGCTGTGTGAAAAATAATAAATAAAATAAATCAAGCTCCACTCTGAGGAAAAGAGAATCAGCCAGATTTGTGGTGAAAGTAAATGGGGGCTGCGCCACCAACATATGAACACCAGAAACCCAACAATCCCCACCACATTCAGGTCTGAATTTACTCACCTCTTCTCCTTATCTCTTTCCCCCAAATATATACACACCCTCTGAAAAAGGGAAAATTAGATCTTTCCCACCAATCCTGGATTTTAAACTGATTTGTTTCTAGGCGTGAAATGTCATTTCCATGGTCTTTATGTAGCACAGTACACTAGAGTGAGGTGGGGACACCAAGATGCCATTGCCAGTCCCACCTGATGTCCCAGACGGGGCCACACACAGGAGCTGGTGAGGTGTGAGCACAGGCACAGTTGGGGCCCTTTGCAGAATTTGCTTTTCCCTTGCCCAGGCTCCCAAATCAAGCAGTTAAAGGACCTTCTCTGGATTTTGGATGGAGGTGCTGTCAGCACTGCGCTTCTCTTCCCAGGCTTGCCATAGTTTGTGGATCCTGCTTCTCATCAGGACACAATTCATGTGGGAATAGGCAAGAGCTTCAAATGCATGGGGCGCAACACCTCGGATCCCAGTGGATCTCACAAAAGCCAAAGCAGCAGCCAATGTGCTTGTATAGGGAGGATGAAAATCAGCTTGTAGCTTAATTAATGATTTCCTAAAAGTGCTCACTCACAGGAAACAGACCCTGGATAAGTATAGCTTGAATCCAATAAAGAAAAACCAAACCCCAACCACCACACTTAAAACAAAGTCTGAGCTGTTTAAAAGCAAGCTTTGGATTTCTTCTAAAGCCCTGATGCTGCTTGACTACTTGAACTGATTAACATGGTGGCTGGGCTTGGCTTATGATTTTAGAGGTATTTTACACAGGAATTAGACAACTCAAAAATTGGCAATAAGCTTGACATCTGCCCATTTTTCTGAGAGCTTAGGGGGCATTCCTCTCCTCTGCCTCCCTAGCACACCAGTCATTACACCAGCTTTCTGTTTGGTGCGTCTGGCAGCTGACACAATGACATTTATTTCTGAGATGAAGACAGCAAGTTATCCCTCTTTGTATCAATGGAGCATTAACCCCAGCTATATACTTGGTTACTTGGACTCTGTTTATTAGTATATCCTCTTGTGTTCCTATATCTGAATTTATGTGGACTGTGTTAACTATAGGTACATCTATTCCCCTTCTTTTTAAAAATTAATTATTACAAAGATAGTCTTACTCTCTTTGATTAATTAAGGTTGATCTTACCTTACAATAATTAAGCTGACAATAGGTGTCTACACATTAGAAAAATGAGTTTGATGTTGAAGAAAAGGTGGCTTTATTACATTATGTCTACATTTTGGATTTATAACTCAGTTCATTTCATATCATATATATTTATCATCTATGTTCTTAATAGAACTTTTTAATCAGCAGAAGAGAGATCACTTATTCATTTGACATATTACAAATTAATAAAAATGCAATGAATGAGCACCAGAAACCTTGCTGCTTCTGAAGTGCAAACCTCTGTTATGAAATAGAAGAGCTAAAATTCTTTTAGCTATCAACGGGCATTCATCTAATTCACTGCATATATTAAAGGAATCCTCACAAGGTATCTATTCAAGGTCAAGTTATTTTACATTTTCATAATATTAAAAAGAGGAAAAAAAGTAATACAATGACACACTGAAAGAGGGCATCGGGTAATTAGATATTGAACATTTGTGATCCTGGCATTCAGAAAGCTTTAAATTAATTTTAGAAATGAGAAATACTGCTCACTTTTTCTTTTTCATTTTTCAGATCAGATTAACAGCAGCCTCAAAATATGGCTGAGCTGAATTATACAAGCGTCATCATAAAGATCATTTGGTAAATGGCTATCAGAAACAGCACAGGTGGAAAAAATTCAGGCAATACAGATCAATCACTACAAAATCCTTGCAGGTCTGAAACATTACCAGAAATTCATCGCTATAATAGTTGAGTGAATTTCCTTTTTTCCCTATGCCTTCATAACATTACATATATGTTGATATGTATTAAAACTATTAAAGCTTAGCAAATAAACAGCCAAGTACTGCATAGTCAAACACCTAATTTTTACTGCTCTAGCCCACCTCAATCCCAGGCTTTTGTTTTTCCTGCCTGTGTGCCCTACCTTCTTTCTGACAGCAGATTAGAATGGTGAGAGCCACCACCTTTGTTACTACAATTCCCAGCACAGCCAGGCCTGCAGATGTTACAGTAATAATAACAATAAACCGCAGTCTGAAGGGACACCTCAAGCAAGGGAAATATCCTTTGGCACAATGAAGCTGGATCTTGACTGATATCTGGGCAAACTGTCCGGCACTGACCATGAACACACCCTGACACATTTTTGGAGGGCCTGTGCTGGGAAGGAGAAACTTGGCAACTTCTCTCAGTTCATGTGTTTCCCTGCTTTTCTTGGCTGACACTACTCAGGGTGCTTGTGTTGTGCTGAAACGATCCTATTAGACCAGCTATTATTTGCAAGTACTAGATTTAAGTATGTCCATTTTCTTGAATTTGAGAAGAATAATTTTTATAATTGTTAGCTTTCTGTGAACAGTTGGCTTCTCAGACACTTATGGGCTTCTACCCAATGAGAGTGGGTTTAAATATGTGTTAAAACCGAAATGGCATAAAGCACCTTTAGTATGAGTCTTGATCACTGTCTGCTTCACGAATTGTGATAATTACTGCATCTGATGTGGTTCCAGGCCAGCCAAGGGATGGGAGGTGCAGGCAACAGGTTTCCCCATGGCAGGTCTTGGGGAACAGAGCTGCATCCAAGAATTGCCAACACTAATCCTTACAGTAAGTCTTGGGTAAGTGTCACACTATTCTGGGTGCTGTTCTGGGTTCCCCAACCTGATTTCTGCCACTATTGTCAGATGAAAAAGATCAGTAGAAGGCACATTATAAGATAAAACACTGGCCTTTGGTTTCTACTGTGATTAGGAATGAAGAGACACCTATATTTTTTTATTCACATTGACTGCTTTTGTTTCCTGGTATATGTTGTTCATTATCCTGAACTGTAGGGTTTCAGGGGCAGGCACTGTCTCTGTGTGCTCTCCTAAACAACACAGCTCTAATCCTTGCTGGGGATTATTAAATACTGCTGTAAAAATAAAAACAAGATGCACTTCTGGACAACAGCAGAAAACGGCAAGGTGAAACTTGAGATTTGTGACTGTAACATGATAGGGGTGCAGAGCAGCACAGCAGTAAATTGCTGAGGGGTGCAACTGGGAGTTCTCATTCACAGCCCTGCAGTGCAGGTAGGTAGCTGCACCAGCCCACTTGAATGCCACACAAATTTCATGCTTACCCTCACTTCTGTCCTCGTGTTTTTGAGACAAATAGTCTGGGAAGGTACAAAATGGATAGAGAAGACACTTAAAAAAATAAAAGTTGTAGCTTAAGACAGTTAGAAATAGTTACAAATCTCAAGATCAGGCAAGATTTATTTTTCATTTGTAGCTTGGTTCAGTATGGGAGCACATGAACACTGTAATCTGTCTATCATATAATAGCTCCAGACTGGATTTAGATGAGAGAAAGAGACATTTCTGAGAAATATCAGATGAGAAAACAAACTGAAGAAGACAGGAGACCTATACTGAAAAATGTAAAGATTACATACGCACCAGCTTATACAGAATTACTGATTGCTCTCCTCAGATCAGAACAAGATTTTACTTGAAAGGCTAATATCAAGCAAAGAGAAAGAAAAAAGTAAAAAATTGTAGACTTCTTCTAAAATAATTCACTCAAACGTTAAGAATCATTTTTCCACACTGAACTAACCACCACTGGCTGATCACAACATCAGTGTTTTCTCAGTAAGAGAAGAAAACACAGCAGTGATATGAACCTGCCAATTTCATACTAAGTAAAATTATTAGAAGTGCAATGTGGATGCATAATCTGTATTTCTTAAGGCACTAATTCAAAATTGTTTTCTCCATTGCTGTACATCTTGCTTTATGCATTAAAGAAGCTGCCAAGAGGGGAACCTTGTTATCTCCCTCCGACGCTGATGGGCCAGAGGAGCTGCAGTTCTCCTTGCTCCTCTGGAAGTTCAGTTTTCCGCACCGAACTAAATCATGACCTCTTCCCACTGAAACCCCTTTTCCTCCATGATTGCAGGCAACCAATTAGTTTCCAACATGACAAGCTCTTGGGTTCATCTGCCATAAGCTTTCACAGTGGGAATGACAGGGATATCTGGAATAATGGTCTGGTTTATACTTAGGGTAACTCTTCTCATTCTGAGACAGTGGGAATAAGAAGGTTATGCTGGGGTTTAAGGTTGTGAATGGTAGGGATTGCCTTTAGTTCTAGATTTGATTTGGATGGGTGAAAAAGATTTTTTATGAGAAATGTCATCATGTCAGATGAGAGAACACACTAGAAATGTAGAAGAGAAACTCAGCTGCTGTTATCTGACCATTGAAATGTTCCTAAATGAACATTTCAATGTGAACATACTGAGTTTAGGTTTCAGGAAGAGCCTGGGTCTGTATAGCGATGGACACTCCTGAAAAGCAGCAACCAAATGCTCCTAAATGCAAATTCCTTCCTCAGCCACCCTCCCTGCTGACACTCAGTATCATCATTTGGAGGCTGTGGGTGTAATAGTGGTGTTACTTGAAATGGTTTCAATGGCGCAACAGCAGTGATTTGTCTACCTAAGGCTGGTCTTGACAGTAGCTGCTGAGACACCAGAGTCAGGCCAAGAAAAACATAATTACGGATTATTCTGACAGCCAGTCTGTCAGCAAATTATTGCCTAACCTACAACTAGACATGGCCCATTCCCAAAAATGAGTAAGGCTTGAAACAGATCATAACCAAATATATTCCAGTGCAAGAAGAGCCAATTTACTGACCCCTCACCCCCTGCACAAGATACGTGATGCAACATTACTTATGCTTGATTAGACTGACAGCAGGGAGGAGGAGCTTCATATCTGGCATAAGCAGCAGCTCTTCTCACAGGTTTCAGCTGCTTGTCTACAAGATGTCAAGTTAATGAGTCCTGAAGTGAGCTCTGTGAGGCGTTTATCTTCTGATGGCAACGTTACATTTTTTTGTGTGACTAAACCTTGTGGTCATTTGGAAACATTAATTTTTTTTCTTTTTATTTAAAAGGGAACCAAAAGCAAGATCACAAACTAAGCTAGTGAATGGAATGGAGCTCTGTGAAGTACATTCACAGCCATATTTCAAGAGCTGGTTAGATTTTTGTAAGAGGTTTGGAAGCATTTCCCTCTCTGTGAACCAAGGTACAAGTGAATAGAGAATGCAGATCAGATGACATCATGCTGATTTGGTGGGGTTTCATCACATACACACTAGGGTTAACAGGGAAGACTGTTCTGAGCCTTCTGTCACTGTGTTTTATAAGCAAGCTGCAGCAGGACTTCTGTCAGCAGAAGGTAAGTGTACCAATTGAGGGCAGTATATCATCTGCACAAGAACTCGCTTAGAAATGGAGCGTGTGTTTGTTCGGTAACATTTTTTCAGCCAACTAACTTTTCTTCCTCATCAGAATTTTTTTCCAGCAGATTTTTCCAGCCTGTTACAGAATGGATGTTATGACACACAAAAAAATCCAGTCTGTTCTTGTCTGTACAGAACAGAATATTGTTCTCTGGCTTAGCCTTTCAGTGATCACCAAACAGTGCAGCAAATTATTGCTGCAGGAGGTCTGAAGCAATTTACGCAATTTTTTTTGGTGAAGACCGACTGTTATTTCTCAGCAGTCGCAATAGAAAAATATATATTGAATACCTTATTGCTTTTTAGCATTCATAGAGTTTGTGGCAAACATGTTTGGAGTTGTCAAATGCAGTAGCCAGACAGAGGTGAGGCTGCTGCACTCTGTGCCCAGGTTCCATGAGTAGTGAGGCTGAGTATCTATCCCTAGGTGCCTCTAAGACACAGGTATATGGCAAATATCTGTGTAGACACATGGCCAGCTCTTTGCCTCCCTTCAAACAGAAACACTAAACACTCACACAAATGGCAACAGACTCCTCTCGTTTCCCTCCCTGTTTGAACAGGATAAAAGGCTGTTGATGGAAAATATACACACACCCATGCATATATTAACACATATATCTACACACACTGAGTGACTGGTCTCAGACAGTCTATCCACCAGCCTGCCCTCAATCCTTGTTCTCCCCAGCTGCAGCACCTCAGGCCCAGCAGCCCCACTTGCAGCTGCTGGCCCACAAATGCTCTTCCATGCACATCAGATATCCCTCTAGTGACTGGCCTCAGGCATTCAGCCTATTGGTATCTTGCCCTGGATCCTTTCACCTCCTGCTTCACAAAGAGACACTCACATGCAGATGGAGTTGAGCCCCACTCCTGGCTTATGGATCTTACAGTCACCCTAGTTGAGGGCTTCTGGGACCCTACCACAACCAGCTTGCAGACCCCCTGGTCTCACTGGTATGTGGCCCAGACCCTCAGTTTCCTTGATAGCCAGCTCACAGACCTCTCATACTACTCACTGGTAATCCAGTTCTATGCTCACTACAATCGTACATGGATGCACACACAATTGCTCCTTTTGCTGGCATCACAGGCACATGAGCCCCTGTTCAGTGGTCCAGCTGCACTTGCTGGCCGTGAGATCTCCTTGCCCACACACATGCACCCAGAACAGAGCTCCTCATCCAGTAAGACCTGTAGAAACTGAGATAACTGAGAATACAAGACAAACTGCAATGATCAATAGACCAGTAACTTTTACCCCCTTTCTATTTCTCCAGGCTTGTTCGTTCCCAAAGCGCCTTGATCCCTCTCCTTTCCTTTGTCTCCTCCCTTAAGGCAATAATCTCAACAGCAGATTCAAGACTAACTACCCAGTGCTCCATTTTTCCTGTAGAATGAGGCATTCCTCAGAGGCAGAGTGAATGAAGAAGTTATATTGTACTGCAGAAACACAAATAGATGTAGAGCTCAGCAATACATTTGCTATGCAACCAATTGAATCTACAAGCTAATACAAAATTGCAATTCTGTTCTGCATTCTGATTTCGCTATTCATGTTAGCACTTTCTGGTTGTAACCTTTATACAGAACTACAAAGATATGTGAAGTATATTTCTATGCTTCCAGCATGATATTTTTTAAAAATAATCAATCATTTTGCCACACACATGTATTTCTGCATATGTGAAAACAAAAGTATACAGAAATACAATTGAAACCCAAAGATCTTTGGATCATTTGAAGCTGACAGTCTACGAGGTGCTAAAGCTGAGGCATTACCAGTGTGCCAGTTTTGGGGCTGACTGTACGGAAAAGGTTAATTTCAAACCCAGATCCCGTAGTTTCCATGCAGATCTGTTCCGTCCTTCTGATGACTTGCTGCAAATGAACAACCTGGCATAAAAATGGCTCACCCAAGATGTGAAGCAACAGCTCAACAGCTGAAACACGTCAAAGCAACAACTTTACTGCTTAAATGGCCAGAGATCTTGCTATCGATGTAGTAACAAAATCAATGGGGCGGCTTGATACGGAGCCTCTCTCTCTGACTAATGGGGACAGAAACTCTCTGATGACCCCTAAAGAGCATCTTGCTGTCTGCAGCACTGAAGTGAAGCAAATCTCCAGTGGCTGAAAAGCTCAGAAGGAAGGAAAAAAAAACCCCAACAAAACAAAAACCACGGCAACAACCTAGAAATCCATGTACTTCCTAGCCCTGGGGCAGAAAGGACTGTCTTATTTAAAAGGGCCAAGTGTCCTGCACAGACCAGACAGTCCCACACTATGGGCCAGCATAGGACAAGAATTAACACAGCTGATGTGTACTTTCTTGTTTCTATGGGTTTTTAAAAGACACATGCCAGCCTGCACACACCTTCATTTCTGGGGATTTCTGAGACAGTCCTCTAACTCTGTGGGTTGGTGTGGGGGTGCAGAGTGTCCCCACGGAGGATGGCTTTTGTTGGCGTGCTGCATCTGGCGGTAGGCAAGACAAAGAGCAGGAGACAAGACAAAGCGCAGGAGGTGAGACAAAGTAGGATAGTTAACAGGAGGTTAGGTGAGGAGATTGTAACCTGTAGCCGTTGGAGATTCAAAAGATGTAACCCTGGAAGCTGAAGTTTGTGGCTGCTGAACGGCTGGTTTGGAGCAGTGCTTAAGGGGTGTCTTCTGCAATAAAAGTTGGCTTTGCATGTACCTGGCAAAGTCCGTGTTTCAAGCACCAACAAGTTGGGATCTGGGTACTGTTTTGAAACTAATCTCCCAATTGTCCTTACAAGTTTTAATTCACCCCCTCCCCACACCACAGGATTTTTTCCAAGTGCACAAATTCCCTTTCCCTTCCCTGCACTGGAAAACAGCCAGTACACTCCAGGTAACAGCAGTGGCCTGTTTAGAGTCGTGCTACCACCAGAAAAAACAATATTCAACTCCAGCTCAAAATATCCTTTAAGAGAGAGCAACCTCAGCACCAGCTGTTTCACGCTGCACATCCTAGCCCAGCTTGGATCCCTCACTGTTTATTGTGAATTTATTACATAGAACACAAAAGGAAGTAGATAATATCTACTGTGTTTTAGACAGGGCTGCCTAAACTAGAAGTGACATTTAGGACAGAGAAGGAATACACAGCATTTTCAAAAAAGAGCAATGTGTAAAATTAAGATTACATAGGATCAGGAAGAAGGTGAAAACCTTCTGCTCCTGAAAGCTAACACAAAGAGTCAAAGGTACCCTGCAACAGAAGTTAAACACCTCTCAGAGTTTCTCAACAGACCCATGTGAAAAGTGACCCACCATCAGCTGCTCTTTGAGATGAGATGTCAGGGGCCACAGGCTGTGTCCTGGTGAAGGTTGGGGTGGGGACCCAAGTGAGCCCATCCCCTGAGTCCATCACACAACTTTGAGGAGAGCACAGAGCCTATGGGAAAGAGCAGCAGCTCCAAAGCAGAGAAAAGCACCTGCAAGAAGTGACAGTGAGAGGAAGAGGTAGGAGTTCAGACCTTCTGTGGTGTTTAATAGTGTTGACACAGGAAGGAGACACAAGTAAAGGCTGAAAACCAAAATAACGTTTTTAAAGGTCTGACCAGGTACTGTTGACAATAAAGTAGATCAGTGGAGATTCACCCTGCTTAAAAGTGTAGACATAGACCCTAAACTTGGCATTAAAACTGCATTAGCATTGTTCTGATATTTTTGCCTAGCCAATGTCTGAGAGCACAGGTGAGAAAGGGGCAGCAGGTGCACTAAATACCAAAGGGGAAACTGGAAAGGTGGCAGAAAGGCAGGTTTATGAAAGGCAGTGTACTGCAGACCAGGCTGCAAATACCTTTTTCTCCTCATAGGAAAGGAACTTTCTCTGGGTCCAGTTGAACAGCCAGCTGTTCCTTAATGTGGGACAAAGATTTACCATCCAGCACACAGTGTAGGCTCAGTATTGTCATCCAGGCTGAGATGCAGTTCTGGCTGTAATTTGGGCATCTGTTGAAATGCTCTTTTGCATTGTAACACACATTTAAATGCTCTGCCCTTGGACAAATTGTGATTGTGATGGACTTGGAACTCAGTATGGACACCAAGAGTCATGGATAAGCACAGAAATGACTGGCCTGTTTTTCTCAACTACAGAGAAATACTGGCAGCCAGTATTCCAGGAGCTCAGGGGATTAAGTGTTAAAAGTTTTGGTTCAGTCTGTTGTAAAGAAAACAGATGCATATTTGTATTCAGCTGAACATCTCAAAAGTTTGAGATGGCTTAGTACGATTATAATTTGCACCCATATCATCTTTGAAGACAAGAGATGAATCATCTGCAAAATTAGCTGCAGATGGAGGCTCAGGTCTTGGGAGGCTTGAAAGATTCCAGGCTGTTTGGAAAGGCTTCAATTTGTATCCACAGCCAGTTCAAAATGAAAGATGAACCAAACCAGCTAATACACATTGCAATAGACTGAGGATCGCTTTTGTCTGTTCCCTGGAGGAAACTTCTGGCTTAATAAAAGGCTGCTAAAAAGAAAAATAATATTTCTTTTCATATATTTTACCCACATTGTAAAAATCTCTTTATTGTTTCCCTGTACTGCTGTTGTGTGCCTGCCATAATTGAACAGCCTAATGCAAAGAGAAATATTATACAATCTGAACACAAACATAATGGGTATTGAAAAAAATCCCTGGCAACAGGCGGAAGTTAAACAAACAAACACAAAAACTCTCTTGCCGAGACACAGCATTTATATTAAAGAAGGCAAAGAGATGAAATGTCTTTGTGTTTGAAAGCAAGGCATTTCTACATATACTTGCATATATTCAACTCTAGCTGGTTGTACACTTTTGTTATAAAAGCTTTTGTGATTTTGGAGCATGGACATCTACCTCTGCTGTGTCCTGGAAAATAGATATTTTCTACTCAAACCTGTCACAAAGGTTTGGAGAAGAAATGGAGTGAACCAAACTGGGAGTTGAGGTTTCTGCTGACCAACATGATCACTCAAACATGAACTTGCAAGAAATGCTTTAATATTTTTTAGGTTAATGGTTCAGGTTGCACAAGGAGGTTAAGCCTACATGGTATAGTGCTTAGAAGAGTATCCAAGGGTTTGAGATGTAGAACCATCAAAAGCAGAGACAGTACCGCCAGTGTTTGTAGAATTGGTAGTGTTGTTTTGTTTTAAAATCTGTTCATATCAAACAATATTAAGAAAGCTTTATGTCTTTTGTCTTCCCTTTTAGTTATTTAGACAGAACAACAAATTAACTGGTTTTGACAACAGTTTGGAGGACAACCTGATGAGAAACGAGCTGTAAATCATGTAGGGATTTAATTAAAAAAACAGATGTTGAAAAACAGAGAAAAGCAATCACTGATTGGAATTTCCAAACTATTAAAGAATGACAAAGATAAAAATGTAATTAGCACACAAACCTACATCTTCCAACAATTTAGACAGGAACAATAGCATTAAATCTGGAATTTTCCAAGTGCTAGTAAGACATCTGCACCTATTGTAACTCCAACCTCTGGCAAACAATGTTAGTACCTTTTACTCTCACCACATCTCTGAGGGTGGATGACAGCTTCCTATTGTTCCTGCTAAATATTTAATGTCTTTCTTCCATATAATAATATAAAAAGATATACATATATGCACATATACACACATCTATATATTAAATGTGTATATATATATATATGTATATATATGAAATGTATAAGCTTTTAATTTCCACCCCCAGGCCACAGCAGACATGTACTTCGCTGGCTTTATGACATCCCTCCATGATAACTTGAAATGAAAGAGATTAAATTATATGTGAGCGTAGTATCAGTTCTAAACATGTCAGGGCTCTAGGCACTTAACTGTATGAATCTCTTGGAATATTCAAATATGCCCTTTTCAAAAAATACTGGAGAATAATGCTAATTAAAAACATTTGTCTTTGGGCAGTATAACATTCTACCAATTCTTAATTGGCGCACTCGTTTCTCACAACAGTCCACTTGACACAGCACAAGTTTTGTGAGTGAAGGATTCTCCTTATCTCCATTTTTCAGCATTTCTTCTGTTATTTTGGGACCTTTTAGCTGATATTGTAAAAATTTATTTCTGGAATGAGACATGGCAGATAGTACGGAAACTAATCAAGCTCCATGGATGTCTACCAACACATGCATATCTTAACTACTTCTCTCCATGAAAAGGAGTTTTCCAACAATGGCTGGGCTACTGTGTCCAACATAGGCCATGTGGAAAAAAGCTCCCTTGCTGGATCAGCTAATGAGAACTGAAAATCCATGCTAAGATGTCTTCTGCTAAACTGGAAAGTTCATTCACAGCAGTCCCATTTTTTAAAATCCTAAGACGTGCAAAAGGTTCTGTAATACTGTCACTGCCCACAAGAAAGCTGTGAAAGAGAGAATGCATATCCTAGAGAACTATTCAAGCAAGAGTAGATAAAGCTAGTAAACAGCAAACACAAAGAGAGTCGCACTGGAATGCTAATACCAGTTCAGAGAAATCACCTTTTTAATAGTACCAGCATGAGTATCTGTGTTCATGCATTTCTCATCAGTTGAATGGAAATTGGAGTAATCCTGAATCCTGCTCTCAAGTCTCTTTGAGAACCTCCACACCAGTGAGTGTTCTTCCCCTTTCTCAAAGGCACAGTTCTCATTCCCATCAGAAGCACCATTGATTTTCTCCCACATAAGATGCCTACTACCCCAGAGAACAATTAACATAAATAAATACTTAATAAAACTGAACAATATGCACCTGAGGACTCTGGTCCATGCAGCAGTCCTTCTAAGAGGAACAATTTTATGGTCCAAGTTAGGAAAGAAATCACAAAGTGTCTTGAAGTCTTGCTGATGGTTTTACACGGAAATGGCTCTAGTATAAGATGTCTAATTCTGATCAATACACTGATAGATAACAGCTGCCTTGAAACCACCTCAGAACAGACAGTTGCTTAAAGCAAAAAAGGGCCCAAGCCACATTTTGTGCTTAGTCAGGCTTCTGTTTGGCACTGAATTTCAGTGAGTCTGTGCACTCTTAATACATCAAAACGAAAGTCTTATCCTTCCTGCCTTATGAAAATCAATACATAAGCGTATTATACTGTCTTTCAGACAATAATTGGTGCTGCCTTATGGAATCACAGTGCTGACTATTATGGAAAGCAAGAGAACTCCAGCCCAGCAAGTCACCTGCAATGAGTTTTGCTTAATACTGCTTGATTAGTGTCTACTCCAAATCCACATCCAAAGTGATTGGAGATTGAGATCCAAAGATTAGGAGTGCTGGTCAGGTGACTTCAACAGCAAAGACTTATTAGCTGTAGCCTCCTTTCATTTTGGGCTGTTTTGCATTTTTTCTGAGAGGAGTTAGTTCAGATTGTTCCCTTCCTTTCCAGGATATAGGATTTTCAGTGGGGTTATTAGAGATAACATCTGCACAGCACCATCCTCAGGGTAAAAAACAGCACTCAAGATTGATCTAGTGCAATAGCATAAGCAAGGTAGTGTCACTACAGTCCCACAGAATGGATGGAGGTGACAGAGTTTACCTTAACCTGGGGAAGCTGAAAATAATACTCCAAGTGAACAGCAATGGATGGTGTGCAAAGCAGACTCAAAAGGGGAAGCCAGCTTGGGAAGATGTCACAGAATTGGTGATTCTATTCAGACTCTCATAATGTGTTTGCTGTCATGATAACCATTTATCTAACTCTTGCCATTTACACCTCATTCGTGTCACCCAAAAGCTTTTGCAGGACCATGCTGGCACAGGACAACAAGGAACATTTCCAGTGTTGCTATACAGACAAAGATGTGAGGTTTGTTGAGCATATATGACAACTTCCCTTTAACCTGGAGACCATCAGATGCCTCCAGGAAATATTCAAGTAGGTGTCAAGATTTGGAACAGTTGGGATCAGGTGTCTTTTAAGACTGTTTCTTCTAAGTCCAAGTAATCATGAAGAAGCAGCCAAATAGTATTCCAATCAGAAACCCACTGCTCTCTGTGGCCAGCTGTGATATAGGCTTATGACATCTATTGAAAACAGCCAGAACCAGACAAATGGATCCTTGAGGACAGAAGCAGGTCCACTGGCAGAAGGAATGAAGGTTGAAGAGCTCATGAGGGATGGATGGAGGGAAGATTTTTCATGAAAACGGCCTGTTAAAGAAATTTTACTGGAAGCACATTGGTATTTGTGTCACTAGAGAGCTCAATCCATACTGGTATCTATCTATCTGGATTTTAACTTTATGCATGGATTATTTGAACAGTGAGTGATCACAGTGTCCCATGGGAAGAACTAGGAATAAACTGAAGGAAAAGAGTTACTTCCAGGGTGATAGCAGTTCAATGAACAGGAGTCATTTGTAGTGCCATGGCATCCCTCTTGCTCAAGAAATGGCACACCATGAATCTGATTTATTTAGACTCTACAGAGGTAGATACCTTGTGATAGCTCTGACCCAAGAGCCTTGCTATTGATCCCAAAGATGCAGGGGGAAGGGACAAAGACAGGGCTGAGTGGAGGGCCACAATGAATGTTTCCCCTCTTCCTGGACACCCATGGCTTGCTCTGCTCTCCACAAGACAAGGTGTTTTCTCCTTCCCTCTGCAGAAGCAGGTGATGTGGCAGAGCAAGTGTCAGGAATAACAAGCAATACTGCAGGATAAGCAGTAAACCCCTACAGAATATATAATCCTATATGAGAAACTCTTTCAGAAATACTGTAAACATATCTATATTGGCAGGGGGGGTCACAGATCATAAGCTTCCTATCAGTCAAAAACAGTCAGCATGGACAAGCTTTAATTTCCTCTGAGACTTGGCAAAAAAAAAAAACAACAACCTTTCATTCAGGGCACTAACACCTCACCTAGGCACAGAATATATTTTTGCTTATGAAGTGTTAATGTTAATATGATTTTACCCCTGAGTTAATAGGATGATAGGTCTATTTCTGTACATGTGCTCTTAAGAACAAGTTTGAGGGAGGTAGTTTTAGTTCATTCATTGAATAATAAAGTAAACTCTAAATGAGGAAGAAAAAAAATACCAAAAGCTTGAATTGAGGGTTAATTCTTTGAAGCTCCATAAATCTTCAATGTCTGTCAAGGTGTATGCAAGATATACCTGCATCTGAGCAGCAAAGATTAAGGTAGGTGATCAATAGGTGTTATCAAAATGTGTTTCTTTTTTTACCCTCTTTCTCAAATGATAGCTAATAGACCTGGAAAGAATTGAGAATATGTCTGCAAAAAGCAAATAAACTTGAGAGATACAATCTGTTCAAATAGAGACAGGTTAGATGTGTTACTGTTTGGTAGTGAGCACTGGAACATTTCCAGTTCTCTGCAACCTGTGGAAAAAAATAAGAATAATCAAGAAGCTGATACTAGTATTATCCATGCACAAATACACAAGGACAACAATACAGAGCCTGATCCAGAACTCACTGCAGACACAGGGTTATAAGGCCAAGAAAGCAAAGAGCTTCTATTACAATTTTTTTCCTATGTTTAATCCCAACTGCATTAGGAGGACCATAATCTTCTGCCAGAAACGCATAAAATTTTTGTGCCTTTCATGGATATTTCCATCTAAGGTAGATGGAATGAGAGAAATGCAATTTATCACTCAGAAAGTGACAAGTTTGCACATGCAGGTCCATGAGGATAACACAGCAGTTCCCTGTCTGCACTGCCAGCCTTTGGAGTCCAACACACACCTCCAGAGAGCACCACGGCAGTGCCAGGCTCAGTATGCTCCACTTGAGCAAAGCTTTCCAAGAGTGCAGTGCAGTACCTAAACAGGTGCCAAGTTCTTGGGCTCTGATGCATGAAAAAGCCCCCATGTCTGTTAAAGTTAAGAATTTTGTGAGAGAGTTCCATGAAGAGGTTGATGAGAGCAATGAACAGAGATAAAATTACATTTTGCCAAAAGGATAAGTATTAGCAGATTAATGGCCGCGGGATAGTCTAAGTATAATGATATTTTCTGGTGAACAATACTCCAAGAACCAGTATCTAACAGTGGGGAAGAAGAGTTAATTAAATAATTGCTTGAAAATGGACAGGTTGCCTATGCCACATCTTGGAAATTTCCAAGTTTGTAGAATGCAATTAGCTGCTCAAAGCACAAGAATGTCTAGAGCAGCTGCGAACTAACATTAAACAAACATGCATGTTGTTTTAAAAATGACGTTTTCCACATTTGCAAAGCTATGCTTTCAAGGTAAACCTATTAATTTATCCTTCCATCTTGTCTAGCGAAAAACCTGACATGAAGTAACCTGAAATGNATCCCAGCTGCATTAGGAGTACCATAATCTTCTGCCAGCGACGCATAAAATTTTTGTGCCTTTCATGGATATTTCCATCCAAGGTAGATGGAATGAGAGAGATGCAATTTATCACTCAGAAAGTGACAAGTTTGCACATGCAGGTCCATGAGGATAACACAGCAGTTCCCTGTCTGCACTGCCAGCCTTTGGAGTCCAACACACACCTCCAGAGAGCACCACGGCAGTGCCAGGCTGGAAGCAGCTCAGTATGCTCCACTTGAGCAAAGCTTTCCAAGAGTGCAGTGCAGTACCTAAACAGGTGCCAAGTTCTTGGGCTCTGATGCATGAAAAAGCCCCCATGTCTGTTAAAGTTAAGAATTTTGTCAGAGAGTTCCATGAAGAGGTTGATGGGAGCAAAGAGACTGGGCAGTGACAGCAATGAACAGAGATAAAATTACATTTTGCCAAAAGGATAAGTATTAGCAGATTAATGGCCGCGGGATAGTCTAAGTATAATGATATTTTCTGGTGAACAATACTCCAAGAACCAGTATCTAACAGTGGGGAAGAAGAGTTAATTAAATAATTGCTTGAAAATGGACAGGTTGCCTATGCCACATCTTGGAAATTTCCAAGTTTGTAGAATGCAATTAGCTGCTCAAAGCACAAGAATGTCTAGAGCAGCTGCGATCTAACATTAAACAAACATGCATGTTGTTTTAAAAATGACGTTTTCCACATTTGCAAAGCTATGTTTTCAAGGTAAACCTATTAATTTATCCTTCCATCTTGTCTAGCGAAAAACCTGACATGAAGTAACCTGAAATGCATGAAGCAGCCTGTACGTTTGTGAGTAGCAAATCTGTTCACTGACAAACTTCTAGAAAACCTGTCACACAGCAGGCTCTGGAGGTCCCCAAAAGCAGCAGGACAATCTGCTACAGACCTGCCTGGGCCTTATCTCTAGGTGGATAACACACATGACCATATTGTGGGGCGTTGTTCTCTCTTGGCAAGCAGTGGCCAAGCATCTTTGGAAAATGGCAAGAGAGCAGGGAAGAAAATTAGGGGTCGTGGGGAGCACCATCAAAATGGACTTCTTGGCAAATGCCTGTTGCAAGACAAATAACTGCAGAGTGGCAGGAGCTTCAGGAACACCTGTGTTCACCAACTGTCTTGCCAATCACTACAAACTGTCCATTTCCATGCCTGCAGTTCTGCATTAGAGCACACAAAGCTCATTCTTTGATACACTGAGCATTTGTTGCTCCTGTATTGTTACTGAGCTACAAGGCACAAAGTCAAATTGTATAACTTAATTAAAAGTAGGCCTATTTTAGTTTGAAACAAATTGGAGTATGAACAGGCTTAGTTTTCCTATCAAAGCTCCCTTTTTTCCTGTGCTAGTCAATTTTGGGTAGAAACTACTTAAAATCTACCTCTAGATTACAAGCAGTTGATCAAGTCTGTAAAACCCAAGGCTAATGATGATAAAATATGGCAGCAGTAAAATTGCACTAAATTATCAAACCCATGTATTTATGAGTCTACATGAAAACTAATAAAGTTCTCATAGTCTAAGGAACAATCAAAAGGCATCACCAGAAGAAAAAGAAAGAAATAATCTATATATCCTAAGGTGTCTGCACAATTTTGATTTAGTACTGCAGGTTAATCCATCCTAAACTACTATCAAACAGTAATGACACCATTCATCATTCTTTTAACTGGAAGTAATGACAAGATCTCTGGTAGGGAAACAGGAATTTTTGTTCCTCAAAAGATACAGAATTTGGATTCTCCAAATTGAACTGGAAAATGCAAAAATTATACCAAAAGTATCTAAGCGACACTTTTAAAAAGTTGGTTTAGTTCTTCAGGCATTCAGATTATTTTGATTTTTATTTCTTTTACTATGTAAAAAAGCTGAAATGAATCTAAACTACAAAAATCCCAAATTATAACAAGTGAAACCTTCAACAATAAATCATTTACTCTTTCATTATTCCAGGATTATACAGGAGAAAATTTATCTCCTCCCCTCCTCCCCAGAGAGGCTTATTTGTTCATCAGGCTTTTATTTAAAAATACTCTGCTAATTTCCATGCACATTGCAGAGAAAAATAGATGCTTTTTATAGATTTATTTAATTCACAGATGCTATTTTAATTGGTCTCCCATACAATTGTCTCTCACTGGGAATCTGGATGGCTCAGGGGAATTGGCAGCAACTTTCAGAGCTTTTCCAGGTCAGTGATTCAGATGTAACCAGCATCACTGGTGGCTGAGAATTAATGTGGGTAAAACTATTTGATGGCCCTATGTGAAATAAAGTAATGATTTCAGTCCAGTAGCGGTTTGACAGAGTACCAGCAAAACTAATCAGTGTTTCTGAGGGCCGTTTTGGAAATAGACCCAGAAAATGAGTTTCCTCAAATTGTCTTTTCCATTAGGGCTGAAGGCAGCCTTCAGAGTCATAAGCATGAAGCTTTTATTATCAGTTCACCTCTTTCGTGATTATTTTATGATGATTTCATGTTTTTTCCAAATTCTGTCACTTTAATGTTCTGGACACTGTTTGCCATGCTCTGCTTTAGACTAAGAAGGTTAATCCCTTAAATCTTCATCTATTGTTTCAGGGTGGGTGGAAGGGAGAGAGAAGAGAGGGAAGGAGATGCTTGTCCTGCATTATTCTGTAGAGAGCCTTACTGAGAGAATTTGGAGCATCTCTCCTCAGTGATGGAGAGACTGCCTTGGGCATGTAACCTTTAGAAGGATAAAATTTGCTTTTTAAAATTTCTCCCTCATGTCCCTGCAAACATACTGCAAGTATTAGGCTAGATTGTCAGAAATGTGTCAGATTGTGAACTGGGATACAAACATGTTAACAGAGCAGTAAGAACTTCATCCCTCATCAAATATTCCAGTAAATCCTAACTGGATGTTTTGATTACAATTTCTGGTAAAAATAGGCAGTTATTCACCTCATGCTCCTGTTTGATTAGCACACGCTTGTTTTCTAAACTCTCATTCATCCTAACAACAAGGCTTCCTCAAGAAGCGGCTTTTAAAACAGCAGCACTGTTAAAAGACTTAGCTCAGGCCTTTGCTAAGTTTTTTTCCTCCTAGAAAGAAGTTACAAAGCAAACTTGCACCTGTAGTGAAATACTGTTCTCACAGGCCATAAGATCCTGCAGTCTTCAAGGAATGCATGCACTGATTCAGCTAAAATTAACATATAGAACTAGAACGAACAGAAGATGCATATGTTCTTCAAATTCTTATATAACCTTTTCCATTACCTCATTAATTCCTACTAAAAAAAAAAACCCAACCAAACCAAAAAACTGAGATTAGTTTCTTCCCATTTACTTTGGCTCTCAGCAGTGCACCAACACAGGGATATTTGTGTTGCTTTTCTTGTGAGGTTTGTAATGAATTGCCTCTGGTAACAAACTAATGAGGTTGTCAGAAGGTACAACAAAACAGTTTTGCAATTTATATGAGCAGGATAGGGTCTATTCAAAATATATAAAAAGGTACACAAAATCCATCTCTCCTCGGTGCTATAAAGAGAAGAAAAGGCACAAACATCTTTGTTTAGTGTCATGTAAGTGAAAAGGGTAAAAAGGCAGAATGGGAAATAAAAAATTTCCCAGGAGAAAGGATGAAAAAATGCAGAAAGAAACCTTATGACCCATTTTATCCATGGCAATGAAATTGGGAAGCAATACACAGCTAAAGCCGAGATAGTAAGTACTTGCCTGGTTTTAAAAGCAAAATTTTTCTGCTTCCTCATCATAACTTATTCAATAGTGCTTTGTGCCAGGAAAAAGAAATCATCTATGCCTAATGATTTCTTCTCTGATTCACATTGAAGATCTGGAGTTAAGAAGTTCAAATTCAATTTACAATTTATGACTCCCATGAGAAGTTTAGAAATTCAAACTCACTAGGAAGATGGAGGAAACCCAACTTCTGTTACTTCACACTTAAGGGCAGAGGATACTGGGCTTCCTTCTGTGCAACAGTGGCAGCTGATTTTCTACCTTTTTTTATCTCCTGCTATTCAATGGTCAATTTGCAGCTAGCTTCATTACCTTCTGAAAGCATCGATGGTTGGGAACAGCTGTTTGAAATCCACGGCAGTCCCGAATCCCATAGAAGAATTTAAATAGGTAAACTGCTGTGCAGTAATCCAGAAATTAGTAGGTATAATACATCATCTTCTACTATGGCTGTCAGTTCTGGAAGGTCTTGGTTCAGTGCCAGTATGCAGTCAGGCTGTACAGGAGGCTGCACACCACAGAGCCTCCTGACAGCACAGCTCTGGAAACCTGGATGACAGTCCCCAGGCTTTGAGGATCCTCCTGAGCACAGAAAAAAAGCAGCAAAAAAAGAACATTTGCTCTGACAAGGGGTCATTCTAATTACCAGGAACAAAGTAGTGTAGAGGTAGATAATTCCCAGTCACAGGAACTGGAATTATATTGATATCCAGGATGCAGTAAGATGTGAGCTGGTGAAAACTTTCATGGATCAGTTAAAGGTACAGTTATTTATGTGAATAAAGTACCCAGACTAATTTGTTAACCTAGTGAACAACACACATGCCTCATCACTCTGTCATGGAAGCATATGTGATAGCAAAATAGCTCTGTGCCGAAGTATACATACACACAGTTCTCAATCCACACTTGTCCTGAAGAGTGGAAGAACTTCTGGTCAAACGTGTGTCAATTCTGGCTCACTGAAGCTGTCTACCCTTTCATGGAGAGACTGGATTTAAGGCATGCAGGTGACAGAGGGTACAGAGTTATCCACAGAGTACCTAGGCATCCCTAGAGCAGCATATGGCAAAATAAGACTAAAGGGATCAGGTCAAATCGAGTTCTGAAAGCAGGTTAGAAGCAGCCCAAGGAGGAGAAGGCAGGACTGTGACAACACTTGGCCTAGACACCTCAGCAGTGTCATTTACTAGTGGAGACATCTTACCTTAAGCCTGAGGTACTCATTCCTGCCCCCTCCCTTCTCCAAGCACTCCACTGCTGCCGAGCACAGGTGCTGCAGCTCACAGCTCTCTTCCCAAGGTAATGCACCCTGCTTTTCTCTCTCTCTCCCTATACCCAGTGATGATGTAAAGCAGTTCAGCAGCTGCCACATGAGATACTGAGTCAACCCATCAAGGCAGACAGCTGTGGGGTAGAATTCCCAACCAAAATGTTAGGAGTCCTTTCTTGCAGATAGGATGTGCTGGATGCACTGCAGTTGGTGGGGGACCAGAAGCACACACTGCTGAAGGAGAGGAATCCACAGGCAGCAAATAGATGGGAACGAATAGTTCTTACTCCACAGCTGAGACATCCCTTGAAGCCAAGTTAGGATCTGAGAATTAGGCTGATGCCCCAAAAACCTTGGGGGGTTTACCAGCACCAGACCACAGCCAGAACCAGCTTTGAGGAAAAGCAGCCCAGACAGTTGTTGGTGCTGCTTGACTGGGTGACCCTAAGAAGCAGCCCAGGTCACCCAGCTTTTAGCTGGGAAGAGGTGCTGGACCTGGGGATCTGTTGCTGCACCTTACACAGCAACAGTCTTCACAGCCATTAAATCCCACTTCCATAAAACCAGCACTGCCATAGTTAACCATCAGCATGTATTTAACTTGCAATAAAAAAAATCCTGGCCAAAACCTCTGTTTCCTATAATGACTGCGAGAACAGCAAGGTGAAGAAACTCAGGTTTAGCCCTTGCCTGGAAAGCTTGTTATGAGTGTCAGGGGGAAAAATGATTCAGCTTTATTGTATTTGATTATGCTCATGGTCAAGCACAACCTCATCTTCCAGGGACCCTTTGTAAATGAAGGAAAGAGGTGAAAACTTCCAGAGAATATTTTATCCTATAACAGGGTAGTGGGCATCATTCTCAGGGGGTGTTTACCTCTCTGTGTAAAACAGTTTAAACTAGCTCCTGACTTTAGGGTTGCAAAAACAAAGTAAAATGAATATCACGCTATGTTTTCACACTCCTCATACAGACCATACTCTGCTGGAAAATTAACAGCTGCAATCAGTTGACGTGGTGAGACAACCTCAGATCATGGTCACGACTGCTAAACACCTCAGTCCTAAAATACATGTTAAGGGAAATTTTTTATGGGTGAACAGATTAATAGAATTTCAAATAAACAGTGATTTTATTGATTCTTGTAGATAGAAATTAAAAACTATGTAAATCATCCTTGTATAATGCTTGGAGGTTTTTGGTTGGCATTGTTTGTTTGTTTTTGTTTGGTTGGCTTGGGTTCTTTGTTGCTGTTGGTTGGTTGGTTTGGGTTTTTTGCAGTTCATCCAATCCTCTGTAAGCAGCTTTAAATTTCTCCTGATTTAAAGTGCACGCAAGCTGCAGTTGATTATCCTTGTTGCTCTTTGTTTAAAAGAAACATTACACAAAATGTGAATATTTTCAGAGCAACTAAAACAATTTGGAGTAGTAACACTCAGCAAAAAGTTTACAGTTAATTCTTTGGGAAAAAATTCATTTAACACAACTAAAGGCATAGAACAGATGAAGCATGCACACATTCTAGGGACAGATGTTCACTGTACTACAGAGTATCCTAGGAGGCTGTGGCTAGCTAAGGAGAACAGGCATCATTTGCACTGTTCCAGGAGAAAGCAATGAATACTTTACATGTAGGCACTTTGGAAAAGTGCCTGAGTGACACACAAGAAAACCAGCTCAAGTCCCAGCAGAAAGGGAAAATTAAATGTGAACAGATGGGCTAATTCAGCATTTTCAGGGAGTGAAATTCAAACGTGAGAGAAACCTAGCCAGCTACAGATGACAAGGCCTGTCTCAGTTCAATCTTCAAGTTATAATAGCAGACTCTTGATTTTTTTTTTCCCTTCCATCAAATTAATCTTATTCAGGAAGCTGGCATTTCAGTGGGTTTGAAGCAGTCAAATAACCTTCCCACTCTTGGGGATTCAGCTTTAAATCAAAATTCAAGGTACCACTCCCTGGACCTTGTTGCTCTCAGTCTATTCAAGAAAAACCAAGCCCATCTGCACAGTTTGCTATTTATGTGTGCCAACATCATCTGTTTGGAAAAGGTCAGGGTAGAAGAAAAAGTTTTCATAGGTCACCCTGTGAGTGCCCCACCACAGGTACACACTGATACTGAAACAACTCATGCAAGCATTGCCAGCTTCCAGCACAAGCTGATGATCCACTGCTTTTCTGAGCACTACCTTTGGAGGAATGATTAAAAATGCTTAACTGAAAACAAAGGAGAAAGAACACCCACCAAGCTCAATCTCACTTGCCAGCATTCCCAGCCACACAAAGCTCAGCTACTTGTAACCTACCACTAGCATAGTGAACAATATAAGGTGAGTTGTGGCACTGGAGAACAGTAAAATGTGGAAAAAATATGTGTTTGTTTTTTTTATTGGTCATAATGATTTGGGTCTTAATATGGGGGGAAAAAAGAGTTCTGGGAACATGAAGCACCTTGCTATTTCTACCTGACATGAGTCAAAAAGCAAAAAAAGAAAAGTAATGAAACCCCCTTTTCCAGTGTTATGACTTGTAATATTTTGAAATATGTAATTTAAATTCTTATAATTTAAAATTCAGTAGCTGTTTTTAGATAACAAATTGACTTTGTCACCCTCAAATATATACAGCAATTGTTCTGTTAAATTTTAAGTTCTCTTAAAAATGCAAATCTCTGTAGATTTTGAGAGAAAACAATTTTTTTTCTTCCAGCTTTCAGCACTACGACTAAACTAAAACCTACAGGTATTTCCATAAAAAGTATTTTTGAGAAAAGTCAGGTGGGCAGTGCAGGAATGGAAGAATGTGCAGTAGAGGTAGCAACATTTTAAGGTTTTGAGAGAACTTGAACTTATATTATCTGAATTCCACCAAGCAACTTGAAGCTTACTATCTTTTCAGGAAGAAAAGTTAATTCTAAATGTCATGTCATTATATTTCATCTGAAGTTTATAATCTATTCATATGGGCCCTGCTGCCATTATGGGTTATTAGCAAAAGCTAAAAAGGAAAAAGATCCATATTTGTTTACCCAAAATGTAGTTGTTCATTATTTATATGTCTTTCCAGGGATACATTTGGTTCTGGGCTTCTTCCTTGGGTTTGGATTGTTTATGGAACCAACAGAGATTGTTTCCCTCACAACTGCTGAAACACTAACTCCGAGCTGCTGGAATAACACAGAGATCAGCAAAGGATCAGCAGACAGGCTGAGAGCAGCTCAGTCTCCAGACAGAAAGTTGTTCAAGAGCTCTCCTCTGTAGGCATTGCAGACCTCTGCAGTGACCAGTGCCAGACGCAGTGGGGGATCCCATTTATTCTCCTCATTCTAGCTCTGTGTTTATCAGAGTGGCTATTAGAGGAAATTTTTTATCAACCTGAAACAGGAATCCATGATAAGTGACAATGGGAGACTGATCTGTGCTCTAGGTTCCATCATTCAACAGCATGTGAATGCAAGCTTATCATATTTAAGAAACAAAAAAGTGAACCAGTTTTGAAGCTAAAGGGAGCAGAGTAGCTGGTGAACTGCTCTGCTGAATTCTTATTATCCTACTTGGTACATGTATTGACTGGATAAGTTTCACTAAAATGTCATTCTTTCACAGTGATTTTCCATGAGATACTAAGGAGTGAAGCTGAACTCTTTCCAGGAAAGTAAGTATATGTTATATCAAGGGATAAAGTAAATCTGGGAACCATTGCAACACTACAGACATACAACTAAATTGTTGAGCATAACAAACACATGAAATAAAAAAATGTGAGGCAGAACAGCAGTAAAATAGAAGATGCTCATAGGAACCAAGATTTACCTGTACCAGGAAACTCAAAATATATAAGAGAATCAGAACTATACTGTAACAATGTAATTACCTTTATCGTGACGTGCATCCCAGTCTAGCACAGGCATTGTCATTCTTGCCAATAAAATTTAGATTGAATCACTGAAAATGAGACAATAGTTAATGACTAAATCGAAGTATTGTAAGTGAGGAAAATGCCACAGTAATATCTCATAAATTTGGTCAAATATCTTTAGTAAAAGATCTATGTACGATCACACTGTGGCTCTACCCAGTTCAAGTTCTCAATTTCAGAGCAACACAATTAGTCCTACAGAGTTGCCAGTTTAGCTGCATGAATAAAACCACAATCCACCATCATCTACAAGTTTGCAGCACCTCTAAAATCTGGAAATAGAGGAAAAAGTTAAAAGCCCCAAAATTTAAAAAATAAAAACCAAAACCAAAACCTTATACCTCTGACCATTATTTAAGATATTTTACAGTTAGACTGGCTTTCAGGCAAGCAATGGAAAGGGAATCAAAGCACAAGTGTTGGCTGTTTAGATGAGCAGTCTTCAAAGTCCTCTCAGTCTGGTTTTTCCATTACTTTCCTGCATTACTGAAGTCTGTGATACACCACTTATCCAACAGGGGCAAGCTCCTTCCTCTGACAGCCTTTACAGCACAGAAGGTTTCACTACACCAGGGAGGGAATATTTCTCCACAGAAAGCTTCAAATTGGCTTCAGTCAGGTTATTACCACTTAGCAATAATACAGATATTTGGAGTTCCAGTTCTGTGTAAGCCAGGGAGGGGATGAGCCCTGCAAAAGTGTTCTCTGGCTGTGCTTCTTTCCCTGCCAAAGTACTGTTTCCTCAGCCCCTGATCACCACACCACTGTTTGAGCATTCTCCACTACTTCTGCCCTCAGCTAGTCACAGTTTCCTACCATGGCTGAGGAAAATTAAAGAACATAAGACAGTGAATTGACTCCCCTTAGTATTAAATTCATCTCCAAAGAAAGGAGACACCAAGTGAGATGGAGTGGCTAAAATAAATTTTGACTTTGCTTTAAAAACCAGGAGCCCTTATGCTTTCAGTAACCTTTCAGTTCTATTGATTCAGGTCTGCTTATCTTAGATCCCTCTTTTTTTCCTAATCACATAAGAAAACTCCTTCTGCTGGCAAGAGTTCTGTTCATCTTTAATAAAATATTAGTAAGTGCAAAATTAAAAAGTGGAAAAGGGGGAAGAGTATGCCCTTCCTTTGTTGGAACCCTGCAGTAATTGTATTTGGTTTCACTAATTTTGATTTTGTAGCAATGAGCATAGCTGCAAGATAAATTCACTTTGCAAGCAAACTAGTAAATACAGCATTTTAATACAGTAAGGGCAGGATCAAATCTGTCCTCAGGTGAAATGGGCTCAGGTATTCTATTCAGACAGGTGGCCTTAGCTTTCACTTCACTTTGTTTCTGCAAATAAAAATCACATCACTTAAGATGGGTCATTACTCAGTAGATTTAATTAAAAGACAGTGTAATTTTGTTGAGATCTGCATGTTTGTTTAGAAGCAGCAGCATGGGGGAAAAACCCCAGGTAAGGAAATGATGCCCACACAGATATTACTCTTCCATGAATTGAAAAGGAAGCAGTTGCCTGTTTTCTGATAGTGTTCATTAGTCTTCTGTCCCATACATTATGAATTAAAGACCTCCTGAAGATTAAGAAGGGAGACAGGAGATCGAGTCTGTGCATGTGCACAGAGATAACTTACACCAGAGCTGTCACTGACTGAGGCTTGGGAGAGCCTTTAGTCCAGTTGATGGTGTGAATAGAAAGACAATTAGGCTAAACTCAAAGGCCTTCTACATTAGAGTAAAAGGTATTTAGCTGGTGCAAAGGAAAGCTGAGTTGTAGCTCTGGATCAGGGTGGGAAGTGTCGTGAATATGTTTGTCACCTCCACGGTACAGTGATTACAGAATTAATCACAGTTAATTGCTAATCCTGAATAGTTTTGCAGTACTGATGGATAAGCCTACCTGAAAATGTTTGGGCTTCAATGAGCAGGTGAGTAGAGTTTTGTAATGAGGAATTATTTGATTTGTCCAAAAATACTTCAGCTTACTGAGCACGGAAGGGCAGACGAAATCCGATTAACCTAACGCAAAGGAAAAACTGTTACAGTGATAAGCAAAAGTGAAATTTGGAAAATTAGATTTAAATAAATATTAGAGCACTTCATTACAATTCCAAACCTCTTTGCTTTGTTAAAGAAAGTCTTTAAAAAAGCTAGCTCAGCTAAAATAAACTCAAGCATTATTTTGAAAACAAACAAAAAAAAAGCATAGGCTATTTCAGCTATTTATGTACTCTTCTTTCCTTGCTTCCTTCCTTAAAATAGAGACCAGTTCAATAACAATTACATTTGCCATAAGCACTGCAGTCAGATTAGGCCCTTTAAGAAGTTCTGATCAAAAATATCCCTAATCACTAATTTTCTTTGTTCTAGTCACTGCCACCTTTCACCGGGCTCAGAAAGTCCTGCTGCCTGGAACATGCCAGCCACCTTCACTCAGCTATTTATGCTTTCATCAGGAACATATCCCTACAGATATATTTTCAACCGTACTACCAGCAAAGCAGTTAAAGATAAATCAGCAGAACTATAAAACCCAAGGGAGTTAAAATTGCTAAGCTCACAAATAGTAGATTACATTCCCTAAAATCACAATCAAACATCACTGTGCTCCTGATTTCAAACAGTCCTGTTCCAGCTGTGCTCATTACTCACTATTCATCATTTCCTTTTTTTTGAAGATTTTAGGGCCTGAAATTCTTACACTGGTATTTATAACATCCCTAAGGAATACTAAGAACACTTTCCTAACACTGGGTCCTCTGTACTGTTAGGCCAAAATCCACATAGACAAAGCATTTCTTCTTACACATTATTCTGTTAATCCATTATTGAAGATAACACAAAACAATTTTCAAAACTCCAGAGCTTCCAGTCACTAAGCATCACTTCCTAATACCCTAGATCATGATCAATAGTTTTCTATATTGCTTCCAAAATAAACCTGCACCACATCTACCCACAGCTGAACTGCAAGAACCACTGCATGAGTTCTTTGGCTCAGACTCATGAGGGACACCCAGGAAAACTCACGATTCAAGCTAGGTGTCCAATAACCCTGTTAAAAGCACAGTAGGGCTTTAACACCTAAAAATGGACTAATAAGTCAGCACAGTGGAGGAGGAAGGGCTTGCTGGTAGCTGCCTAAGCCATCTAATAAACTGAAAAAGAAGTGAGTGTTTACAATTCAATGACATTGTTCTCCCTGCTCCCCGAGCCTGCTACACTTAGATGAAGCCTGTAGATGACACATATGTTGGACAGGGATCCACAGATCCTTTTCACACTTAACTGCTCCTGCCAGCTCTTTCTCTCTTTTAAGCAGCATTTACTGTTAGATTTTGGGAGGGCAAGGCTGTGTTTACTCCTAGTCCTTCCATTTCCACATCTGTCTCTGACCACCTGGTTACGACCTGAAGTGGGACACACTCTTGGGAACCAACAAGTGTAAGTTTGAATCTCCTTCACCTGAAGGGGTCACTGATCCAGGACACTTAATTCATGATCACCAAGTGTGCTGATCTGATATTACATGCAAGGTGGGTGACCTGTCCTTTACCTCGACAGCCTTTCCCCTCCTTATGGAAATCAGTATTCCACCACTTGGGGCAGAGGGATGACTAACTTTGAGGCTATCAAACTATAGTTAGAACATATCTAACTATAGTTAGAATGCAATATATTTAACCCACGCTGCCTGTGGATTTTTACAGACTTCAAAGCTAGGTACAAACCACAGCAGGAAATAATAATTTTACCTAAACTACACTATCTATAACTAAAGCACTTATTTTTTACCACCTTAATCCTTTAAAACAAACAAAAAAACCAAAACCAAATTGTGGGCCTACAAAATCTTGTTTCTGACTCTCAGCTGGACTTAAAATTACCTTATAGAAAATTAGGTCGATGGTTACTAGCCATTAGACCTTCTCAGCATAGAAAGTACTTTTCTCATACTGCCATGAAAAATTAACCATATTCTTTGAAAGAAGGAAGGACTTGAATAACAATCTGCTGTCAGTCAGTAACGAGCATTATGGAACAGCAGCAGCTACTCCTTCTTGTGCTTGAACTCTGTTCACTGGACATTTTTCCCCAGTACCTGCACTGACAGATCTTCACTGCATAATTTATTATCAGAGACTGATGAATGTATTAGCAGCCCTTCACTTCTATTTTTGGATTGTCTGATCCAGGACAGTGTTAATTAAGATAAAATAATCAGGTACACCAAAAAGAAAACTCATTACAAAAAAAGTGGATGTGATAGAATGAGGAAGAGATGTGATAAATGTGAAGAAACTGGTCAGGGATCAGCTCTTGAAGCATCTTCACATGCAATCATAACATGTGGAAAAGAGCAGAGGAACTAACCTAACATCCTGAATGTTTCATGTTGTTCTGATGATGAATTTTGTTGTGTACTTTCAGGTGGATGTTATAACCAGTCACAGTCTAGAAGATGAAGGATTGTGTCAGCAGAATCTTCACAAAAAAAATAGGGATCACTATCTAATTAGGAACATCCAGTTGCAGTTCAGACTTCTGTGAAAGGATTTCAGAAGGAATATGGTAACTCACTCACAGGACTCCTGTGAGCATGGGTATTGCCTATATATCATGCAATATGAGTGAAGAACCTGTGATTCACCACAAAACAGGAAATCTTTGCCCTCAGAGAAATTTAAAAGTAACAGGATGATCAAGCTTCTGCCAGGAATGAGAGACTTGTTTAATCCTGTCTTTGGCAGAGGATGCAACAAATGACCTTCTGAGGCCCTAATAATCATATTCCTGATGGAAAAAGTGACCACTTTCTAACCTGGCCAATAGACAAAGAAAATTCATGCTTTTCCTTCTCAATTCTCTTTCAGGCAGAGCAGGATGCTGTTTAGCTAAACATGCTTGGAAAAACTGACCCTGTATAGAGAGAGCTGAGGTTGGGAAGTATTGCCTTCCCCATTTTGTAGGCTGCCTGTTAGATGGGAAGTAGAAAAGCCTCAGGGAGGAAAAAGTTTAAGCTCTTATTCACAGCTGAAGCCTTGATACCCTCTTGACCCTACCTGCCTGAAGGTAGGCACTGGCTTAAACGCATTCTTAAATCAGGAACTGACAGAACAAATGACTCATTTAACTCAAGGGAATCTATGGTACAGCCAGAATTGGAAACCACGTACACAAGTTGTTGGACTGTGAATCAGTGACAAATTTATCCTTTGCCTCTCTGTAGTACTGCAAGAGGGAAACACTTGATGTTTATATGATTTAACTCAAGCCATGCTAAATACTGTACCTAAAACAGAACATATAAATGGTGGATGGGGAAGAGGAGGCAGAGAAATAGGCTGGGAGGGAGAAGAATTAGGGATGACATTTTATGTCTTTTAAAAGTCTGACCTTTTGGAAATATCACTGTGTACGTTTTAAATATTAATAAAGGCAGTAGCTGTTAGGAGGCACAGGGCTGTTGTCAGGGGGTGACCTTTTATTGAAGTAAAAGAAAATTGACAGTTTTATTAGCCATAGACTACTGCAAACAGAAGCTACAGGAAAAAAGCAAGCAAGAAAGCTGTCATTGTAATTAGCTACATTCTGTAAATTAATCTGAGGATGTGTCTGTGTCTAAACATTGCTGCAGGTCCCTCTGTATCTTAGCCTAGACTTACCAGAGCACTTGAGAGTTAAAAAAGAATAGCATATCCCATTTCAGTTCTTTAAAGAGATATTGTTCCTAGAGAAAACAACCATGACAGTGGGATCCTCATGACTCTCTGATCATCACTTCTGTGAGCCATTCTGTGCACCCCTCTTAGTTCTGAGTGAGGCCAGGTGAGAACCCTTTCCATGTGTCACCAACAGACACTAGATCAAGGATCAGACAGTGATTACCTCAGACTTTACTTTTCAGGACTAATTCATTAAAAGATGCTTCTTCAAATTACCTAGACTTACTCAGACTAGAATTTTGATGCTACATGACTAGGAAAGGATCAATCACTCTTCTGCTTCGTCCCAAACTGTTTGGGGTTTTTATTAGAAGTAAGCTGAATTAACTTCTTGTCTTCATTTTGCAAGTAGTAATCTCAAGGGTTCAGCTGTGTGTAATCCAAGGCCAGCTGATACAGCAGGGCTGTGTAACCTTGACTCCAGCTTCTGAGAAAATTGTTAAATTGTGAGAGTGAGCTGTGAAAAACAAATAGACTAAACCTGCCAAGATAAGAAAAGTAAAATTGTAGGCAAAGGCAAGACTGTTCAGATAGGAGAGTTACAAACTCAAGGATTTGAGAGGAAAGAAAATCCTAACATGAAAATGTTTAAAGCCCTGCGGGAAAAAAAAACCAAAACAAACCACACCCAAAAGAGACTTGGAAGTTGATTGTACATCATAAAGGATCTGTGTTCCAAAGAGGAACAGAGGTCATTCCTTCCCCACCTGACTGCTGACTGCCTAGCCACTTTCTTTTTCTAGGCAAGGACAACAGGTTTATGAAGAGTTAATCCAGACTCTTCAACTCCTAGTGGGAATTGAGAGATCGGAGAAGGAATGAAAAATAAAGAAGGGAGAGCATTGCTTGTCCTTCAGATATCCTTTAGTGACAAATGAGGTGCTACATAACGTTTTTACACTTCACTACCATTTACTTAATGTGATAAGATAAGGCCTTATGTTTCAGCTCCATTCAGTGTTTTTTGTTTTTACTTATAGTTCATACCACAGAAAAAAGCTGGTTTATAAACTATGTCTAGTGTAGCCACAGAGGGCAAAATTCACCCTCCTTTATGTCTCATTCTGCAGAAGGTATTTCAATGTATAGGATTTAGAGTTGATGTGTACCCCATAGAGCCATCTGTTCTTGAGCATGCGGCTGGTGGGAATGAGGAGGACTTAGAAATAGTGAGCAGCATGGGATTCACTCCAGAGGGAAACAACTCAGCTTGTCAGCAAGTTCCAGCACAAAAAGGACATTGATCTGCTTTAGTGTCTCCAAAGGAGGCCACCAAGTTGATCAGAGGGGTGGAGCAGCTCTCCTTGAGAGAAGGCTGAGAGAGTTGGGGCTGTTCAGCCTGGAAAAGAGAAGGCTCAGGGGTGACCTAACTGTGGCCTCCCAGCACCTGAAGGGAGCCTAGAATAAAGATGGAGAGGGACTATTTACAAGGGCCTGGAGTGACAGGACAAGGAGTGATGGCTTTAAACTAGCAGAGGGCAGGTTTAGATTGGATATTAGGAAAAAATTCTTCTCTATGAGGGCGATGAGGCACTAGCACTGGGTGCCCAGAGATGTGGCTGTCCCATCCCTGGAAGTGTTCAAGGCCATCCTGGATGGAGATCTGAACAACCTGGTCTAGTAGAAGGTGTCTCTGCCCAAGACAGAGCAGTTGGAATGAGATGATCTTTAAGGCCCCTTCCAACCCAAACCATTCTATGGTGATTCATCTCTTTTTTTACTCCCAAGGCAGCCAAGGATGAGCACACTCACCACAAACTGGCCTTGCTGGTGTAAGCGGTGAGTGCTGACTAATCTGCAGATCCTGGCTTTTCCTGCTGCTCAAACACACTGCAAATATGCACACAGATGGATAACTAGAACTTCAGAAAATAACTTTTTTTTTTAAATGGAGGTATAATTTCTTTTCCATTCTTTTTTTTTTTTTTTCTTTTGGAGTTATGTTCTTTGGCTGATAAAACACAGGCTTCATTTGTTTGTTAAAAGAGGCAGGATGGGAAAAGGTAAGCCTAAACCAAATATTTATTCTGAATGACAGAATTTAATCAGTTAATTCACATAGAGACATCAATGTGAGCTCGAGAACAAGCTAAAAATATTGTCAGGAAGTCATGGGTAAATCAAATACGAGAGAAAAGACAGTGAAGTAATTGTAAAAGGAGATTTACAAGTCTGGAAAAAATATTCCAGGTGCTGCTATTCTTTAAAGTACAGGAAGGTACTTTAGACATAAAGAACAGCAACACAGAAACACTGCAAAAGCATCTCCATCTCTTACTGCTCAGTTCCATTTGGAGGAGCCAAACTTCTCCTCCCTCTTTTCTCTTAGTATTGACAAAGTTGAGGCTGCCTTGAGGGTATTTTGCTATTACAACGTTAGGGAACCCCCAGGAAGGAGAGACAAGTCCCTCCATTGAGACTGAGGGACAGTCGGTGCATCCCGAGGCAGGCAGAGCTGGCACCTGCCATGGAATTGCAGCTGTTTAACAGCACACAGGAGGTGCCACACCCCTCTGGGACAAAAGCTCCTACTGAAAGCAGAGTTAATGAATGTGATGTTCTCTGACATCAATGGAAACCATTCCCTTGGACTTTACCACCCCCTCCTCCTCACACCCCCACCAGTATCCACACCTGAATTATCCAAAATCTGAAGGTTATGTCAGCGTTTACATAACTTATATAAAATAAATATGTATTATAAAAAAGACTAATTGCCAGCTAGAAGCTGATGTTATTTTGTGTTGGTATCACTTCTGCTGAATGAAATCTGTGTCCTCTCTCAAGGTAGAACAATAAATACTCTAAAAGCTAGTAAGTTTGCAAAGCTCCAATGTGAATGACAGAGTTATTTAGGGATGTAAGGGAAAAACAGACTAAAGAGGAAACTGCTACAGTACATTTTGCAACAATGGGTGAAAACCTTCACAAAAATAAGTTGTTAGAGCAAGTTTCCTCGATTAACTTATGGGACCTAAAAAAGAAGGATGCCTCATCCTTCAAGGTCTTGAGGACAATGAATAAACTGTGGAACAGCCTTTTGCAGAAGGGATTAAACATCTTTGAAATGATACAAATGTATCTGTTCTGAATTAACAAAATGCAGTCTGTCAGTAACTAAGACTCTTTACTCCTATCTATGGACAGGGAACCTTCTGAGCACATTCCATCCCGGTCTATATATCTGTTCTAAAGTAACAATAGCAAAACACAAAATAATGCTCTTTGATACTGCATTTTCCCTTGGTATCAGGAAAATGATTCAGTTTTGTGGTTTCCAGTCAGAGAGATGCAGGCAATGACCAGAGGACAGAATTGTAATGGGTAAATCAATTTTTCTCCTTTGCTGTTCAGAAATATTTTACTTCTCCCCAATCCCTGGCATTTATAGCTGTCTTGAAGTTGAAAAGCAGGTTTCTGCTGAACCACAGCCTAAGGAAACTCCTCAGTGTACATAAAAAGCAAGTTACTCTCCAGGGAAATGGCTAGAGATTTCAGCTTTTTTGTCCAGAGATCTGAGGAGATGAAACATCAAATAGATAGGAAACATTCAGATACAGCAAAGAGTAAGACACCTTTATACCCAGTCTATGAGTAGCACCTTTTTAATGCACTCTTGTCTACAAAATCTCTTCCTGCAAATCTATTCATGCCTGTGCAGAGACCCTGCATTATTCCTATAAATCACTAAACCCTTCAAATTACTGAGATGACCCGAAGTCAGAAAATTTTACCTTTGTGATGCTCAGCAGCTGGTGTAAATCAGAATTACAATTTCAATCAAAGGGGAAGTCTGGACCAAAACACATTGTCCACCAAAACTATACCTGGGATACCTAAGGAGGGTGACAGGATAATATGCACACATCTAATGATAGACAACAGAAGACCACAATTATCTGCTGAAACAAGATGTTCTTTTGGGAAAAGAATGACTGGTACACATTCACACATCTATTTGAGTTTGCAGCTCAGCACGCCAAAAGACAAAGTAGGGCAAAGGTCTGGGTGGGTTTTTTCCTCCCCTGGTTCTGAGGTATTCCTCAGAGTAGAAAAAGAAAGCTTATTTTCTTTAAAAAATAGTATTAAAATAGATTTGCACCAAAAAGATAATTTCTTCACACTGCTGTTTCAGCTAAAATATTATCTGGTCTCAGTAGAAGTGTTAATATTTGAATTATCCATTTTTTTTTTCCTTTTGAACTGCAAGGAAGTTACATGATACTAAACAACTGTCGCAGGGGACAGAAGAAAGCAGTCCAGATAAACAGGAAGAGAGTAGAAAGCCTGAAGATGAGAGAAAGGGAAGGATAAGTCTTTTTAGTTATTTTTAAAGAAATCACACAGTTAATATTTACAAAGCATGTTGCATCTGGAGGGATGTGCAGGTGTTTTGGTGTATTCTGGAGATACCAGAAAATATCCAGGCCAACATTTTGAAGTCAACACTGGTGTTTTAATCAACAGTCTGTTCTGTCTTTGCACATACATTTCCTGAGGGTATTTCCTACCTCTACCAGAACATGGCGCAAGCACCTTGTGCTTGCACCAGGGAGAGGAGTGGGGAAAATGACTTTTTTAAGCATAGGGTACAGGGGGCTGGCTCCATGACAAATAAATTGTATGTTATCCACTAAAGGCAAGGATGAAGAACAAACAGAGAAGGTGTTCTGTTCTGTTGGCTCAAAAAGTTATGGCCAGCTGTTACCAGCCAAAGTTCATTTATCTATTTATTCAACATTAAATTATCTGCAATTCTCTGTCCAGCGAATAAAAGCCTTAAATCCCCAGTGCTTTCAGTATAGCACCTTTCACGACAATCAAAATTCCCAGTTTTAGCCAGAGAGCACATTAACAGTTTCTTCTCCCCCAAAACATTGGTCTCCACTGAGGTTATCAGGCCATGCAATACCCAGCATATCTACTACTCGTTTTCTTTCAGCAGTCAAAGAGATTCCTTTCATTTTCTATAGTCATTTTATGCAGCACCACCATGCACAAAGACTATTGCTTATATCACAGTTCACCTTGATTTAGTGGAAGAGAGAAAGACCAGTGACTCGGGCTAGAGATTTTCTGTATGCTTGAGGCAATTAGAGGCCCTCATTTTTCCTGATTTTTCTTTCATATAACAACAGGCATACCTCAGCTAGGTCTGTAATTCTTCAAGTCTTCTTATAAGCAATAGAGAGCAGGCTAAAATGTTGTAAGGTAGTGGTTCCTTCCCTGACAATTCTGGAAATTGACTGGTATCTTTAAAGTTAAATGAGCAGCTGATGCTTCAGCTCCCAGGGTATGACAGCACTTTTCTACCCTTGAGAATATTTCTTTAGAAACCACAACACATCCAGACCTCATGGTCTTACAGGAATGTTGGTAATTTTGAAACAAGCCTTCTAAAGACCATTGAGTATCACTGAGACCTACATGAAAGCCTGTGCTTAATTGCAGGTATGCTAGTTTGGAAATCGTTTTGAGCAGAACCACCATGGAAAAACATAGCTCCTTCTGACTGAAAGCTCTAAGACAAATGCACCAGTTTTAACCCTGCAGTGGCTTAAATCTCTGCAGAGACAGAATTCTCATTTAACAATTTTTTGGAACGAGTCTCTTCTAAGGCATCTTAGTAGCTTCAGCTTCAAATATCCCAGCTGTGGGTTTGTTTATGTGTAGATATCTATAACTCAACTGGATAGAGTGCAGAGGAGAGTCAGGAAAATAATCAGAGACCTAGAAAACATGAGCACCAGAACTGGACTTGATGATCCTCAAGAGAAAAAAAATGGTAGTACTTCCAAAGCATTCATAGGACAGGAGTCCAGACTGGTGCATCAGAGAAGAAGAAAGAGATATGAGAACAGAGAAGATTCCTGTCCAAAGTCCAAGAGCACATTCTTCCTATCAATTCATTCAGAACCACTTTCTTCCTCATTCTTTCACTATTCAACCACTATAAAAGTACACAGATCCTTCATTATTTTAGCTTTTGTATTTTACTGAAACTATATTTATTGTGGCATGGGTGTAATTTCAGAGAGATAGTTACAAATTCAAACCAGGTTCAGTAAGAATACTGAGAAATAAAATTTTCCTAGAGCGTAAGAAGCAATTTCAAACAAAGTTTCAAGGAGTGTGCTATAATGGGAGGCCTTTACAAAGGTGGTTTGGAGTTTCTCATAATTTTTCTTAATTCAAGAAAAGATTAAAGAGGATGGAAAAAGTAAAATAACCTGAGACTTTTTCATCCCATCCACACCGAGTACCCTCCAAAAGGAAGAAGAAATACCACAAGCACTTCCATTTGTTGCAAACTCAGCTGTGAACTGCTGGCAAGCAGATGGTCCTCAAGGAAGAGGCTCTTCTCTGACATCAGTCCCAAGCCATCTCTTAATGTGGTATAACCAGACTTTGCCCAGTGCAGCAAATTCCAGCAGCCATTCAAATATAAAATTAATCTCCTTGCTAAAACGTCAAAGGAATGGGGAGTAGGAAAAAGTAGACACCAATAAGGCTTTTTACTTGATCTCCAGAGCTCCTTGATAATTTTTTTTCAGAGCAGTATTTCCAGAAACTGATTAAAAACTGCGAGTTTATGGAGATTCATTTGTATAAAGATGCAACAAGGGAAAAATCAGAATCAAGCAAGTTCATTTTTTCCTGCTGGATAAAGAGGCTGGAGGGCAGCACTCACCCATCCTGTGCAATCCCAAAGGCACAAAACTTCAAACCAGCTAACTCCTGTGTACAGTGGTGACCTAGTGAATTAAGGACTATCTGGAAGCTTCATGCATAAACCTGAACTCTGCTGTTATAAGAAACAGTATTTCCCATCAGTATAAATAAAACCTACATCTGGATTTCTGCTGAATTCTTTGTTCACACTCCTACACTATGATTGTTCCCAAGCAGTTTTCTCTTTCCCCAGGAGGTGCAAGAAAGTAGCTTAGCTAAGCCAAACAACACAGTTTCTTGTATAAAAAGACTGTCTGACTATCTCTCTGGCCAAACATCCACGCACTCGTCTGCTAGAATAGAGGGAATAGGGCACACTTTAGGACTGCATCTACGGAGAGATGATATGCTGACAAAGCCCAGGCAGTGGGAACTGATGTTTGGTTCCCCATTCAATAAAAGAGTTTTCAATTTGTTCATATGTGATGGTAGATTCCAGAGAGCTGCAAACGAGCAGGTGCAGAACAAACTGAAACCTGTGCTAGTGCAGAGCTGCTCTCCTGTAGACAACAAACACCCACTGAAAGGTATGGGAACATGCATCTGGGTTTGGCTTTTGGGTCAAGGGATAAATCATGCACCTGCCCCTATGTGATACACAGGTATTTCCTCCTGCCCCCCAGAGCCCTGTGTCCCACTTCACAAAACAATGGAAATGCTTTTGCCAACTTTTTGGCCTCTTTGGGCAGTACACATCATAAATATATTCTACAATTAATCACAATCTAATTGCACCTATCCATTAGGTTCCAGTTTTAGTTGCACCATCACAAACAGTAATATAATTATTAACACTTCTGACAAAACAGATTTCTGGATCCTTTATTTACATGAGTGCTGTAGCTCCCAAAATTCTCTATGCCTGCTCTCTGACAGAGTACTGCATTTGGAAATCATGAGTGGGAGTTTAAAATTGGTTCAGCATACAGCTCACACTGTTCCCATCTCTGACATCCATATGTGGTTTGGACAATCTGGAGCTTTCTTTGAAAGGCCTTGCTCTATTTTGCAAAATAAAGTTCTACATTTGCTGCTATTAGGCTCTGCGAGTTGCAGAGCTTTAAGATGCCACTAACACAATAAACAATGATGTTTATAAACAGTCTGGTGGCTAAATAGACACATACAGGATCAAATGTTTGCCACACAAGCAATCAAACAAATTGATAAACATGAAGAAAATTATTATAGAACTATAAATGTTCTATTATTAACCAGCAATCTGCATATCTTCCTCCAATTAATGCCTAGAAAGGAGAAGCAAGTCAGTTGAAACTTAATTACTGGCATAACACTTTGTTGATTAGAAATGCAGTAATAGTCATTGCTTCTACTCCATTTATACAAGGCCCATAATAATAAGCCAAGGGATGTCAGTCACTGCTTTCCTGCCAGAAGTTTCTGCCGTAGCAATAGCTTCTGGTGTAAATGCACTCCTCCACCCATGTCACTCAGCTCGGTAATTGCCTTGCCACTCACATAAAGAAAACAATTTCCGGCTTTGATGGGATTTTGCCGGCGATGTGAAACTGCTGCTGCAATCTCTGCGGTGAGGTGTTAGGTGGGTTACTTTGGTGGATCATAACACGAAACTAATCTTTAAGGAAGCAGGTGGAAAGCGAGAGAGGCTTATATGCCGGTAGGTGCTAGGAAAAAGGTGCTTTCCACGTGATTAACAAAAGGGAAGTGTTCAATGAGGTGGAAATGAGACAAGAAGAAGAAGGCAGCAGAAGAAAAGGGAAGAAAGTTGCATTGCCATTTTCATACCATCAAGAATGTCTCCTAGTTCAGCACATCTTTCAGGAGCTCTTATAAAACCAGATGTACTTATTTCATATGGCATAGGTAGCTGACCTGCAGCCTAATTTCAGCTTGCTTCGTGTTTGGTCCTCCCCACACACTGCACCCTTATCACCATCATTTCATCATTCCCAGCCTGAAGCTGCAGATGCAAAGAGTTTTCCTCTCAGTACACGACATGCAGTGTTCTTCTCACTGCACAGGCTCTTTCCTAGAACGAGGTCGCTCAGTGCTCGACATTTCATTCTGCTTCTCACCCAAGGTGAGTCCAGAGTCCAGCTCCAAGTTTCCCTGGGACACCTGAGGCCCTTCCCAAGCTCTCCACGCACTCACATGACTCTGCAACACCCCAGCTTGATTTAGTAGAAGGATGTGAGCAAGGAAAAGCTCCAGGATGGTAAGCACCAAATAACCTTGTCTGCTTGTTATCACAGGCAGCTCTTTCAGCAACAGAGACAAGACTTTCTTCTCCCCCAGGCCCTTGACTCCCAGGTGGATTTATGCTGAGGTTTTCATGGACAGGCATAAGAAGCATTCAATTTATCTCTCTCTCTCTAATGATGATTCAAAACTTTTATCAGAAATACAATTTGTGAGTAGCAAGTTGAGGACAGAGTAAATGGAAAGATTTACAGAAAAGTGCATTTCAAGACTCCTTTTGGATGGGAAGAATAGGATAAGGAGGCTTAAAATTAAAGGAGAAGCGTAACCATCCCACAGGATCAGCCAGAGAACATCTCTAGTGTTTTAATTCAAATTTTCCCTTGCAGGCATGAGGGACAGAAAGAAACAGCCAAGCTGTCTGTGAATTGACACAATAGCTTTGCTTCTACATTTGCAAAAGAGCCAGAGTGAAGTAGTATGTACAATTCATGCAAATTATTATAATTTACACATTCTTACATGAGGAAAAATGAAGCATAACTTACTGAAGTCCCAGAACTTGAGGGCACCAGAAATACGAGGGCGTAGCCGAGGGGCTGACCTGGACATGCACATTCCGACAGGGGATTTGTTCCAATATCTGATAGGAAAAACATAATGAGCAAACCCATCTATTTCAGTTTCTCCCAGTGAAGTTTTGGGTTTATTTAATATCTGCTGCTTTAATATTTGATATTGGTATCCCAAGATCCTATGACAGGACTGGAATTAAGTGTCTGCAGTAAGCTTTCTATTTCTGAGCACTCTCCTGAGAGAAATGAATCACAAAGTTCTTAAATGCACCAGACTCCTCATCTCTTCATAGCATTGTCTATATCTTAACCACAGCACATACTTTTAGCAAGTAAAAGTATGTTAAGTTAATGGAAAAAAGCCCTTTCATTCTTAGCCCAAGTGGTTCTACTTCAATTGCAGTATAGTTCACCACAGCAATAAGATTCTTCCAAAGCTGCTCTTACAGTTCAAGGAGGTGAAAAGGCCTGTTTGCCTCAGGGGGACATGAAATTAATCTTTTGATTGATTATAGCAGTTTTTCATATGTAGAAACTTGGATACACACAAACCATGGATTTAGGGACATTAAAGCTCACTTGTTCTCCCTCTACCCCAAAAGAAAGCATGGTAACTATTCTTACCTTCAGAAAAGGCAGAAGCTCTTGATGTACATCTTTGGATACATCAGAAGTATCCAAAACCTCCAAAGCTGTCAGGGTTTACACCCTTGCGAATTATAAAACAGCAAAAAAAAGGTAGGATTTAAGGGTTAATTTTTTTTCAAACAAGACAGAATAAAATTCTTAAAGGTATTATTCTTTCATAGTTTTATGTTTTTAATATTTGGGAAAAAAAAACAAACCAAACCCAAACAAACAAAACCAAATTGAAAAAAACCCCCCTCATTGGCAGGTAGCCTGACTTTGTATTGATCACTTCTTGTTCTTCACATATGGTGAAATGTTATTTTTAATGCTGACTACACACTAAATAAAGAGAGAGATACACACAGGGTGTATCCAAAATAACCTAATGTTGGGCTTTCCTGTAAATGAGATTGCCAGCAGTACCCCAGAGTGGATTTGTGCCCTATTTTTGGTACTTCATATTTCTTTAGCATAGCATTCCTGAAAACTGAAAAATAGACATGAAATCTATAAGCTTAAAATACAATCTAGGCAAAACTAATTCACGAAGTACAAAGAACTGCTGAAGCAGAATTTAAAGTGTAATCACAAATTTAGGACAGTTTCTCACACATGCTCCTCTCTTCAGAGTTTTCAATAAATCTCTTACACTCTATTCCTATTCTCTCCAGCTTTCTATTATTTTCCTCATATTTATTTTTCCTTCCAATCAAAAGCCACTTTCCTGTTTTCTTATTTGAAAATTGAAAAAGAAATAAATTCTGTAGAATCACTAGGCAGACAGATAAGAAACTACTGCATATTTCAAAGAGAAAGTTTCACACTCTGTGCATTGAATATTGGAGTAAAATGTACACACCCCTTCTGGAAAAAGAGTAAGAGGCTTCCAAGCATATTTTTCAAGCTGTAGGGATTTGTTCAGTACCTATTTGCTCTGATGAGCTTGTAAAAAAAAGAAAAAACAAAAACCAAAGCACAAAATAACAACCACCATAACTGGTAAGTAGTATCAGTGTGATCTTCAACAAGACCTGCTTTGGACCACTTTTGATTTCACTCTGCATATGCTTTATTGTGCTTGTGCCTTTCAAGTACACAAAACAGAGCAAGGTCTACTCAAGAAAATAACACATTTGGAACAAAATTACAAAACCCACATCCAAACCCTTTGCACTCCTATCAGAAAAAGCAAACCATGGGGTCAGGCCAGGAAGAAAACAAGGGCACTTACAAAAAACAGAAAGGAAAGAAACACTATCATCAGCATAGCAAAAAAGAGGCAGGAATAAATAAAAACAACGATTACTGCTGGACGTCAGCCCGTGCCTCTCTAAGTGTTTAACCCTTGCTCCCTCATCTGAACCCAGTTAATCTCCTCCCCCTCGTGCTTTTTCCTGTTCCTGAGGTCCCCATTTGTTAATCACCTGTCTCCAGAGCAGGCTGGCTAATTTAGCTCTGACAGCTATTAGTCGCCAGGCAACACCTGGCACCAGCTTTTACACAAGCGTCTGTATTTACTCATTTATCCTTTCCCTTCTTTGGGGTAAGATCATAAAGCCAGCATGCTGCAGACATGAAGAGAAGGAAGAACCTCAGATAACAGAAGAGAGCACATCTCTCACGCTTAATTAATATCAAATTTATGAATATTCATATGAGGAACACCTAGGCCAAGATGGACAACGGTATTTTGGAGAAAAGAAACAAATGCAGCTGCTGATTAGCTTTGTAAAGACACACATGAAAGCTGTTACATCTGTGACTGATGCAAGAAAAGGTGTTTCATTTGTCCCAAAAGCCATTCTTGAAGCAATGTAACACAAACCTTGGGATATCTCTGTTTGGCAGAGCAAACCCTGAAATGTCTAGTGTGTAGCAGCATGGTCACTTGCGTGGTCACTCTAAAAGTGTCATGAAGCCAAAGTACATAAATGTCGTACAAGTAGACTCATGGGATTAATGAAACATCGCATAAATGCTTCTAAATGCAATTCAGCTCACCTTCTAAAGAAAACAGGAAAAGCTCAGCCCTTCAGCAACCCGCTTCACAAAGCAGAGCTGTCATGCTTCATGTTAAAGACATCCCATTAGCTTATGGGAACGTGCAACACCCACGCCAAGGCTGCAGGGGAGCAGGAGACCCTAAGTGAGCAAAGAAACAGAGAGATCCTTCAAGCTTTGTTTGCATTCAACAGCAACAAGAAAGCCCTTGAGTATTAAAAGTTAATGGAAACACCAGGATGACAACCTGCTCAGAAAGCCATTCCATGGAGGGGGAATTTGGCTGAATTGGCTCCTCGACTTTGATAGCTGAGAGGAAAAACCCTAAGTGACAGCTAGAACAAGAGGTTGTTGTTAGAGTCACTGTAGGTTTCTTAAATATTTGGGGATTTTTTTCTGTGCCTGTTAGCACTTCCAAGGTTGTAATCAAGAGCTCAATCCTTTGTTGAGGATCAATCAATTTGCTTTCTTGAGTTTACATTCTTGTTTGAACTTGCCTGCTGTTGTGTGACCCTGTGGTAGCTCTGGCAAGCTGAGGTGAGTAATTTCTCAAGAGAACAACAATAAAAAAAGTAAAAGAAGATCCCACAAAGAATCTGCAGAATGTCCCACCAAGAAAATGGAGTGCTCTGAAGACTGGTGTTATCAAGATACAGGACACAGGAAAAAAAGGTATGTTCTGACAGATACTTATTACCTCGCATTAAGGGAAGAGGTGGTTTATGACATGAGGGAATCCCACAGTGTCATATCTTGATGTAAGCAGAACCCAGGACCAGCAATCTGTAAGCTTAGAAGAAAACACAACTTTCACTCAGCAACCTGAATTTCCATGAATATTTACATATTCACTAGCTCTTCAGGCTGCATTGGGTTCACTCTGCGTGCCAGTTTTAAGAGCTGCCTGATTATTAGCAACTGTACCTGATTATGTGCCAATTAATACAAGAACTCCCACAGTGCTAATATCAAGGGTTTCCTTTCCTCTGCTGTTCATTTTTATCTGTGACTTAAAAAAAAAATCTATTGATCACCCCATGCTAATACAGCCACTCATTATGGTTATTAGGCTGTTATAAATCCCAGGGAACTTTGACAGATCTTACTATTTTAGATGGTGGATTTATAAGAAACATTTGGCAAATGGTTTGGAGGAACTAAATGTCCTGTCTCTAAACCATATGCCCCCAGAAGCAGCAGCTACTTGTGTCTCGTTCTCCAGTGAGCAATGCAAAATGCCCCTCGGTCTCTCTGTTTTCCTCCAAGTCCCTCCTGGTGGACACTAGTAAAACCGCAGAGGTGCATGACTGTATTGACTGGGAACCAAATCCAGAGACAGATGGATCAGCCACAGGGAGGGAAGGTCTGGGGCTGCCTGCAGGTCACACAAGGTGACTAGAAACTGCATCCCTTGCACACCTTGTTTCCAAAACCAGGCAGCCACCATGGCCACCTCTGAGATTCACTCCGATAACTTTTCCAGGAGACACCTTCTGCACATCCCAGCAGATCCCTGCTCCTGCCTGCACTTGGAGAAAAACAAAACCAAACCCTTTGGCTGTGATCTTTCAAAAGCTCCTTAAAAGGCTTGTGACTGGGAGGTAGCTTAGGTCAGTCTGCTGCTTTTGAAAACTCTTCTTCCTGTTTGCAGTGTATTTTGTGTAAAATATTAACGTATAAACATTCTGAGAACTAATAGTGCCTCATAGTGACTGCACAACACAAAGAGAAACATCACCTAGAAATTACCGCAGATTTACGACTGTAAACTATTTATTCTCAGCCAGCTGGCTTGTGATATGAGCTGCTCTATACTTTAAAGTGCAGCTTTCTCCCTTGCTTGTCTCAGTGACTCTTATGGTGCCTCTCTGCAAAGCTCTTTTACCAGGGCAGTGATTTGCAGTTCACACAAGCCACCCGCATTAAGACCTTACGTTACAGATAATACAATTTAAGATGCTGATTACAAAATGGTTCTGTGAAATAGGATGGAAAGTTTTGCTGGTCCGTGAGGCTGTTTTGCTTCTCTTGAAGCATAAACGAGTTTATTTTGTCATCTCCTAAAGATCAGCCATATTCTCTGCAGCGCACACACATAATGTATTTTCTGCTAATCCCATGGTTATTAATGTCTTGTGGTGGCAGCCATGGCTCAGAACCCAAGCAGAGAGAAACAAGGGTTGAACTTAATACAGCTGTGCAAAGTGTTTGTTTTTACAGGTGACACACCCATGGCTGGCTGTTTCCAAATGTAGCATTAGTCAGTGAAGTATAGAAAACAGCCAGACTACATGATTCAGAAATAATAACCTTTTTGCAGTATGCACTGTCTCTACAAGTGAATATATTAGTGTTATTAATAATAGCCTCACATTAATGCAAAGCTGTGCTGTCACCTGCCACAGAACAGTGGCTGCGTGTATGACTCCATTGGCTATTACATTACAAGGATGCCTGGAGCCTTATGCTGACATTAAGTGAAGCAAGCATGGAATTTAATGCATTTAACTAAGCTAAAAAGAAAAAAAAATTAAAAATCATACCTGTAATTTAATATATGCTTGTTCTTCACTGTGGCAATTACCCACAAGTCCACAAAGAACAGCTTGGGCTTGAGGCTATGAGACAGTTTATTCATGATTATTCTTACGGATGATAGCACTTCATGGTTTCCAAAACAAGCTTGTTCATTACATTGCTTTGTGCTAACTGTATTTCTGCAAGATGCCCCTTTCAAGTATGTCTGGGGAGGTCTTTGAACCATGAAAAATACCAGAAAACTGACACAAGAGTGATTTAAACATCATAGATAAAGCATATATGCAAAAAGTGCACTTTGTTCTGGGGCTGTCTGCAGTCCTTTAATCAAGGAAAACATTTGCTCAGCCAGGAATGAATGAAAGGGAGCTGAAGGGGAAAAAGACCCATTCAGAATTACTAACCCGATTTTCCAGCTTAATTTTTAGCACAAAGTAAAACCAAACAATCATCACCTCATGTTAATCTGTGGACTCAATTATTCTCACTTAGGTAGGGTTGCAGAAGTTTATGCCACCAGAAATTTATGCCTGTTGCCTTTATCTGAATCTGTAGCTTTCCAAAAGTCTGCTCCAGATTTCTGAATAGACTGTGCACCCTGGTGTGCTGAGGGCATCCAAATGCTCCTGTTGGATCATCCTCAGCAATTAGCAAATAGAACTTTTGTCAGCATAGGCAAAGTCCCAGTTTCAGGTCACCGTGTTTCTGACACACGAGATGTCTGAAATGTTGAGCTAAACTGCAAAGTTTACAACTTTAAGATTCCAGTGGCCCTTTTTTGTTTGTTTATGTCTCAAAACCTTAAGCAGTGAGGAATCTGGCCCCTTACTCTGTCATTCTCAGGTAAGTTCTGAGTTTCTTCAGGTCAAGACAGCTGCTTTCCAGGGGCCATGCCAGCAGTTTGTCTTACTTTATTGTTTAGTATGCTGAGGAGATAAACATGAGGTCATGAACATCATCAGAAACACCATATTTGTTAAGCACAGTTGCCACCACAATCTCATTGCCATTGTCTTTTCCTTTGCAGTTGTGTAGGACTCATAAAACTGTTCTTAAATATCGACCCATTTTCTTTGCCTAGTTATTGGCTTGGTTCATTTTATTCTAAAATAATCAATAATGTGTTTACCTGGCAAAACATTTCCTCAAACATTTTCTAACCAGCCAGTATAAGATCAATGTTGAAAAGTTTGTTTTCTTCATTACAGCTCTGAATTATTGTTTGTTTATTCAGAAAAATCACACAGAAAGGTATGGTCTTATCTAGCAAGAGAGATTGTAAAAGATGGTGCTTTTTGAAATTAGCTGGAAGTTGTAATAGCTCAGGATTGTTCCACTGAAATACACTTATGCTGGAAAAGAAATTCTTGGAATGAAAAACTCTGCTCTTTCAAAAACATTTGGGTTGCATTTAGGAAGTGAGATCAAAATATTTTGCCTCAGGATAAGTAAACTGGTATTGCAATATTTGGTTTGTGAGAAAGAGTCAAAATATTAGCATCATTACAGTGATAACATGCAACTTTCTGACAAAACCCCTCAGTCTGAAGAAGAATTTCCCATGGGTTGCTGCAAGGATTCAGTAACATAAGACAGGATAAAGTGTTTCAGTGTGGCTCTGCAAACAGAAATTAATTTTTATGTGAAAAACTTTAAATTACTTCGCTTCAGCTTAAAGTCCAGAAAGATTGTATTTGGACACTCCCATTTGAAGAGTTTCTTTGAACTTTGGTTCTGGATTTAACTTTTGTTATGTTTTATGTGGATTTATTGTCAATATTGTTATTTATTATATAATCTTCCACAATAAAACAAAATCCAAACTTTTAGGATTTCTAGTATCTGAATATGTTTATCATAATCCAATAAACTAAACTACATTAAACACAGAGTAAGCTAATTTGTTTGTCCCAAATACATATTCACATGGCTTTAAAAAACCTTAAGGGATGAAGGGCAGTGTTTTGTTGTTAGAGAAAAAATAAAGTCTGCCCATTGTTTTACCTGGCAAGAGTCTTCCAGTTTCTAAATAAGATTGTATTCTACAACAGCTTCATAGCCCATTATTTATTTCCATTTCTTGAAGATACGTGACCAGAAAGATGGACGTGTTGCTCTCCCTGCTGTGCCCCAACTGAGGGAAGAGGGATTGTTCCATCACTGCTTTGAACTTCCTTTTTGGCAGACAAAGGACCCTGCTAATTAAAACAATATATTCTAAGACAAGGTTAAGGCCTGTGCTTAGCCTGTGTGAGAAGTTTTAATTGAGCACCTCAGCACAATGAACACCCAGAATAAGCAGGGAGAGGGAATAACACCAGTCACTACCAGTATGCCACAAAAACCATTGGAGTAAAAGCTGGTACCATCAATTGAAATTTCTTAATTATTGAACAGTAGAAAAAGCTACAGCATGCAAAAATAGAAAAAACTGCTGTTTTCAAACGTGAGAGCACTACCCAAATGGGGGGTGAAGGTTTGGGAGATGGTGAGGGAACATAGGGCATGATGAGAGGAGGAGGCAGCCATTCTTTGGGGGTCCTCCAAGGCATGGTGGCTCCCTGATTCGTCCCACTGCTGTCCCTACTACATACTCACTGCCGGCTCTGAACCCACAGGGGCAATCATATGAGACAAAATACCTCAGGGGCAACTGGAAAAACCCACTTCCTACCTAACCCAGACTGTAACCGTAATGATAAACCTAAGCCTAACACTAACCCTAAACGTCCATAACCATACCCTCTAACCTAACCCTAAACCAAACGATAACCCCCAATGAGAAACCTAAACCCTAACTGTAACTGCTAACAATAAGCCCCAAAACATAATCCTGAACACCTGACCGAACCCTAACATTAACCATAACCTTAACCCTAATCCTAACACCCTGAAAAAGCCCCCTAAAAACCTAAACCCTAAACCTAACCGCTAACAATCACACCAAAACCATAACCCTGAACAATAGACATAACCCTAACATTAACCCTAAGCTTAACCCTAATCCTAACCCTAACCCCCTAATGAAAAACCTAAACCCTAACCATGACTGTTAACAATAACCCCCAAACCATAACCCTGAACACTAGACCTTGCCCTAACATTAACCCTAATCCTAAGTCCAACACCCTAACCCTAAACCCTAACACTAATGCTAACCCAAACCCTAACGCCCTAACCCTAATGCTAACCCTAATGCCCTCACCCTTACCCTAACCAGGGAGGAGGGGACCAGGACATCAGTGCTGAGGAGAGGTAGCCACTGTGGCTGGCTGCCATCAGCTCAGACGGAGGTGGGAATGCCAGGTGAGGAGATTTA